>VXBX01009215.1:921790-967339 GCA_013400415.1 Scytalopus superciliaris
GGGGGGGGGGCACACGTTGAATGTAAATGCAGTGTAATAATAACACTGCAGAGGGGCTGCAGTGTAGCTGCCATTATTGTGTCAAGGAATTAGGAGATGGGTGAATGTCAAATTATATTGACAACTCAATGGACCATCTCAGTGAGGACAGATCACATTCAGAACAATAATATAGAATCCTAGAACAGTATGGGTTGGAAGCAGGAACATCTTCATCTAGCTCAGGTTGATCAGAGTCCTGTCCAACCTGACCTTGAATGTTTCCAAGGATGAAGTAATGCAGACTCAAGGGTTGCACAGAATTTTCTATTACCAGGAAAAGTATCTGTTGCTTTTCACTTTGGTCAGAAAAAAAATAAATCTGAAAACCAAACAAAACCACAGAAAAACCTCAGCCAGTCTTCTGTTGTGTTTGCCCTGAAACCAATAAGGTCTATAAGGAACAGTCCAATATAATCATGATACCGTTTCCATTCTCTTTTGAAGATTAACCCACAGTCTTATAAAAGTCACCTCTATGTAGACTCTTTGTTATGTTCTGTTCCTCGCCCCCACCGCCCCATCTGCCCCATGAATTTTGTTTATCCTATTTCTACCAAGTTACGTAAACTTTAACATTTACTATGGTTATAAGCTTATGAAAACATAGAAGTATCTCACCATTGTAAGAGACGTTTCTTGGTTTAAAATTTGCACCTATCTGAAAGAGGAAAATATGTCTATTGAAAGCAGAGGAATTTCCCAGCTTCCCAAGGATTCTTAGCTTTTTTGCAATATGTACCATACCAAGCAACCTAGTTAGTGATATGGATTGAAAGACAGAAAATCAAAAAGGAAATGAATTAGCAACAAACAGCAATTCATAAAGGAATTCTTAGTATCATAACAAAACAGTAATTATCCTAAACTTTGAAGAAAATATTTTGACACTGAAAGCTGTATGTGTACAAAATCATAGCATTAACCTCTTTCATCTTTGTAAGAATGCTAGGCCAAAATAGGAACATATATAAGCATATATAAGTATAAAAAAGAGAGATTTTTAACAAAGCAGAATTACAGCTATCACAGCAGTTTGTGGATAAATTATTAGGTTTATTACTCCTAAAGTACTTTGAATAGAAGTATTCCAGCTGTTACATCTGATCACCAGCACACTGCCAATTTTCTCTGCCAGATAGTCCTTTTATGCATTGGGGAACTTGTTGCAATTAAGGGATTTTCTCACTTCTTTACAATTCTGTGACTTACAAAGGTATCTTAAAAATTCAATTGCATCAACCATATTCAGCTCCTTTTTATCAAAATTTGCTGCCTACAGAACAAAATGAAACCACTATATCTATTTCCAGTGAGAAACCCAAGTTAACATCTTTCTAGTTGTGACTGCTGCATTAGCATGTTGCTGCTGGTACACCTGACAGAAAATAGCTACAACAAACATTACAGTATATTGTGGAAAATCTTTTTAATGAGATGTTTTATGCTGCAGTAATCCCTCACTACCTTCAGAAACACATTTAAATTTGCAGGCTATTCTACCAAAAATAATATGGGGGTTTTTTCCCCCCTCAAAACTGTTCAATTTCTTAAAAAAAAAACAAAAAAAAAAACCCCAAAAACACACAAAACACACTAAAACACTAAAGCCAGAAAACAGTAAATCTTTACTAGTAAAGGAACACTAATCTGCCACTATTCTAAAACTTCTCATCAGTAAGAAACCCACTCAAATTTTAAAACTGCATCTTCATTACATTTGCTCAACTTCTTTCACTGCTCAGTATCTCAAAATACATTACTTATTTCAAAAGGAATGGAAAAATTTCATCTACTGCTAGAAGGTGCAACAACACGACAGCTGGTAGACTGTATGTAATGGTGCACAATGGGGAATGAAACTGGAGACTCAGGAAATTAAAACTGACTGTACAGAAACTGCTTGAGTAGGTAAGATTTATGTATTTGCTCAGGGTGTTTTATCAAAACACATATGGGGGTTTTGATAGTGTTTTTGAAGAGTGACATATTCTCAAAATGATTACTCAGAATATGAATTGAAAGACAGCAGTCCTCCAATGCCCACCAAAACAAACTTCTAAGAGAAGGGCTCACCTACCAAATCCCTGCAGCAACTTCCTTCAGAAACACTGGCTTTCCCTCAGGGTTCCCCTTCACAGGACTAATCAAGTCCAGTCTTGCTTAGCTTGTATTATCTGACAAGATACTGCTCTACCATACAAGGTGGTCTAGCAAACAAATTTAGAGCCCAGTCTACAGCAACTCTGAGCTACATTCCAGGTAGAAAATCAGGGAACTTCCCTCAAACAAGAAGTGATTTGGCATACAGAGACACAAGTGTCATTTCATAGACCTCTCCTACAGACTATAATAAGCAATTCACACCCAAAAAAGTGCATATTTCCTCATCATTTTACTGCTCTGGACATTCAGATTTTTTCTAAGTAACTGCTGAATTTAGAAAATACCTCATACATTAATGCACAAATTTACTTAGCCACTGAATCAGTTCAAGGCCAGAACTAGGTTCTGTCTCCACTTTCACCCATCTCCTCATTTCCTGACATAAAAATTGCATCTACACTGCAGCCCTTCTGCACCTCTTCAACATCACAAGTGGGATCATCTGACCACCAACCAGCTGCTCCAGTATGCAGAAAACCATTTCTATGCTACACTGCACATACACAAGCACATAAACAAGGTGATCCCAGTCAGAGAACAACCTCTCTCCTTTGGTTTATCAAGGTAAAAGGATTCTTTAATTTGTTTTAAGCACTAGTGCATAATGATGAGTAATCAAAAATTATCCTACAACAACATGTTCTGTCACCAACCTTCACTCACTCAACAAAAGTTAGCTTATATTGAATAATTATTTTCTCATCTCTTTCACTGCACCTTTAAGAAGAAAACATACACCTGTCTGGACTTCCAGCAACTAAATTATTCCACACATGAAAGCTGTGCTGAGATCCACATGCTCTGCTCAGAAGCCTCAGTTTTAAGAACAAAAATCTAAATTTCATGTAATATTGAACTTTGATTGATCCACAAGGAATTAAAGCAGATAATATTTCAAATACATCCACACTCTCAGAAGGCCATAGAATAGAGAAAAAGATGAGAAAACTAACCAGAGAAAACTAACTCAAGAAACTGAGGGGAGCTCTTCCTGGCACTTAATTTCTCACCAGAAAGAAGCCCTCACAAAATCTAGCATGAGATGGTCTTTAAAACATCTATTTTGCCAACATGATACACCAGACTGCTAGTAACTCAAACCAGTGAACTGAAACAATAGGTACATCATTAAGGGTCAGCAAATTCTTAAGGCTTTGGTCTCTGAAGAGACTTAATATCATCAAAAATAAAAAGTCTACTGTAATTGGTAGTGATGGGCAAACTCAGAGTCTGCAGAAAAAAGCAAATGTTAAATAACCTGGTGAAGTTCTTAAACATAGTTCGATGAAGCATGTTTCAAAGACCATAAGGAAGATATCACAGTCTCTTAATTGTTAGTAAATATCACCAACAAATTCTGAACCTGAACTCGATGAATTGTTTATACTCAAGTCTCCAGAGATATTACCGATTATTAAGAATCAGAGCTCCCCACTCCATAGATAGCAGGGCACACAGAACTGAAGTGCTTTGCAGAAGGGTCACAGAAATATTAGTCAATTGGAGAGCAACAAGGAGAATCTCAAACACACGATTACCAGTCAAGTACCTTTAACTACAAAAGTGCATTGGCTGTTTTTCATTATATTTCTGTACTGTAAGTTTCTCCACATGAAATCCCTGCTCTCAGCTGTTCAGGAATAGTTGTTCAATTCATTTTCCATTGTTTTACATTTACCTGATACAGACTCTCCAACATACCAAGAAATTGTGATATACATTCCGTTTTTGACTTTTGGCATAATAAGGGGAGGGAGAAGAGATGAAAAAAGTCATTAAAGTGTAGTAAAGGTTGTTTTGTTTCCTTTGAAAGAAACTGAAAATACATGCATTTATTTATTCATGAGTTGCACTGTGACAAAACAAAAGGGATGACAAGAAAGATGGGTTGAGATGGATGAAGTCTAGACCCACCTCCTTTCCCATAATGCTATGAAAGAGCACAGTGGAAATACCCCCTTCCCCTCACCACCCAAACAGTGTGACACGATTTAAAAAAGAAAAAACAAAATTAAAGGGGTTATGTTCATTTTGAAAAAAGAGAAAACAACATCAAAACATAGATGAGCTTTTTCTCGGACTTGACTAGCAGGTCTATCATGACTATGGGACCAGACCAGGACAAAAGCTGACTCAAGGAGCTGAAGGAAACCATTATCAGTTTTCCAATTTGTCAGACGTCACTGTACTGAGCCCAAATGAGCATTTAACAGATTGAAACACATAAGTCCATGTTGACTATATAATTTTGTCTAGAAAACACATCTACAACATCACTAATTAGGGAACAATCATGTTTTACAGTAATGTGCAAAATTTGTCTGCTTGTTTCTATTAACATCTACCTCTAAGGAACTAATCTATTGACCCAGATCATCAAGAACAGCTGCAGTTCTGGGAAGGCTGTGTTCAAACTGCAGGAGAGCAGAAAGGGTTGGCACTGGTCCCAGAGGTCAATTGATAGACCAGAGGAAGTGCTGCAAAAGGCTGTCCATTTTAAGGCTCCAAACTCAGCTCAGCTTCCACCAACAAGGTGCAGCAGCAAGTAGACAGCAAAGCCTTTGGGCACCCCAAGGAGCAGCCAGTGCAGTGTGGGGAGGGTAGTGGGTGGGCTCTGCCAGAGGGAAGAGCTTCTACAGGGGTCCACAGCACTCCTCAAACCACGGTAAGCAGATAAATAGCTGAAACAATGCAAGTTACTTCAAACTGAGATGAGAGCTGCGTGAATACTGAGAATGCTAATAGTTACACAGAAATGACAAATTCATCAATCAGAAATGGAAAAAGACCAACACAGGAATATAAAAAAGTCATTAGGTAAAACTGAAATATTTAAAAAATACTGCTTAATTGAAAGCTGAATGCAAATGAATACCTGCATTTTAAAATCTGCATATGCAAAGCATTAGCTTGTTAGTTTAATCCCACTCCCCCTTTGCTCCTCTGCAAAAATAGTCCAGCTGATTGACTCAGGCCTGTGAAATGTATAGGATCAGTACTCAGGAAGGAGTTTTCTATCAGTTTGAACAATATAGCATTTTTAGCTATTAAGTCCTGATGGCAGACACATGGTTCTGATGGTCAAGCATTAAATATCACATTGGCATCCTTTGTTGTAAAAGAATAATAATAAAAAAAGTTTTCCAGCGATTATGGTTTTCCCATTTGATTTTTTAGAATACATCAATCAATTAATAAAAAACACCACACTCAATAGTCAGCCTCATATGAAGGCATTAGACTACTTTCTGACTTTCTCAGTATAAAAATATTTTCCTCCTATTAGCTATAACTCCTTTTGGATATATTTTTTTGTACACTGGGAAAGGCCCATGATTTATTTCTAGTATGATTCTGTGAAATAGGACTGAAGCTAAAGCAAAGCATAATCCTATGGCAGATGGTTGGCTTGTTAATATTTTGGTTGACATTAGTAATGCTAACAACTAAAAATATTTAAACACACAGGTTGCATTCTTTTACTTACAAATTACTTGCTCCAGAAAGGAAAAAAATACAGCCACTACAGCATAAAGAAAAAGCTGACTATGCAATCAAAAGCCCAAAGGACCCAATTTCTTCATAAAGTACCTGATGGACATCGTGACAGTCTGATTACCTTCTACCACCAATTTTTGGAACATGTGAAAAATACTGTATGCTTCTTGCTGGTATGTGGTCCAAAATGACTCATAAATCTTCCTTTATCTCCTTCGTGGTGTTAGCAGAAAAGGATGAGTTGCTTTTTTCCATCTCATTCACATGTCTTTCTGTCTGTTACCCGTGCCCTTGAGCAAAGATTACTGATGCCCTGCCTTTGATATATGACACATCACATACAGCAGCTTTTCATCAAGTGAATTAACCTGAAAAAATGCAAACCTACCTGCCAGTTGCTTCCCAACTTTCCACTATTCCTTTGTGTACCTCCTCCCTAACATGCCACACAAGGCATGAAAGAACAAGGTTACCAGACAGAGCAAATTAAATTGTTATTCAGTGGACACTGATGCAATTTATTGAAATATACTAACTTAATATTTACCTTCATAACTGATTCAAATTGTAAAATATCCTGTTCATCATGTTTGTAGCCTGAAAAATGTATCTCTTTAAAAAACAGAAGATCGGCTATCTGTTAAGATCACCCCAAGTTATTGCTCTGAGTCATATATAACTGCAATTCATACAATGCATTACTGATACACCCCTATAACCATTTCTGCCATGCTAATCAATAGAGTAGGAATAGTCAGTATGCTGCATATTCTGGTTTTTCTTACAACTTAAAATACATTTTTACAGAGAAAAAGCACTAATACCTTAAAATCATAACTCTCTTCACAATGGTTGAATTGATCACAAGAGGTATTTTTAATACATGAAATTAAAAATACATTGCACTTTTTCCTTAGTTGGATTCTTTTAAGGAAATATGTCTGTGGGGTGCTCTTGCTTGCATATGCTTTTAATCTTACATTTTAAAGATGCCAATTCGGTAAATACTAAGCTGCTAATTAATAAAATTCACACACAGCATCTCTATATATATCTTCTAATGAAGACAGTGATTGAAAAATATAAACATTGACATACATTTTCCAATGAATTGGGTTAAGAGTAACGTGTTAAAATAGGATTAATGGCACAAAGCATGTACTATATAAAAATAGCCTGTAGAAAAAAGCATTAAGCAATTACAACTCTAGCACTGAAAGCTCCAATATTATAGGGTAATATTTCCTTAATGTTAGACTTCATTAACCCTAAGATAATCTCCCATAAATTTTGCTGATTTTTAAGGAGAAAAAATAAATTATGTTTATTAAACTACTGAATATGTTTATGAAAACAAGACATAATCTAGCGCTATAAACTTCTTGTCTTTATCTGAATAATCAAGAAGCTCATAAATAAAATATCATATAACAAAGTGAGTGTTAAAATTCATTACCGTAATAGCTATGCTCATGATCTATTTCATTAACACTCCTCCTTTCTTTGAATAAATGGGTTCTTTGGTCTACCAGAGCAAGGCCATTTACAAGACAAAATACTAAGCTGCTTTTTCTCATTTTCCCTTATCTGTTCTATTCCCAACTTTCTAAATTAATTCTTCCTTTAAATCTTATTGTTCCTTCCAGTGTAACTCACAGCACATTACAGAAATTTGAAAGAAATATAAGCAAAGAAATGGGTCTGTGGAGTATAAGTTAATTAGGAATATAAGTGACTAGTGATGAGACTTGATGGCATTTGGCTTTGGAATTAATTTAAGAAGCTGGAGTTCATTTAAAAATAAAATATAAATGTATCAGAAGTTCAAAAGAAGTCATACCTGAAAAAAATCACGCTAATGGTTCAGCCCCAACACCAGCTAAAGATAACAATATACAGTGGCACACCAATTATATCTCCAATATCTTCAAACCAGCATACATCAAAAAAGCCAGTAGCTGTTAGTGAGGCAGTAATATAGACACTTAAAATTAAACATGAGCAGCTGCAGAAGTCACTATTTGCAATCAAGTATGTAACTATGGGATCCAACTTACCTTACTACTCTTTAATAACTCAGTACAGAACCTATTTTTCAGTCCTCGCAGCAACAGATCATCTTTATATCCATCAATCTCAACTTCATTTTTTAATCCATTTCTGCTCAGTTCATATATAGTAAAAAGGACACAATCTGGATAAGTACTCTACCATAACATCAGTGTTGCAAAAAGAGATCCTTGGGAAAGATGCAATAGAATAGCTATGAACTATGGTGCTGGGAGATCTCCAGATGCTGCAGCTGCATGATCATGACGGGACTGGAAGGGACATGGACAGATAACAGGACTAAAGGCTTTGTGTTAGCACATGTGTCCCTTTCTGTAAGAATGGGGCAGCAGTCTTTTGAAAGTTCATCCTCAAGGGAATGTGTCATTTCATAGAATAAGAGAAATCCAAGGCTTTAGAAAGATGGAAAAAATGTGTAACTCCACTGGTTCAAGAGGCACTGCCTAAGGCAACAAAATGCAAGAAAAGGGATCATACTTTATGAGGAGAACTTGAAGTATTTCACATATAGAAAACTAGAAAAATGTGTTGTTAGACTAAACACTACCTAAGAAGGAAGGCATACACATAAACCGGATACTGCTTTAAAGTGATTTCTTCCAAAGTAATTTTGTTTTCCACTCATAGAAAAGCCCTGCAAGTCCTCCTGATGCAACTACAACTAACTGCAAAGGGATATGTCTCATATCTTACATAGGAACATAGTGTTGGTACTTAGAGCACCAAGTCAATGAGACAAAGCTAAAAAGTGCCATTGACCCAGTAAGTGCTTAACTTGCATTGCTCACTTCTTTCCCAGAACTTTGAAAAGAGGGCAGGGGCTAATACAGTACATTACCCATGCATTTTAGGCCTGTATATTAATTCAGATTGCTTTCCTCCACACTTTGAATGGGCAAATTAGCCACCAGAAGACAATGATTTATCAAAGTAAATTATATATAAATAAATGCAAAGTGTAACAGTACCTTTTATCAGGCCAGCTGATAAAACTGCAGAAAATAAAGCAAGCTTCACAAGCTTGTTTGCTCTTAACTTGTTGTTTTTCAACTTCATCAACTAGGTAAAAAAATACATAAACTTCTAGTAATTTTCATTCTAATATTTAACCTTAAGTCTAGCTACATTGAACATAATTATAAAAACACGGAGAAGCAGGTTGCCTTAGCAGGCCATAACATACAACATGAGAGCCCCTCTGCAAAATTCTTTGATCATATTGTTTCCTGTATCACCATCAGTCTTGTCTGAGCAGCCTCACAAGGCACACACTTTACCCTGAATTCCATATCAATATCTACCTGCATTCAAAACCAATATACATAGCAAGGATTTGCATTCTTTTATCTGAGGAGAGCATAAATGCTAAAGCAGAGATTAGAAATATGCAAACACAGTTTAAGCAGCAACAGTGGTTTGGACAATTAGGTAGAGACATGTTTAGACAAACGTCCATTTTAAAAAGAGACAAAAACCAAAATCCCTCCAGAAGCTTTAAGAGTCCTATTTTGGTTAGTATAAAGCAACACACTAAGTTATGGGAACTCCTGAAAGCCAGGACTACAGAGCAAGATGCTAAATCATCAGTATCACTCATTTTATTAGCGTGCAAATACTAAGTATATTACATAAAGCATTAATAAATTTTTAGAAGCTGTTAAAAGGTATTATAGATAAGCAGTACATGGATTATTGATCACAATTTACTGGACTCTATAATCAGTTAGTACAATGGATTGTTATCCATTCAATTACTAATGCTATGAACTATGGATGTGGATATACCCTCATGTGGATGGTAACACAATTTTTTGGTTTCAATACTGACATAAAAGAGTTGAAAAGCCACAACAAAGTTTCCAGGAAATGCCACAGTTTCTCTCATTGATGTCCATGTATTCTGTTCCTCCTGGCTTTGTTTGTTCTTTTGGAGGGATTGTTCTTCCAGTTGCATCTCCAGAAACAATATTCTGCCCATGAAACAGCTCAGAACTGAGGACCTGAGTCACCACCTGGATGCAAACCCAGTATGGACAGTGCTGGTCAGCATGCTTTGAAATGGGACACGGCTAAGGACAATGCTAAGTCACTGCTGGGGGACTATGGTGTTCAAACTTTTCTTTGCTGAGAACCACTCAGAAACAGCCAGCACCACACTCGCAGCATCACTTGCAACACAAGGAGCAATGACTTAACACACCTTTGTGTGCAATAGTCACTGCTGCTGCAGGTGGGCTTGCAAAAAAACAGTCAAAATAGTTCTAGAGAGAAAGAAAAAAAACAAACCAAAACCCTGAGTTATCAATATCAAATCATAGCTGATGAATAAGCTAATCTACAAGACTTGGCTCTATAGGGAATCTATCTCATTGGACACACAAAGCAAAAAGAAAAGAAAAAAGTATAAAAAAAAGAATCCTTACATTAAAAATATGACTTTAAAAGAATTGTGGATTTCTCATGACATGTTATAAGTCATCTGTCTCTCTTAATAAAGAGAAGTCATTATTTACTAGTGAATTAATACCAGTAACCCTGACAAGCAAAACCAACAAAGCCCATATAAATATAAAATAGTGTTCTATGCTAAAAGACAGGCTGAAAGAGAACACATTCAGTGTTTTAGATTAAAAAGCACTTAGGCTTACCATCTGCTTGAATACAACCTCTGTTACACGCTTGGAAATGAAACAAATATCAAGAACTTCTCCTCATACCCAACGTTTACAGGAAAAATAGAAACTACGTCCTTTTTAAAGTATGAAGCCATAGGAATTTGCTTAATGCTTTTGATTGATACCTATGGGTCTTATAATTAACATGGCCTTTCAAACAAATGTACTACTGTTCCAACACTACATCATCTTTGGATACTGTAACTTAAAGAAAAGCCTTGTCTCCTAAATGTAAGACACCCAAACTCAGGTTTCCTGTATCCATTATCCATGTCTGTTGTTCTCTCAAGTATTTCAATCTTCATGCAAGTGATGCAGTGAGGTGTCATGGAACCAGGAATGAGGAGAACATTAAACTGCTTTACTGTATTATATTTCCATGTCAGTAATACACAGGTTTTATCACTACTAGGACAATCTTTATAAAAATAAACTGTCACCATATGTCTATGCAATTCTATTAAAACTACACTTGCAATGTCTTAAACAATACAGGATTTATTTACTAATATTTTAGGATATTAGTGTCACTCAACAGTGAAAAATAAGAATCTTCAATTCATTATCATTAAGGTAGTTAAGGCCTTACTTGTGTTTCATGTTTCTTGAGTTTTGCAAAATAAACTACTATCCTAGAGAGCAGTGATTACCATGTTCAATAACTCCTCAAATCTAGCAGGAGATAGAGTGATTTTCAAATTATTAAATGTATCTAGCATGAATAAACACAGATTACAGAGTTTTTTCCTGAAAAATTAAGTATGACAAAACACAAAGTAGTTATAAAAAACATTGTTGCAACTTTTAAATCAATAACTAGGTAGGAGAATCTTCAACTGCTTATATTAACTTGCAGTTAAAGAAAGAAAAATAGCCACAAATCAACTATAATTTATTTTTGCTTAATTTTGGTTGACATATGTTTGAGCCTATTCCTATTATTTGTTTGTGTTTCATACAAGGTTATCAGTAAATTTTAATATGCTTTTCCCTGATAGAATTCATGCTTTTTATGTTTAGGAATATTAAAATACTCTGATTTTCCAGAATCAGAAAGGTCAGATTGCCTCCTACTCACAATGCAAAGGTAAAAGAAGTTTGGAAGAGTGAAGCATATCTGATAAAATTATAAAATAACATACAAAGCAGATATTTAATCAAACCATTGAAGTACTGTTCTAAATTTATATATTAAATCAAAAAAATTATTAACTCTGAAAGAGTGTGTATTATCTGGTGAAAATACTGAACAGTTACAGAATATATTAGTTGCTCTCTCACATGGAAATTTTTTCTAAGGTGATTCCAAAAAAACCTTACCAAACAAGTACATCTTTTCTAGCAATGCTGAAGGCTGTAAAGCTTTGGGGAAAACGGAGGACCTTCCTTTAAGTATTCAGAATTGAGCCAAGTAATGACATAACTAAATCCATCTTACAAAAACATAAAATTAACTTTAATTAAAATTTTCATCATAATAGTGATTTCAGCCTCTTAATTGAATTATTTTTTTCTGAAGTAATTTTATTGCTAATAAATGAAAAACATGAAAAACTAAATTGCGTAATAAAGCATGAAGGGCATACAGTTAGGAGTTACTGTGCCTGAGAGAGGCAAGCAGTGTTTTATGTTCAACAAAAATCTCAAGAGCAGCATGCCAAAAAAAAAAAAAANNNAATGATAGTAATTCTTCTAAAAAATAACAACCACATTTCATAAGTGATTTTTAAAATACTGAGAAATTACAAAAGTTGTAGCATTAGCAAGCACAACCATCTTTTTTTTTTAGTGATTTTTTTAAAAACTTAAAATTATTATTGGAAGTATACCTTACCTTTATTTAGACACTTCAATATTTGACAAATAGGTAACTAAAAAAACAGTAGATTTTGGCAGCTACTAATGCCCCAAATGATTTTACTGCCAACATAGTTAACAACTAAAAACTATCAAAACTAAAGCCACTAAAAATTATCAAAAGTACTTTTTACCTTAAATTACATTTTTAAAAAAAACTTAGAAATTTCATAGAAAAAATATAAACCAACCATTTTCCATTTCTGTTGAAGTGCAAAAGAAACTATTTCCTTACAAACCTAAACTCCATCTCCTGGCACGAATATACACTTGTGTCAGGCAAGTGTGTTCAAGCACCTAGTATGATCATTGGGGTGTCCTGTGCAAGGCCAGGAGTTGGACTCATTGATCCTGATGGGTTCTTGCCAACTCAGGATATTCTATGATTCTATGAAGTATGTGCAGCCAACTTGACCTGAGAACACACATCTTGCTTGTCAGTTGCATTAGATCTGACTTGAACTCCAAAGCTGAAAGGACCAATCACACAGTGAAGATGTTTGTCCCTCACAAATGTGAGGCATGCCTGCAGTTTTCTTTCAAGCAGCATTTAGGGCACATGTATCCCATGCAATCAGGCAAGCCAGGCAACGAATAGGCACAACAAGGCTCACAGCAATAACACAGAGCACTAATTTGTCTCATCTCAAACTTACAGAAAAAACTAACAAAAACCCAAACACATTTAGAAGCAACTGAAGAAACATGATTATTCTCTACAGCCTATACACTTCGATAAGCTCAGTCTGGCATCTAAAAACAACTGCAATTTATCAAGATGTTCTCAAGGTTCCTTAGCATGTGTTGTCCTCTCCCATGGGTATTTTTTTTTATGCCTTTTGAAGGTGAATACCTTCAAGAACAGCATTATTTCTATACAGCTGTAGTTTACAAGTAAAACGGGAAGCAGTGCACCAGAACAAGTGTGTAAGGAAAAAACAAGCACAGATGAGAGAATTGCAAACTTTTCAGTGCTATGCAATAGTCCCTGTTCCTCATCTATCAGTCAACCACATTTTTGGGCTACCCAAATAAGCTGAAAGCAGAACTGTTATTCAACACACCCCACAATACTGAAAGTTCAGGATATTCAGTGAAACTTTTAGGAGTTGAAAACGAATGAAGTACTCATTAAAAATTGATGAGTGAACCTTCTGGAGCCTTTCACTCCAGAATGCAGATGGTACCAACAAATACAAACTGGAATTCTACAAATTCATGAACAACAGATCAATAAATGGATATGCAGACAGATATATGCCCTAATATCATCAATAAAGGGATGCTGGGGGGACTGGACAAGAGTAAGTGGACAAACCAGCCCTATTCCTCCTAAATACCAACTTCCTGCCTCTGACAGAGACAATGAAAACCTCCCCAAGTTACTTGTACTTATTCCACTTTCACAGCTGCTACTTAAATTGGTTCACTACAGTAAAATATAACTGAGATAATAAACTAATGTCAAACTAGGTTTAGGACTAGGGAAAATTTGATTCATTTAGAGCAGTTGTAACAGAAGTGGTAAAAAACAGACACCAGTCAAATCCATTTATTTTTGTAACCACTGGTATGTTACATCTCCTTTAAAAAGCAAGCAGAAAACAAAGTTTATCCTTCCTCTTTGACAAGCAAAGGAAAAAAGGATGCTCACACTGCTTCATTTTGCTGAAGGAATATAAAGCAATGGAAATCCTCCCACTATCACACCAAGGCAGCTTTGTCCCTGATCAAATTCTGTCTTCTTCACAGCACTTAACACTGTGCAGTATGGCTGCCCAGAGAACACAGATCAAACTACATCAAAATCAGATAAAGCAAATATCAATCATCTTGGCTTAAGTAGTAGCATCAAACAATTCCCTGTGTGCCAGGCCAACAGGTAAATGCTGCAAGGACAAAAAAGTGAAATACTAGAGTAATAATAAATTGTTCTTAGAATCTTAGTCAGCAGCTCCAGAACCGATACTTCTGTGCTTCTAACAATTTCCAACAAGAGCGTACACCCCACTTGTTTATATTTGCCCTAAGGTTGAAACAGCATAGTAGTTTCCACTGTTCAGCCCAAGCACTCCTGTAAGACTCCTATTTGCTGTTTAACAGTCCCATGTTTTACACTGTGTCAGTGTTTCTGTGATAAGTTGGGTTTTGCTCCTAACTCTTTCTCTGCATGGACACACAGGATATGTGCATGCAGGAACCTTTCATGATGCAATGAAGAGATTTAACAGCAGCAGAAACATTACTGCAAGTAAGATTCTTCATTTTTATACACTACTGTGTATTTTTTATGATTCGTGTCTAAGAGCCTGTTAAATATTTAAACAACAATACAATATCAATAAGTAAACTCTTTAAATCAGGCATTCACTATACTGTATAGTGGGAACAGATGTGCTCTTATTAAGGCTATATTGTAACTCAACAATAATTTGTCATATTTGACATATTGTTAGATTATATGCACCTGCCAGAACTGTAGTAGCAATTACAAACAATATATACACCACTTTTACTTTAAATACCTAAACAATTTATGTAGATGTGAATACAGTGTATGGAAAAATTGTAATTTCCTAAATGTCATCACCAAACACCACCTAATGTCTCACAATTTCTTTTTATGTATATTTTATTATAGCGCCCAACTGTTTCAACACTCTAGTGGCTGGACTTTAATGTGGTTCAAGCAGCTCCAAGTAGCATCACCAAATGTTTAACATCTGTGAAAGTTGGACCTACAAATGTTCATATTTTCAGGAGGTCATGCTGGCCAGCTTTCATTAACAATTACTTTAAACTTCAGTTTTCTTTATAGTGTTTTAATTCAGGAAGGACAAGTAAAGTTCAACTTATTTAAACCGTTAAGTTTATTCCAAACTCATATAATACTAATCTTTAGAATATTCAAACATTTGCAAGTTTCTTTCCTTCCCCCAATATTTATATTTTATTTAATTCACCCATTACTTTAATACAGGGAAACAACACAGCTAATTAAGTCTTAAGAGTTCGGCATATTTTCAGAACAGGGTCAGAATCTCTCAGCTCTTATTTCCTTTTACTTTGTTTTCCTACTTTCCCCACTTCCTTTACAATTTTCACATCATATTTATAATTTATTTGCAAAATTCCTTAAAGTTCTGGATATATCTTAGAGCTCATAATTCTATGATCATAAACTATTATATCTTGAAAAATCTTCAGATTCTTGAATTTTTCTACCACCTTCATACCCATAGCATATGACAAGGCTTTAAATTTGCCATGGACTCTTAAAACAAAGAGTCCCACTGTGGGGTCAGACATCTCACTGGAAACCTGTAGGCCAGAACCCCATGGAATTTCAGGATGCAGGAATTCCAGGGATTGAATTTTAGTTCAGCAGGTTCAGCACTGTAGGGTGTACAACTACCTAATCCTTAAATGCGCATAACAAATTCTTAAACAGGCATTGCTTGTGGGAAAAAGGAAAGAAAGGATCTTTGAATAATAGTATAAATATAGGAGATGGTGATTAAAATACAAAGATATACAATGTATTCTGAAGATCAGAAAATCCCGGTAATTTGAAAAGAGAACAAACTAAAGAAAATACCACTAATAATCTCAGCATTGCACGCTAATTTGACATTAATTTATTAATAATTATTAATTAACCCTACAAAAATCCAAAGCCTTTTTCCCTTATTACATCAGCTCCACATATCTTGCTGTAGTCTCTGTTTTGGAAGAAAATACAGGAAATTATCATTAGGAGACATTAGTTCTTTAAGATTTTTTTTTACATGTTTCAGCAATATTGTCATCTCTCACTAAGTGCCATTAGAACAGTGTGTTGCTATACACTCTTGTTTCAGAGCACCAGAGAGGAAGCTTTGATAGGGGTAGGTAGGAACTAATCTCTCTTTCTCACATTCACAAGCTGTACAGAGATCCCACTCTAGACTCGCCTGAGCTGCAGCCACACTCTCACCAAGTAATAGCTTTGACCTGCTGCCCTTTGAGGAGAACTCAGAGCAGGCTGCTCCCAGCCCACTGAGCAATGCCAGAGAGACTCAGACTCTTTCTCTAACAGTTAAGAATTACAACATACAGGCTGGTTTGAGACTGTTTTGCTCTAGGACCTCAGACTGGCACATCCAGATTGAGATCATTTAACACACAGCTTGTCAGTGACTGCTTTAGTGTCTCTACCTTTTATTAAAAAGAGCCCTGGTGCAGATACGCTGGAAAGGAAGGTGTATATAGAGTTCATTTTAAAGAGGATGAAGGTATTTCATTATATTTTGGAAATGTTTGCATTATGTACAGGTTTACATGGAGGGCTTCATAAGCTCAAATGATTTACCATTAAGGTGCATATTGATTATAATTTCCAGTTATTTAAAAGGAGACCTGTTTACCCCACAGCACCTAATAAACTGTGACATGTTTCAGCTTAACAGTGACACTGGTAAACAAAAGTTACTGATCTACCTAGCGAGTTATAAAACTTGTAACACGCTGTAAACAGCTCTGTCATTTTATTTAGCATATTGCATTGCACGAGCTGCTTTATTTACCTAGCAGTAAATCTTTATGTATCAAAAATGCTACAGAAGGCACAACAAATAAATTACAAACAGACACTAACATCTGACTAGTTAATCAAACAAATAGGACATGTAACAAAGAAAAAAGCTATAAATATTGACAACAAGCTGCTTCAGTCACAAAAACATTCAATACTTCAGTTCTCAAGTGTGAGTTTTATATCAGTCCCCTGGAAACAGTTTGTATCCTCCAATAAATTTTTACAGTTGATTCACCTGCCTGATACCCTTCAGCCATTTCCTTCAGAAGCTGTCAAACCCGCCAACAATAATATATGGCCCGACCAACAAGAACAGCTGTACCCATTCTCTCTGCTGGTTCCCACACCCTGTTCTGCATAAAATAATACATCAAGATTAATTGATTTCCCGTCAGTCTCACAGAACAGAAAATTAATTTTCATGTAGCTATTTTCCCCAGCATATGAATTTTGAACATGGCAAGTAATTTAAGTTTTTAATTATTCATAAGTAGAAGAAGAAGAAAAAAGGAAAAAAAAAAATCACAACACATGATAAAGTGAGCCCTGGAAGGCCCCAGGGCCATGGCCTGGACCTTGATTTGTGCTGAGACAACAATAGCATTCGCTAATGCCTATATAAATAATATATGTATTAACATATATCTTTGTACAATACCAATTTCTCTCACTCTGACCCAAGACTACCAGGTCATACAGCAGCAGTTTGTCACAGTCTGTACAGTGGGCTGCATGTGACATGTTACAAGAAAAACATATAATGTGTCAGCCATACCGGATTGACCCCGATTGCCTCCAGAGTATGAATACACCTATAACATAATGGGAAGGTACTGGTCAGCATTTGAGGAGAGTAAAACTTGCTAATCAGCAGGGTGTCATATCTCAGCAACCTTCTCTTTGCAGGCAACATTGACTTGTGCAAGGAAAAATGCTAATGGAAAATTAAACAGAATAATCTGTCTTGCTCAAGTTAGATCTTTTCCAGATGACTGCTGAAGCCTTAAAGAAAAACACAGGCCACTCAAAAGATAGTAAGATGTCATAAAGAAGGCACATGTAAGAAAATCTCCTTTGCTAAGGTTCACATTTCTATAAACAGACGAGGTCACAATTTGGAGAATAGAACTGTAACCTTGAACTGAGGCCAGAATTGTACAGGTAAATAATCATAACTCAAAGCACTCATTATTATAACTTCTGATGAAGTACAAACCACTCATGATCAATACTGTTCAGATTGAATTTTTTATTTTAAGAAAAAAAACCCAACACACAACTAATTTGTATTGTGCAATGCTCATACATGGCTTGGGGTTGAGGGCCAATTACAGCATGAAAAGGTAACCATAAATTCAAAAGGAGTGTACAAATTCTAAAGACATGTAAATGAAAATATTAAGTAACAGGGTTGCTTTTGAGTGCTCTTTCCATCCTTGAAAACTTTTGGGAAACTTCATTTTATTACTTAAACCTTGCTAAAAACCCCCAAAGTTTGACAAGGTGTGCCATAAAGTTACTCCAGATGGAAGATTCTTAGCATTGTCAGTGGCACGAGTTGCAAGGATGGAAGTCTCAGGAAGATCAGTCAGACAATAAGAACAGAAAACACTGTGACTATTTGTGGGCATATATTATGATGAAATGTTCAACAATGAACACAAGTTTAACAACTGCCAAAAGATGTGGCAAAAATTCTCAGTCCAGTGAGAGACACTGTACTAGACACTGACCTTCTCATGGTATTGAGCAGCACTGGGTCACACTAGTAGCACTTCTACTGTTTTGATGTTAAAGCCATTGTTAGTGTTTTTACAAAGGCTGCTAATTTTCCTATTCAGAGAAGGCAAAAAAAGATTGTTTTTAAACTAAAACTCAACATAGCTACATTAAACCTTTAGAAGCAAGTTTTGAACAAAAATCTTAAGTTCTGTTTTCATTAATACAGAAGAGGTTTTCAAAACAGGAACCCAAGTTCAGTATCTTCTCAGCATATGTGCAATAAACCCACAGTTTAGATGGTATATAGACTTTATTTTTTTAAAGTAGTGATGCAGGTTAAAGGCCTTTCCCTTCAGTACATTTAGCTTTGCAAACATATGGATATCTAGTAAGACCAGAATTATCAGCAAACAGGATCAAAATACATATGCTTTCCTTGAAAATTGAATTTGTTAACACCTTGACTTCTACTGTTTCAAGCAAAATACCCATTGAAAATGAAATAAAAATTCCAGTTACCTCCAAAATAAAAAAAGTTAACATTACAAAGTACTAAATTATTCAGAACTATAGCTCATCTTTATTGTCATGTTTGAAAATAATTACATCGAGTTTTAAGGTCTCACTGAGGGGGAAAAAAAAAAGGTATTTGACTTTAAGGGGGAGGCTGGAAAGAATTAGCTTTTGATGGATTTGAGGGTTTTGATCTCCTTTTCTTATTGCAAAATAGTTAAAAGAAATAGCACAGTATACTTGGTAATATCAGCCTTTCTACAACTCTGTCTTCACAGTTTTTCACATCAAATTTACCTGCAGTTGTCCTTCCAATATTTATTTGGTTTTTTCCACCCTTTCATTAAGAAAACAACCTTATTGAGAAGATAATGAGATCATTATGTTCACCGGTAAAATACACGTTTGCAGTCCTGTAAATGAAATGTATGAACCAGGGGAAGGAACAAAAATCAAAAAAACCCTCCACACAAGAAAACCCCCACAACTTTACAAAGTTGATACCACTGCTAACAGATACTGTTCCTGGCATAGCTTAAAGGTCTTTGTTTCTGTAAATTCAATTGAGTGTTTCTATTTCTACATCTAGCAAGAGGTTCTAATTATTGTTAGAAGCCTAATTAGCATTTAGTATTACATTACAACAACTGCAGCAAAATTGTACCCGTTCTCCAATAAACAGTATTCACAGTGTGCAATCAAGCTGCTGTAAGATGCAATGAGAATTAATAGCACTGCACGACAATGGTAAATCCTACAACTCCCGCTGTGTGTGTTTAATAATTTTTCACTCCTTCCAGATTGTTCCCATCATGTGCAATTCCCAAGATCCTAATCAGCTTTCCTCCCCATCAATACTACACAGAGATCTGAGCACTGAAAATTATCTGCAATTTCAAAAAGTGCTTTGTTGCATTATTAGGCCACTGACCTAAGAGGTAATGGGTAAATAGTTTCTGAAAAATGTCCAAAGCACAACATAAATTAAAGCTTATAGTCTTGCCTGCTGTTCTTACCAGAGCTATAACTGCAAAGTCTAACAGTTTTTACATAAAATCCTTAACTACAGTGTTATTTTTTACACAAAAATTAGTACAAAGATGACAAGGTTTATATTTAAATAACTTACTTTACTGTATTTTACACAAATAATACAAGTTGGAGAGCCACAAGCACCTTTTAAATATATTGCACCTGTATACACAGACAGAGCAAACGGAACGGCCACCATGGTGTTGTTCATACATGCAGAATACGTGAGTCACTTTTGGAAAGAAATATGCACACAAAACAGTACACCTAGAAATGGAATCAAGTCTTCTTTGGTCTTTTTTTAGTCAAAGCAAAAAACAAAAATCCTTGTCAGAATACCATCTTGTGATGGTCAGATAAAATTAAAGTTCACCATGTTTACTTAGAGCTTATATATTTCATACATTTCTCTGACAATTAAGATTAACTTAATAGAGAAATAGCAGCAGTAGAGGGGCAACTTACTTCTATAGGGAAAGCATATAATGCCCCGCTGAGACTTTAGCAAGGTACATTCTCCATACACCCAGATAAATGGACTCACATCCTGTGTAAAACTGTGGCTGTGTGGGGTGCAAAAGTAGTCAGAAATCTGACGCGCAGGTCCATGTGCTGGTAACTGCGCACCAACAGACATTTGAATATTATGAAAGGAGTTCTAAGTTTGGCAAAGCACTCCCTCTGGCTTTGTCACAGTAATTTGTTTCAGTTAATGGAGTTTCAGCCTTTCCCCATAATCACTATCCCTTATTATGGAAATCTTATCTGTATAATAAACTCATCTTCTCACAAGGGACTTCTCCCTTCCTTTCACAGTTTGTCAGTGCCAGTACCATTTAAGTTTTATCTTATAGTCAGAAAGTAATTTTATTTTACCTAGTTCTCAGGACAGATAAAAGACTGTGGTATTAATTACCAATTACCACTACTACTGACAAAATGTGGCATTATTATTTGTCTTGAAAAAAAAATAAAATAGAGGATTTGTTCATTAATGCCTAAGGGAAAAAAAAAAGACATATGCAAAATTCTTCTGTGATAATTTGCATCTGTTTCTGATGAGCTGATTATGCACTTAAAAATCACACTTGAAAAAACACCACACTATGACATATCTGGACACAGTAACAAGCACGTGGCAGACAGGAGAAGGAAGCGCTTGAAAAAGAAAGCCAGAAACTGGGCATGAGGAAAAAGGAAAGAACAAGCTCAACTGTGAGCTGGTAGTCTTTAAAGAAAAAAAAAAAAAGGCACACTAAGTCCAACTTATGCCAGTTGAACAGGAGATACACAACAAGAAATTCCATATTGTTTTGTCAGGCAGAGCTAAATAAGAAGTGTAACAAAGGGCTAACCCTTTGGCTATCACAGAAGATTGATTGCACTGTTAAGTGCAATTAGTGCAATTAAAATGGCAGGATGGATTTATCCAATGTAACACAACTGTTGCCTTTACTACACAGCTAAGGATCGTTCGCTCTTCAAGACTTCCTCTCCAGTTTTCCCTCTTCAGGAAGTCCATAAATCAAACAAATTTGCACCTCACAAAACCAAAAACCACATAACTAATTTTGTTATTAGCTGTGAATACAAAAGCCACAACAGCCAGTTGAGAACACTGGCACAGTTTTTATTCTGTACTGACATTTGTCTCCATGGGAGCCACAACGTACTGTTGTGTTGGTGACTTTGAACTCATTTCTTGGCCGTCAATTTTTGTGACTGTTGATGAGCTCTCCAGGCAGCTTTGCCCATTGCTTCTTATGAGTTTCTTTTCACTGAACATTCAAAACTTACCTGTCATCCAGTGCTCTCTTTTCTGCATATACTCTTCCTTCTTTTTTGGCCTTTAAGTTTGTGTATCATCCCCAAGTTTGAAGCTTTGATATACAAGCAGGGATGCCTGATTCATTTCATTTAAAAATATGAACCCAATAGACTTAATCCAGAATCTCTGGCTCTGAACTGAGTTAGCATATGTTATATTTGATTTGTATTTCTATCAGTATCAACCCAAGCATCCTTATACACAACCAGCCATGAACATGATTTATAGCAAGTCATTGAAGGCAAAGCATATAGCTTCCCTTCACAATCTGACGTTATCAAGATTACTTCAGAAGCTGGCAGGAGCTACCATAAGTAACAAGCTGTCACTGTAAATAAATCACTCCCTCAGAAATAAAAGTTAAAAATATAGATTAACATGAACAGAGGTCAGTATTTTAGCCTTGGTTTTTGTTTCCCCTCTCAGCCAAGTCACAAATCAACCTTGTATCTGACCAAAAAGAAAACCAAAATTAGCACAAAACTTTTCATTTGTATCTAAGGCAGAACTCAAAACTAGAAAGTATAAACAAAACAAACCAAAAAAAAAATAATCACCATGTATTTGGGTAGCCCAGCATTTCAGACTAACCCCATAAGCTTTATTAAAAGCAATCATAATAAAAAAGCAGCAGCCAACAACTTAAAAAAAGTGTGGTCATTAGAGCTTCCCTTACCAGTTTTCAAGTATTCTAAATAAAATCACTGCACAATGCTTAATACATATTTTGGGAATGACTGACCTCATACTTCCTATTTATATACAGATATCCCTACTCAGATAGTATTCTTATTCTAAAGGCTACTGCATCCTGCTAATGTAAATCTACAAAGACGTGCTTGGAAAGGCCATCAACAGAAATACTAATGTGCTCCATGGCAAGAATCTTAGCTTGTAACATGGCAATCCCATCAGAGTAGATTGAAAATTAGTACATAAACAAAACATAAACAAAGTCCCCCTCTCAACAATAACAAAAAAAACCCTGAAACAACAACAACAAAATTAGGGTTCTTAATTTACCTGCTTTGCTTTTCTTTCTTTAGGAACAATGTTTAAAACAAAGAAATTCAAATTACTGCCTTAGTATTCTAACATCTTGAATTACAACAAGTCTAAAAATTAACAAGTCTAAAATTTAAACTCTCTGCTACTCAATGCTTTGAGCAAACCAAGTGGAGAAAACCACTTGGAAGAACAACCTGCTAGAAAACCAAAAGAACTTTTGATTGAATAATACACAATGACAAAATTAGTTTCTTGCAATTGACATGAAGTTTTTATCCAGCTCAAACTTTAGAATTAATCGATAGTAACTGAAAAAAAAAAAAAAGGCTAATTTCTCTCTTTCATTTCACCAGCATATGAAACCTGAAATGATGAGACCCACTACTTCTACAGGTTGAAGCAATGGTGACTCAAAACTATCCAATGCAGTTTACAGCTATAGGTAACTTTGCTTTTCTGAGGCTGTTTCTTCACAAAAAGTATACTGACATGATTTGATAAACATACCTTTATTTCCTAAATATCCCAGATTTTAAGGTAGATTTATTTAACAAATGACTGCAGAAATCAAAATGTAGCTTTTCTACACTTTCAATTCAAATCCAATCAGCTTTAACCAAAGCAGCTAAGAAGCTCATTCAGAAATACGTCCTCACCATCACATAAAAAAAAAAAAAAAAAGGCAGCAAAACACCAAACCTACCAGTTTGTGATTATCTAGTTGCTACATAAATATAACATTCACCCTCCTGGCTAGCATAATGACAAATAAATAAATAAGAACAAGACCTGAGTCCTATCTGGAATGTTTTTATCACTGCTTATGAGAACCTAGTTTTTTCTTGACAAAAAACATATGAAAATTCTACTGGAGAATAACACTAATTCAGAACTTTAATTCAGGGTACCTACTGATTAAACGATCCTAAAACACTTGGAGTCTTACCAGGAATCGCACCTAGTGATTTTACCACAACTTTATTCAATAAGGTATTGTTCAGTTAGAGTTGTGGTCATCTTCTGCTATCAGCAATCCTACAAGATAGATGTCATCTATCTTGCTTGTCAGTCATTTTACATCTTTACCATTTGTTTCGATTTTTTGCATTTTGACAGTTGAAAAGTCAGACACTTATATTTCATTGTTAGAGTATGCTCAGTATTCCTCTCCAAAAAGAAAGTAAGAATCTGAAATTCTAGAAAACAAATTTGTTCATTAAAACATTCACAATGTTTTTGATAATGTGACATTATCAGCTAGATGTTAGAATTTTGAAAAAAATCTCATTAAATTATACTGCTTTACACTGCTCATCCAAGTATCATTTTCAAAGCCAATACAGTAAGAACATGAAAGAACCTAACTGTGAAAAGCATATCTCCTACAGTTTACCACTCTTTGATATGTAAATAATTCACTGCAATCCTTTTTCATATTTTTCCTCTACTGTTATGCTGAAAAAGTATTTTTTGCCATAAAAGAATATACTACATTTATTAGCACACATATGTACAAGTGTATGCACAAAATACTGTGTGTGAGCATAACTGAAGAGAAGAAAAGATGAAATGAATTTTTCATGCTTTCAAATGTAACTGAAACACAAAATCTTTGAGATATGTTTAAATTTACTTCGTGTGCATGCTGTGTTTATGTATGGGTTGGACATGAGCATACATGCATATCTGAAAAGTAGAAAGCAAAAAAGCTATAATTAATGACCAACATTAACTGAAAGCTTCTAGATATTAGCATCTGTCAAAGATGAATCCCCAGGTCTAGTATAGAAGATTAAATGTGAATGGACTTGACTTCAACTGGAGGCTCCCTTCTCAAACAAATAAAGCACAGGGGTTCTTTCCAGCTCTTGTAAGAGAATCAAGATAGCTATGTGAATACCAGCAATAACGCCTGCACTACAACCCAAGGGCCCGAACCAAATAAAGCAAATTGATTCATTATGCATTCTACTCTATGACTTTTACTGTGAACTTTAAAAGGTGAAAGTTGTCAATTGAGACACAAGGGAGTACATGTACCTCTGCAGAGACACATAAAATGGAAAAAACCGGGAGCAAAGTGGAAAACAATTAGTCTTTGCTATAAAATTCTAAAAAGCCAGAGTTATTCTATGCTTCATGATCAAGGAAAAAATATTTGTGACAGAAAAAGTAAGAACAGATATCTCACAAAACTCTAGTGAATAACTCTGCAGAGCATGCAACAGCCAGAACGTGAATTCTCCATTCTCCTAATATGCAATTAATACATTTGCTTATTGAGCCAACAACTTCACTGCAAACACTACAGTATGTTTGGCAAAGGATGATTAAATTATTTGATTTTTGCACTTGCAATCTACTTCTACAAGCTTGTAGTCACTCCCCCCCTTGCCTTTTGAAACCTGTTATCCCCACCACATGCCACATCCCCTCTCAGCAGGGACCTTGGTCATGAGAAATTACTGTGTTGCCTCGTGCCCATAAGAAATTGTAGGGCCTGGTGTTAGAGTTATCCAGGCATAACAAGTTATTTCCCAGCATGCTCACTGATTAGCTACCTTCCATAACCATAAAGTCAACAATAATCTACCTACATGCCCTTTCTGCAGGTGGCTGACCTATAAATGTTAAGTAAGTCAGTGGCAGTTCAGTCTAAATTACTTGCAAAGCATTATGCGTAAACATTAATGCTGCAGCATGTCCTTAACTATACAACTGGGACTCTATAGTCTGCAAAATAATGTTACTTGATATTTTTTTTCCTATGTAAAAGGCTTTTCCCATGATAAATTTATGCATCTTACTGGATATTCCATTCTTTCCTTCAAGTCTTTGAAAAATTAAATAAAACTTAAAAGCAACTTCTTCTAGTTTAGAGACAATTCCTTCTCTTTTAACAGTGTCTTTTCTAAACACCTAGAGATCCAACAAACTGACACAGCTTCCTAGCAAGCCTCATGTTTCTGTGAAAAACTGTCTAACAGAAAATATTGCTTAACTTCACCTGACTTCTTCCATTGCCCAAATGAAAGATTTAGAGCTTAGTACTTAAAAAACTCCAAAACCTCACATACCAAGGGAACCACCACTATCAAATAAAGCATTATAATATGTACCATAAAAGCAGTGTAAGAGTAACAGTGGCTGCTATGTTCAAGTGGCAGTACTGAAGAGCACAGAGCCTGTGATTTCGTGCAGTGCCCTGTGACTGGAATGATAACAATCCACATTCCCTGTGCAGTCACTCAAACACTTCCCTTTGGGTATTGCAGCGCTGAATGCTCTTTGCTATTAACTACAAGCAAGAGGAAAAGAGTGTCATCATCTTGGAAACTCCAAAACACACAAGTGTAGGACACTGTTTCAAAACCAAAATCAACGACTACTCAATTCTTTTGGTTACTTTCCAGGCTTAATTCCTTCACAGAAAATGCTAAGGAGAAAAGCAACCAGCAGATTTCATAAGCAATGTAAGACACATGATTTTGTGAGCACTGAATTCAACAGCTAAACTCACCTAGTAGCTTACTTATAAGCAGCCCTAAAATTCAGTTTGCAATTACAAATGCTGTCAAATTAGTTCCCTGAATTATCTCCAGGCGGTGGAGGTAGATGCACTGTTGTATTTTACTATGAGTATGACAAAAAGCAAAAAAATCAGTTTGTGGACTTCAGTAAATATTTCTTCAGGACAACTTATGCAGACAGTATTTTACAATAAGGGTAACTTCATTGATGCAAAGTACCAACACAACTCTTTACTCTCTTCTCAGTTCAAGTATCAGTCAGGCACTCCCCTACAGTAACAACTATATTTTTTCTGCCCTCATTTTGCCAAAAAAAAAAAAAAAGGGAAAAAAAATACACAAAAAAGCAACCACCAAAACAAAATCTAAACCAGATCTTTTCACCTATAAAATGATCACAATGCTTTAAAGGCCCCAAGACCATAACAATAAGCATTCTTAAGGGGACAAACAGGAAATACCAAGAGAGCAACACCACATATAGTTTAACCAAAAGAAGATTGATATCAGCTTCTTTAAATACTTTTTAATATAATCTGCCAAGTCAATTGCTTAAATGATATTTGAGGGAAATGGACAAAAATAACTGCATTGTATTGATATCAATCTCTGAATTTTAGAGTGATCATTTTGTTTATCAGTAATGCAGGGAAAACAAGTCAGTGTTCCATCACCTCAGACTGCAGACACATAGGTACATCAACACCTGCACAGCCCATTTTTGGGAAATCCTTTCTACCACAAGACATGGATGACAAACTCTAAGCAACTAAAATACTACCCAATATAAACTTTGATACATAGATATTTTCCAGCATTTCTATGTTGAAAGAGAATCCACTTTTGCAATCGTTTAAAATCATCATAGGGATCACAAAATCCTGAACCTTAAACTGCCACGTGAGCACTGACTCCACTTTTTTGGTAGTACAGTAGCATTCACACTGATACCAACTTCAATGAGAAGTTAGGAAATACTATGACTTAAAAGGAAGCAAAAATTCCATTCTCAAATGAAAGATGCCCTTCTACAGCTTCTCAGAAGCTCAGGATGGCAAAGATGGATAACGTGCACATAAGGCAGTCAAGGCCACATCATTTTCTCACAGCCACAGTTCCCATTTGATCAAGTAGAAAAATCACACATGCTCAAAGTCTCCCTAAGCTATATCATGGCAGTATTTCTAAGTTGTTCAAGACTGATTACTTTCTAAAGCAAAAGCATGCAATGCTTTTTTAACCTACATTTGGATTCCATGTTATTCTTTGAACAAAAGCTAGGACATTTCTTTTTCAAGGTAAAAGAAATATAAATATTTCTGGAAAAGCACCCTTCAAAAAATTAATCTATCTTGTAATGTCCCTTGTAGGTTTAAAAACCAACACCAAATAGCAAAACATACACTGCTATTACCCAGTACACATATGCCAGAGCTCAAAAACAGTTAAAAAAATGGAAAAGTTGCTTTTTTCCCCTCTACACAAATTTGTTAATGGGGAACATAATGGTAAGCCATGTTTGCTGGCATTCTGTGAAACATCTACAAATTGCCTCTGCAAAGCATTATAGGTTGTCAGACTAATGTAGTTGAAGATAATTTGGCCTTTCAGTGAATTGAACCTCACAGCACGATTATACTCCAGCACCAAGTAGAGTGTCACAATTATTCTTTCATGCTGAATTACCATATAATGTCATAAGCCTACCTGTCATAAGTCCTGCAGCCGAGCTTGAATTTTTTCTAAATCTATGGTTCATGGGGGAAAAAAATGAATTTTTTGCTTCTAATGGAAATCTGATTGTTTTTATCAACAATAAATTTCATAGCAAATCAAAGGATATGCTTGGACAAACAATCCGATACTCAAGGTTAAAAAACACACAAATAATAAATTGCTGGTGTGTCATGTTCAATTTTTACTACTGCATTACACTGCAATAACCATAACAGGATCTAAATTGTTGTCAGAACATTAAACAAACCTCCTTACTTCACAAAGGCATCCTGCCTGAGTAATTCACACAACGGAAACAACTATCACATTTTCCACTGTCCCACCACCGTACCATACATCAGTGCAGTTTATGCACTTGGACAATTTTTTGAATAAATTACTTCCATCCTGGCTGCTGTTGCCACTTCGGTAGGAGACAGATCAGTTTTAATTGTCTTTTTGTCTATACTGAGCCACTGTTTTTCTGGCTCCTTCCTGCCCTTACATCCTGAGCACCAAAATAAACTATGATCATATCAAATTGTTAAATGTTAGGCAAATCAGAGCTCTAAAAAGAAAGAAATCGATGAGCTCTCTTGTCATTTCCAATGTTATTAGCCTTCTTCCTTGCATTCACCTAAACAAAGTTGGGGGAGTGGTGTGTGTGAACTTTTAAGGTAACAAACTATCTCTGACCTATCCTGAACAACACATTATGTAAATTGCATTGATTGGAACAATATTACCATGCAAAATGCTAACTTCAAAATCTTTACATGAGGCAAAATACCATTCCTGGCAAGTAAACATCAAACTAAAGTTTTACCAAAAAAGATTACATACAAAAACAACCACAAGATCTTAATGAGGTTGACAAGGCTTCTCTCAATACTCAAAGTAAATGCACCTTTTTCTTTAGTCATTTCTATCCAACATAAAGACACAGTGTTAACTGCACATAGACATACAAGGAACTAACTCTGCACTGTGTGAAATGAGATGCTGAGATTTGAACAGATCAACACTGAAAAAGTATATTGAGTTCATTAAGCACTTACTTATAAATACTAGTTTTACCTGCAACTGAAAACAATTCACCACCTGATGGACAGTCAGTAATGTTATATTACATAAACTCAGTATACTTGTGATAATTAATACATTTGTAGATAAACAACTATACATTGAGCTCTACTTCCATTACTTAAAAATGAGCAAATAAAGTACTAATGCTTGGGACAAAAAGGCCATAATTCCTTGTCTCAGCAAAGAGCTAGAGCAGAAGTAGAGATAAAAGCACCCTTCCTCTCTCTACACAGAAATGCTTACACTGACTGTTGTTTTGTTTGCTGGTTACCAACCTGCCCAAACTCAGCCCAGTGCACAGCTGAAGAATGAGACAACAATCAGCACAAATAAGCTGTGTCTATACAATATAGAGGTAATGAATAACCATCACATTTTACACTGCCTTTAATAACAAACTAAATTGACATAAACTAACATCAGCTAGATCAGTTAGATCCCAAGTCTATCTTGTAAATAAGACCCTCTTTTGGTTGCCAAGAGTTCAGCACAGCCATTTGTTCCAGTCATTGTATGCTGGTGTTCGCCAGATGCAGAGCCAGATCACTGGTGTATTACTGGCCAGAGCAGAAAAAAATTGCCTTCCTATTGGATGATAATTTGAAGATAGAAGCATAACTTAGCTCCTATTTTCACATTTTAAAAATGAAAATAATAAAGCTAACCCCCATCTCCCTCACCTTATGGAGTGAAAGTGTAACATATGCCCAAAATGTCAATACCAGACTTATTTTTCCTTGTTAACTAAACCTTTATCAGTTGGTACTACTTATTTATAACCTCTGAAGCAATAATAAACACAGAACTATGATTTACTTCAAGTCTTTCTATTATTAAAACACTTTGTCTTATTGTTTTATTGATTTACAATCTGTCCTACTTACATTTTTAGCATCTGAAAACAATCAAGGCACAAAGCTGCAAAATGTTTAGACATTAATTGTTAAGAGACAGCATTTTATTCCAGGCTAGGGGTTTGAGTCCTCAACTGCTAAGCATTCTGGTACGGAAATGATTTATGGCCTTGTAGCAATAACGATGTGGCAGAGCCATTAACATATTGGCAGACCCTAGGATGGATTATCGACATTGATTATTTCATGGACCACTGATATCCATTTGTTAAGAGAAGCTCGAAGATGGCCTCTCCCTGACTGAAATCTTTTACAAGCAGACAGCATTTTAAGTATTAGGAACCTGGGATTTGGGCAATTTTTTTTCCTCCTGCCCCCCTCTGCCCTCCCCCCAGTCTACCTCTGTCTTCTCCTAGACTCTAACAAAAAGTGTCAAAAATTAAAGTTCATTCTTCACTATGGTCTTAATTTCTCAACTCATCATAACCATGTCTTCTTTAAAAATTAATGATTGCCAGCATTTAGCCACTGGTTGTTGCTATGAAGATCTATGCAAAAAGCAAGGATCCCTATAGAGTGCATGATATATGGAATTCTCTTTATTACTACAATAAAACTTACTGACATTTCAATACTTCTGCAAATAGCATTATAGTATCAATCTTCTGAATTAGGTTGAAAATTAAGTTGTAAATTAAAAGAAAGTGTACTTTGGAATACAACATGATATGTCACCTAGAAAAAGACCTTTGTGCATAACAGAGCTGAGCAGAAAAACTGAAAGATAAGCCCAGGTGCCTCTAAAGTGCCTATTTCATCATAAAGGATCTAGGTTATATTTTACAAGAAGAACACAGTCTAAAAGCCCTGATATTTCACCTCAGGAGAACAGATTCTGAATCTCTTTTAAAAAAGATGTATTTGACAGCATCAGCTCATTAGTAGAGATGCCAAAAAAGACTTCACAAGGGACAGGTGAGATTTTAGGTGGAGGAGAGCTGGGAGGGTGGGCAGAAAGAGGGAGAGATGAGAAAGAAAGGAAAAGGGCTTTAATATGGAGCCTCCGTGAAAATACCCTTCCTTCTTCAAATACCCTTCCACCTACTTGAGGTACCAAAAAATAACAAATTATATCCACTATTAGACTTGAGTTTTGCCAGAAGAGTAAAAAGTGTTATATTTCAATCAAAGTATAATTTATAAATACCTTCACTTATGGACCTATTTGAGACTGTTAATAATGCAGGTTAATGGCTGAAAAATTAATTTCTGTGCCCCCCAAGACAGGTCTTTCAATATTTTCTAAAACAGGAGCTGCTAATGAGGTGATACATCAGGCTGAAATTCAAGCCAATATAAAAAATGTATTTGTGCTCACTATGCATAAACACAACCTAAAAAAAGTTGTTTTGCAATAGGAAAAGCACATACATTAATACCCAAACAAGGAAGATGTTATACAGAGAAACAGCTACTATACAGTAACAAAAATCAACTCAGTTCTCCAGATCATTCCTGTATATTCAGCAACCTCTATGGTAAAGGGTTCCATTACCAATGCCTCCATTTTTAGGAAATTAAAGAGATATGGCATTTCCTGGATATAACCATGTCTCTTTCAGAGCAATCATGCCAACAAGATTGCAGGATTTCTTTTTTAGAAGCATACGATTGTGGTATAAAGATATTAGGAAGCTGAAACATTCCTAATCACTAAATGGGTTCAGCAGTCACTATGTGTTGTAAAATCAAGTCAGTTATCATTTACAGTTTATAATGCTGGTCATAAAATTACTATCTCCTTTATGGTTTGTTACAGTGCTTTTGTACAACGGGCATTACACCTGAGAGCAAAATCAGATTTTGTTTAGGTATGGATCACCATCTTTCAAAATCTACCCAAACACGTGGAATGAAAGGTGCTCTTAGCCTCACCACACTTGAAAGTCCAAAACACACCTTACATTGTCAGAAGTATTTTTGATGGTTTAATGTGTAACCCGCTCCCTAAAGGGGATAATATACACCTGAATGACACTGACACCTTCACTGGTGCTGTTTCATCACCAGGTGAGAAGGAACACTCGTGCAACCTGCTAAGTGTGTCACTGTTTGTAAATTCCACAGAATTCAAGATAGAGATGGGTTCAGAGTACACAGTTTTTCTAAAATGGAACTAATTTTTAAATGGGAGATAATTTCTAAATTTCAGGAATAAAATTCACATAGACAGTGAAATGCCTGGAAAGAAAAAATAATCCCACAAACTCATATATAACATCCAGAGCAACGGGCATGTTTGTTTTCAAATATTTGTGAACCAAGGCCTTCTTTATTTTCCCATCACATCTTCAGAACGAGGCAGCTGAGAATCCTGAGGTCCCTCAAGATTCCCAAGCTGGTAGAGCCATACATACAAAGAGAAAACCATCTTTAAGCAAACATTTCCTCAGGTGGTCTCCAATACTTGGTCCAGGACTGTCAAAGTAAAACATGGAACCCCCTCACCTAGAACAGTCAAACACTGTCTACACTTGTGTGCTCAAGAGATAATTCTTAGGGCAGAGTTAGAATTAATGTCCTCAGACGAAAAGGAATTGCCCCAGCATTAACTAAGCAATCTATCTGATCTTGTCACGCTGATACAAAAAGGTAGATAAATGCATTAAGCCTGTGTAAAAAAATCTGATAAAAAGCATTAATTTCCCAAGCTTCATACAAAACCAAAATTAGATGAGAATTCATCTACATATACAAAAACTTATCACATGACTTTACACAAGGAATAATCCCTAGAGTATCTCACAATATTACTTAGTCATGGTATCAGTTTGGAACTGCTACAATATTCAGTGCAATAACAGAGACCACACAGTACTCATCAACACAGATAAACTATTTAGCCATCTCTGAAGGTTTACAATTTCCATTTGGACAAGATGACCCCCAAATTTAAAGTCATCTTTGTTTCAGTTAAGAAAACTAATCATGACTACTCACACAGCTGGGTTTCAAACATACCACCCAGAAAAAGCAACACAAAAAGAGCAAACTGAAAATGTATCTCTAACAAGTCAAAAACTTACATAGCTTTTATGTGTACCTCAAATGAGATTTCATCAATTGTAATGGACTTGTGTTTTTACAGTATTTAACACGGCCAAATAAGATCTCAATGATGAGTCACTGAATCTACAGTTATAATTGCAGATTTACTTTACCACGTTGAAATCAGTGTCATATTCACATCTCTAAATGAGATGCAATGACTACTACTACTGTTCAGCAACAGATCTATACAAATTTAAATGGACTGTGATTTTCTATTTCAAACCCTCAGACATGCTGCACTTACCGTTGTCCTCATCACCTAAAACCACTAAACCACAATTAGTATTAAAACAGAGCCTCTGTTCTGTTAGTTAACTTCTAAATGACTAACACACACAGAAAAGAAACACCTTTCAGAGAAACAGGGAAGGAAGAAAGAAGAAAAGTGACTCAGAGTCATGTTTGTGAGATTTTCACAGCTAATCACACACAAGACTGATTCACTGTTCACCTCGCTCTGTTCACTCATTTTTCATATCATACTTTTCACTGCCCCATCAGCCTGCTCCACCAAGGTCAAATGAAGGAAATGATAGCACACATACCACACCAAGATTTATTATAAACAGATCTACTTTCTTCATACGTTGAGGAAATATGTTACTGACATTACTGTTTATAAAAATTAAGGCAAGCAGTAGAGGCTATCAGACTGGATTAAAAAAAAAATGTAAAAATTGCAATAAAAAGGGAGTAATTTGTCTCTACTCATTTGCAATGCTTGATTTTTTTTTTTTTTTTTGAAATCAACAAGATGATAAAAATTTCCAGCACATAATATGAAAATTATCACTGCTACACAAGTCAGGTACTAGCATGCCTTTTTTTCTTTTTTCCTCTTCCTTTTACTTTAATTTAAATATCAAACCCCAGGCAAAAATTCCACTTCAGCCACAGTAACAAAGTGAAGTCTCTGCAAATTCTTCCTATATGTAACAATTATGAATGAATGCACACCCAGAAGCTCAGGCCTGAAAGTAACCCATTAACTACATGGGATGATTTACAGCACATTAACTAACAAAGCCAAGTGACTTGGCCATCTGTAAATTCCTCCTTAGAAAGCAGAGTGGTATTTCATTATATAGGTAAATCAGGTACTAACAAGGTTAAGAATTAATGAGCACCCTGCAAATAGCTATGGAGTTGTCAAAAAGGCAGTCAAATAACAGAAGCCTTTCACTTTCCATCCCAAAGCCTATTTTGAAGATGCCCAAATCTCCCGTGCACTTTAGTGCATGGCATGGAAATTCTATGACACAGTATGGAAGAGAATACATAAAATTGCCTCTTCACATTGTCTATAAATGAACACAGCACATCACAACACTAATTTTCCAGAACTATAACAATTTTACTAAAGCAAAGTTTATTAAAATGTACCTAACAGCTTTCTATAATATAAACAAAGCATTTCAGTACTTATTCTCAGCGTCAAATCATCTATTTTTGTAAAAAAAATGGACATTTTTCTTGCTATCTTCTTAGCTAGTTAATTTAGCTTTAACAAGTAATGCTGGCAAGTAAATTGGGTAACTGCAAAAAAGATACTAGAGTGTTCAGTGAATGCAGGGCCAACACAACTATGTAGTGCTGCCCACCAGTAGCTCTGACAAAAAAAAAAAAATCATATTCCTGTATTTACAAAAATACAATAGTACTGAAAAATAAAGCAAAATGTGAAAGATGCCAACAATTTTCTGCAAACATCAGATCTGTTATACATATATCCATGTTTAACCAGAAATTACTCTTCAATCTACATTAAGGAGACGTCATGACAAAATCCATCTCAATGAAAGAACCCAAGCAGACCCTCAAAAACACAGTTACACTGAGAAAGACAGGGCCTTAATTACACTTACCAATGTAAGTGAATGGCAGCACTTTTTATTTACATATGTATCAGAAATGTAAACTAGGAAATGAATTAATATTCTCATAAATACCCCAGGGACTGCTTCTGACAAGGCATTAAGGAACTTATATCAGGGCTTCATATAGCTGTACATACAGTTATATTTGACTTGACACACTTGCAAAAGAACTTACCCAGAACAGTAAGAATCCTACTGGTTTAGTTTATAATTAAAAAATATTTATATAAATAAATAAATCACATATCTAAACAGCCAGGATACATTACATGGAACTACAGGATCTTAATTTTCACTTCCATTCTCTATTAAATAAAAAAAAATAGAAAAACAGAGGATTACAAGTGGAGAAATTGCACATCAGCAGTCTGGGTTTTTCTTCCATAGAACTCCATTTCATGCCAAAACAAGATTAAATCCCCTTTCCCAGGATAACTTTCCAACAGTATTTCCTCTTTGCAAGAGCGGAGGATGCAGCAACTCATGTCCTGATGTTTGCACAGTTACTTTTAAAACAAAAGAAATGCAAAATATATAACCTAAATCAAAATCTCTTATGCCCTAAGAAACTTGCTCTACAAACAGCACCCATGTTTGTCATATTTGATAACTGTACCTTTCCTAACCAGAAAGAAGTAAAAGACACAGATTATCCAGTTGCTTTGTATCTTTTGAGATAGAAATTGCTAAGTGCCCACTGCATAAGGGCTATGTAACATCTCTTCCTTCCATCAGTGTGATCAGAATTATTCTACCTGATTCTACCCCATTCTCAGAGAGGGAGCACAGGGTGGAGTAGTAGATGATAGAAATAACTCACACCAACAATTCCCATGCCTTCCAAAAACCCCGTGAATGGATTCGGCATCCACATCCTGAAACCAACGTATGTGATCATAGTCTTCAAAAACAGATTAGCAAATGTATTGTACAATGTGAACAATACAAGTTTACCCCAAATTTTTCCAAGCCCAAAATCATTCCCTGGAGATGCCTGGAGACTATTAATAAAGACAAGTTCTCCAGTTTATTGAAAGTTACGTTTTTCATGGACACTCTGGGAAGCTCATCAGTAAAAACAATATACTATAATGATCTTCAAAGCAATTTATACATTGACATGCATAAGACTAAATTGCCTTCCTTAAAATTCAATTAAACATATTATATTACCATGTAAATAGCGTTTCCAACCTACTACTGAAGCCAACAACTGAGGAACAGTTTCTCTGCACTCTGATGAACTGCATTTTTCTCCAGTTGAAAGCACATAAGAGCACTACATGGAAATGTCTTGTTAGCACAGTGCATTCTGTTTTAATCTGCTGAATGGAAGGAGGAGGTAATAGCTTGGGCCAAACCATGTTCTTCAAAATGTCTGTGTGAATCCCAAAGAATCCCATTGCAGTCAACACAACCTCCCAGTCATCAGCAGATATTTTGCCCACTATATCTGCAGTATATAAAGCTTCATTTTTATTCGCATTCTGCACTGAAATGGTATTTTGATTTTTAAAACTAAAGCACCAGATAAAAAATTAAGACCTACTGATTTGCTCCAGTATGGTCAATCAGATTTTTCCGTTTCTATATAAGCAGCGAAATAACAAAAAATACCTTGTGATTGTCCTGTGTAAATAAAATCTGGTAGTAGTCTAAAGCTACAGGTCTGTTTCTCTTAAAAAGCAGACTGTGGTACCAAGAAGCTACATGAGTGGGAAAGCAACTGATTTTTCTTCTGTAAAAGAAAATGCACATAATGGGGTTATTATTACCATGATCTGAATGCAGTATCCAAAAGCATGCCTCTAGCAGGAGCACAGTTTGTAGGAGAAATAAATATTTTTATTCATGATAGCAAAAGCAACAACAACTGATTAAAGTAAATTTAGTGGAAACATTAAAATAATGGCTGTGGAAAGAAAATTTATTTTGCTCTAGCATACTGTGTGAACTTATTGAAAATAATCAAGTACTCAGTTTGAATTAACTGAGTGTGAGTGAATCTCGAGAAAAAGAGAAAGGGATGGCAATAAAAGGCACTAACAGGAATTTGTTAGCTCCTTCTACTGCTTGGTTTCTTCATATATTTTAAGAAAATCTGCAAAGATGCAAAGAATCCTCCTGTGTTCAGTTAGCAGTAAGTAAATTGCTGTGGGCTCTGAGTGCTGGAATACTTTAGCAGGCAATTCCTCTCTGTCTTTCATTCTGTTTGTCTGTGTTAAATTCCCCCTCTGCCCTCATCCATTCTCACATCCAGTTCCCAGCTTTGTCCATCCATCAATCCACACACTTTGTCAGTGCTGACTTCATCCTGGCTCTCACAATCACATCCAAGCAAGGCTGGTGCCACGAGGGAGCTTTTCGGCTCCCATCTGCGTCTCCCTGATCTGCTGACTGAGGCCCTGACGCTTGTCGTTTTCTATTGCACAGGCAAGCAAAACCACTAATACTGAACCTGATTTCTATCGTGCAGCTTTTCACCTTTCCTATCAGGAGGAACAGAGAAAAAGAGACAGACAGAAAAGCAGGGAGAGAGAGATGTTTGCTGAATTTTCTAAAACAATTCGTACTCTAGTCAGGTTGAGGCTCAATTCATCTTCAGCTCTACAAAACATCAATAGAAATCACAAGGAGAAAATGTATCACTAATTAAGGGTTGATAAGCTCTACGTCAAGAGCAGTTTAGGAGGGGGGAAAAAAAAAAAGACCCACCTCACCAGTGTTATACAGATTCTTTGCTAGCTGAAATCCATACAGCAGTTTCATGGCGACTAAGTTAAAATATCATATAATTTTCGTTGAATAAAATATGATGTCTTAAAAGCAACATTCTGGGAAAATAACACACCAAAACCAGATGTGGCTTTATTCAAAAGGTAATTTACAAAGATTTAAATTTCAACTGGAAAAGCATAAAAGATGACTAAAGAAACAAATTGTTACCTAGCAATGAAATTATATTAAATCACTGTGTTTTTCCCACTCCCTTTTCTCAGTTCAGTAGTGCAATATTCTAAGCACAAAATAACTCCTATTAATAATTTTCTTTTAATTATAATCTAGGTACTTGCTAAAACATGGTGATGCTTCTTAAAAAAAATAATATAATCACCTCAGCAGTAGCTACAAATGACAAAGTTCTTCAAACATTCCATTTGTGCTCTGCAAAGTAGAAGCAGAGTGGAAGAGTATGTTATCACTAAATCTGCAGTTAAGTGAGCAAAAGCATTCTATGAAATGAAAATTATCTCATTTTCATCATTATCATATACTTGACTCTACTTGTAAAAACAAAATGGAACAAGAGTGTTTCTGACAGGTCATTTCAGGAACAGAAATCACTCGCATGAAATCACTCACTAAGAACTAAAACCTTCCCACAAACAACTTATATGTCCTGATATAAATCCCTTTGCCTAATTTTAGTTTACAAACTGCTCATTCGCAACAACTTTGTGAGCACACTATTTAGTTAACTGCTAAAGAAATACTTTGATAAGTCTGGATGAAAGATCCCATCAGCATAAACATTGGGTTGCTCTATGAGCTGTACAAGGCACTTCAAATATTCTGGGCTACAAGAAGCTCCGCTTACAGTCCCAGTTACACTAACTATTCCCTTACTGCTGAGAAAAGTAAATCCTGCTGATTTCTCACTTCTCAAAGACACAAAATAAAGAAAAAAAAGATCCGAATGATCAGGCCCAGGATTTTTCCTCCCATCACACCCTTTCCCTCAGGCATCAAACTGCTCTTTCCTCAAAGACATACTGATACACAAGAATCACATTCTGTCTGTATATATATGTTTAACTATGATATCACACATACATTTTATTTTTAGTTTATTAGCTATTTTTAGATGAAACTTGAACATTAAGCAAAAAAGGAAACACACAAAAGAAGAAAAAAAAGAGACTAGAGGGTGGTCTTTGCTAATGAAAATAATGGCCTTCTCTCAATATGCATCTGTTTGTGACCTGGGCCTTCCTGCCATACAACTTGTATTTCACTGAACTTACTAGGAGAGACAGAACTCCAGAGGAACATCCCACTTTTTTTTATTTCCTGAACCACAAGTCTCAGACATGTTTCAGGTATGATACAGTAGAACTGAAAAGCACCAGAAGAAAGTCTTCTTTGCTGTGCTACTACACACATCAGACATCTCTAATTAGACAGCAACAAAATTTTATTAATAGGCTGGACATTATGGAATGAGCTTGTTATAAATGGGCCCTGTCAAAGCCTTATTCAGCTACCAAATGAGTATTCTCAGTTCACTGCTCGCATCTGAAGCATCACCGCTGGTGCCGGATAACAAATGATTGCTATTAACCGTATTGTTAGTAATGATGGCTGAAAACAAACAAAAACCCATAAATAACAGTCTACAGAAAAATTAACCCATAAACTTGATAGATATCCAGCTGAGAAATAATAAATGACACTTTGGATCCTGCTGGGAGAAGCTAGTGGTTTTTGTTTTCTTCTCTGTCATTAACACATTTTCTGTGCTAAAAATTAGATTCTGATATATAATTATCAACGCTTCCAGATATTAATTCTGCTATCGCTCCCTCTGCTTCTCTGCTGGTTGGATGTAATGTTATTCACAGATTACTCTGAGAAAACACATCAAACACTTAACAGAGCAGGTCAAAGTGACAAGCAGCTTTTGCTGACAACACCAACCTGCACAGTCTTTTTTACCAGGGACACAAAACAAATTTCTCATATTAATTAACTCTGGTTTCTTTGCAGCTAGAACAAATCTTTGCTATGTAATGTGAGCTATGCATATTCCCAGCTGTCCTAATGTAGGCTGCACTGAGGAGGAAGAACTGACAATTATTATCTTGCATTTATACAGTGAAATCCACATTTGTTAACATCCTAGAGAAATATGTCTATTTTCACAGCCAATTAAAACAAGCTCCTTCTTACCAGATACAGTATCAGTGGCAAAGCCATGCTTTCTCTCTCCTTTTAGGTTGGAAAAAAAAAAATGACTATAAAAAAGCACTCAGATGTTTTTAGTGAAGACAGAAAAGCAGCCTTTATTCAACAGAAAAAAAATCTAAAAGCAATTATTCACCTGCCTCATGCATACAATAACTTAGAAGTTTTGCGCACAAACACAGCAATGAACTAGTCTGTATCAGACATTAGGATATCTTGATGAGAAAACACAGAGTAATATCACAAAATAATTATGCATTACTCCCTTAAAATGTTTACATACATGAGTAACTTGAAGGACCATTACTGATCATGATCAACCATTTGCAGCATCCGAAGCCCCAGTGAGAAGCAGGTCTCCTTTCTGTTGCATACTGTACAGAACAGCTTAGGTGACACCTTGCTCCCCACCACGCCCTGCCCAAAGTCTTTTCTGTTCAATTCAGCAGCTATGGACTAAAAGGCTACTCACACAACCAAAGTTATGGATGCATGTTACATTGGCAGGAACACTTCACATTTTCTGGTTCATGCTCTGCACAGTTTGCAATAATTTTTTTAATACCACTCATAAGCCTTTTTTATAACACATTTTTAACTATTTTGACATATACTCATATTTGACTTGCTGTATTTATAGTGACATTTAAGTTCAATCATTTGAGCAATGACTTTCAGTTCCTCAGAGTTTGATGAATACTATACTTTAGAGTATTAAAGAAAAAACCCCTTACGTAAACAAAGTAAGATATAAACAGATGTAGATCACCACTGCTAAGTATGAAGAATGTATCATATGCATCAGACAATTTTCTGGACAGTATTTGCTTCCCTTCCCCCACCTACAATAAAGTACAGGAGAAGAATCAGAGCAATGTTTCTGCCAAGTTAGAAATTCCCTTAATTGCAATTATTCAAGGAAAATGGCTTGCTCACTATTCACATTTTATTTTCCAATTAAACAGGTCTCCATTACATTTGTAACAGCATCTAAGGAAAAATATTTTGGAAAAGCATTTAAATAAATGAAAAATGAAGGTTGGAGGGAGTATTTTCTGCTCTGCATGCCTAGTTTTTAATTTCCACATTGTGTCCCCATGGCCATGTTTTGCTGATGACAGTCTGACTGCAAATCCCATACCTGCTATACACTACGTTTTCTCAGTATCTGGCACTGTGATATTAAATAACTATAAAACTAGAAAGCCAAAATAACTAAATCACCTGGCAGCCAATTTCTGAGAGTTAAACCACAAACCCGGAAAATGGTGGAGTGTGTTGAAATAATGTAAAGGAAACCCATAAATTCAAACTTTATGTTCTGTAAAGAACAAATATGAAAAAGGCATCAAAATAATGAAAGATTGTTTATGTATTCTGGCATGAAATGGGAATGTGTTATGAGAGAGAGCGCAATGGCAGAGACAGATCGACAGAGCTGACAGTGTGGTATTCATCCTGCATGGTACAGCAGACGTCCTGCTAGTGGCAGTCGACAGCGCAATAAATCAAGGGCTCTCGATGCTGTACCTACAGCTTATTACATCCAAGATGACAAATAAATAATAATCCCTGTCACAGCGGCCCTTTGCTCAAGGATTGAGCCTGAAACCTTTTGCTCATCACTCCTGGTCTTAAGTGAAAATACTAGAACAAGGGAATTGAAGGCCATGGTTTACTGAGCTCATGAAACACAAAGCAAGCTGGCCACAGGAACTAAAACCAAGCAGAAAAGGTCAGGTGGCAAGAAAGGATAAATATTTAAATAATCCCAGCAAAAGGATGGCAACATTTTACAGCTATGAAACTGCAGGAGACCTGTAAAAACCCCAAGCCTCTCAAGTCTCAAATTAAGGTCCCAAACAATTGAGACCAGTAGCGTTAAGTTCCAGAGTACCCTTTCTCCAGTTATACACTGGGACACCTACCCGTGTGTTTGCTTTCTCCATTACATTACCACCAAGTAGAATGGCTACATGCTCAAGGTGGGTTGTCAGGTAGGGAAACCACTGCTCCATCCCCTCACACCCCCTCCCCAAAGACAAACACGCAACCTTGAAAAAAGAAACTGCATTTCTAGTTCTCTCTTTCTTATGCTTTTTGCTCAGCATTTGCCTTTTTAAAATGTTTTTAACACTTAAAATATATTTGAGTTTTTCATACAAAAGATGCTACAAAAAATAATAAGAGTTAGTATGAGAAGTAATACTGCAGAGATGTCCTATTTACCTCAGCTGGTCTACCAGTTATAAACACACATGCATACAAGGTATCTTGAGTCCATCATCAAATGTGACACTGGTTTTCATTTTCAAATTAAATAATATTTTTTTCTTTAGAGTCGGGCAGAATGTTGAACTTAGGACAAACACAATTCTTTTTGGAGTACTCATAGCAACAGAGTATACTAAGTATACATTCACTTCATTGCTTTTTTCCTTTATCATTTAAAGTTGCAGTTTTATTTTCAAGCAATACAGACAGCATTGAACTAACCCAATGCCAGTTTCTATTTTTTTTCTCCACCTGTAAACACTCTTGTCTCTTAAATTAAATCTCTTGCTAACTCTTCAATCCATCTTTAAATAAGTAACATCCCTCAGCAAAAGCTGGGCAATCCAACAAGTAGTATACTACAGGGTATATTAGAGCAGTACGTGTTGGACAACACATCAGCAAAAAATACAAACTTATGCTATCAGGTACTGAATGACGCACCCTCATCGATGAGGGTACTAGTGACCATAAGCTACTTTGTATCTCTTCTCTGATCATTGCCACCTTTGTCATACTTTTTCTACTTCCTACTTACCGGGATAGCCAAGCATAACAGACAGTAGAGTTTGTCCATATGTAATTTGTGTAGCATTGTCCATCTGTTGCTTATTGTCTACCTTTGAACACCAATCTTAGGCATTTTTTGCCCTCCTTCCTTTTTAATTTTACCAATTATGTTTCCTTACTGGCTCTTTCTAAACATTGCATGTGCAAAATTAGGCCATGCATCTAAAATACATATTTTATTAAAAGCTATGCCAAGACAACCCTTATTGTTCCTATATTATTCCTCAGAACAGGCAGAACAGGTTTAGGTGCAGAATTCAGACCTTGTACTGTAGTTTTATCAACAAAACATAAAGAAAGAGGACCTTTTAACCAAGGGAAAGGAATATCAAACAAGTATTTTTGAAGAAAAATGGCAAAGAGAAATATATTAGAACAAAAATGTCTCACAACATTCATACGAAATGTGTGTCTCAGCCTCCATGTTACCTACACATAGTGAGGTAAATAAAGGTCAAGATCAAGACATGAACCAGGCCTGAACATCACCATATTTCATAATGACATCTATAAGCTTATGCAACTTCAGTAGGTTCTGAAGTAAAGAGACCAAACAAAAGGTTGCTAACTGAGAAACAGCCACACAGCTTGTAACTGAAAAGCACATAAACCCCTAAACATTCATGGCTTGCATGCTAGACTTTGAATGCATACTCGGCAGATAAGGTTTCTTATTAGAGATAATGTGTGTTACTGGATCAATAGATTCCATAGAGAAAAGAGAGTTAAGGTTTAGGGTTCATAAGACCTTCTATGATCAAATACTTTCTCCAAGTGAAAACGTGAAAAAAGTTCTGGATTTAAAATTGTGTTCAATATTGTCAAGTCTCTCAAATCTTGGATATTTTTCAGATGATTTTTTCTTTCATTTTTTAAAAAATAAACCATAACATACAAAACCACAATCTATATAATAGATACCAGATAAAGCAAGTAACTCCAGCCAGGACATAACTCCTACTTCACAGAGCAGCAGATGAATCCTTGATCTCCCAAATGCAATAAACCTGATTAACACCTGCAAAATGGAAAGTTACCTTCATTGTTACCAACCTGCAGCTGTGACACAAAATTACAAATAACCTCTTAAGCATCCCTCCAATCACCTGGATCAGTATTTTACAACATAGCAGCAGGCAGCTGAAATAAAACTATGCTGGGCTTAACACTGCAAACCCAAGAAGCACTACTACAATGTTTTAATTACAGTTTAAGTACAGTTCAGGACTAGGTCAAAAGTTCCCAGTATCCCCAGGAGGACAAAGCTCTTCCTTTCAGACAGAGGAAGCCCCTTTCAGCTTGCCAATTCTAAAATTGTTGCATTACCAACTGGAAAGTGTCTGAGCCATACTTTCAATATTCTATATATCAAAAATTAAATATTACATCAAGATTTTTATAAATACTAATTTATAACCTATACACAAACTGCATACATATGTACAAACAGAAATACTTGATTAGAGGAATTTGTATTTTCACTGCAGTGCACTGAGGCAGGACAATACTTCTGCCTGGTGATAAACCATGATGAGTGTCATCACACAAAGAGCAGGACAATTACTGTGGAAGTTGGAGGGCCTCACAGTCATTGAAACAAAGATTAAAACACTATGCATGTTTCATCCACACAGGTACACATAAGTGACAAATTATTTTAGGATATACCTTATACTTAATTACTTATATGAGTACATTTGGATATTTTGTCATAAACTCACTGGATCTGCTGTATTTGTACTGAAACAGTATTCTGAAAAGTGAACCCCACTGCTAATGTTTTTATTTGAATAAACTATTTACCCAACCATCAACATTTTACAGAACAAAAACATGGATTTCTGTAATTTGTACGGCCCTAATGCCAGTCACTATTGGGAGCATTTAGTTATAAATTGTCTTTCAATAAAAGTAAAAGCTCCCAAAACAACAAAATGAAAAGACACAGCAGCTTAAATCAAGGAAGTCAATTTCCACATGCCGATCCTAAATATTTCATAGCCCTATTTTATTCTGACATTTGTAGATGACTAAAGTGTTACAAAGGAAATAAAATGCTGATTAAAGAGTTCACTGTCATAAAGGTTACTGAATTGTAAATGGCCCTTTCCATCTTCCTGTTAATAGGTACCCAGCTGTAAACATCATGAAGGATGTGACGGGAGGCCTGTGCTGCTCCTTTAGGAGTCGTATATACATTAATCACTGAATCACCAAGCCATGCTTAATTGCAAGTTGTATATCACACAAATCCATGGTAAGTAGAAGGAAACTCATTATTGCTGCTTCATAACTACTGGGTACTTCTCATTTTAACCTTCTCACACCTGGGACACTGTTGTTTTACAATGTGAATGCAGAAAAGGCATTAAGTCACTAATTATAGTAACATTGTATATTATCCTGCTGTTTGAATATTTTTCAAAATAAAACAAAGTTCTACCAACAGAAAAAAATGGCATTTTTTTTTTACTAGTTAAGTGAATTGTAGAGCATTTTTTCATAGAGTATAACACACAGAAATCCCATTATGCCTTGATAGTTTAAAGAACTGGTTAAACGATTTAAAAAAAAAAAAAAAA
>VXBX01009215.1:967346-1037906 GCA_013400415.1 Scytalopus superciliaris
GCTTTAATATTTTAAAAAAGGTGTTAAAAAATTAAAAAAAAAAAAAAAAAAAAACCACCGTATTTTGTTTTGACGAAATTATTGATTTAAATCCCGTCCAATAGCACAATATTATTTAAAGGTCACCTAAAGAAAAATGAGTTTACACTCCAACAGAGCAAGCTTATCTGTCATGAAAGCGTAATGATGTGTTTATACTCTTACTAGTGTGTATATATCTTCCAGAAAGATAAGAGATTTTGTGCAGGTGAAGTCTGACAAAAAAGAAAAGTGAAAATATTTGAGGTACTTGCATAGATGTCAAATCACCAATATTCATTTCAATACTCATTTCACTAGGCCCCCTTCCATGTGTTTTTATAAACAATTGAGCACCACAGCACTGGAAATTCTTCTATACCATTCATCAAACGTTTTATCAAAACTATTTGAAGATTTGCAAAGTATACTGCACAGCTTATGTATCTAGACACTAACAAGTGAGATGTCCTAATAGATATAAAACTTATTTGAGCTTGAACATCCTTATGCTACAAGTGTTTTAATGCAAACTGCTTTGAAATTTTGTTTCACAGTGAAACACTATGTCCTAGCATACTAATCAGCTAAAAGTGCATTTATTATAAGAACCATTCAGAACAACTCCATTATGAAGATCAACTCTATGCAACTAGTATCTTCTTTTAATGCCATACTATTCTCTCTTGTTGACAGTTTTCAGTTCCAGTAGTAAATGGAATCACTTTTTTCACACTTAAGATATATTAACATGTTCTTGAAATCAGCTTTGCCCTTGGATATGCATTATCTGCTATCCCAGCCCTCTTGTCACTCTTCTCCACTCTGCCAGAAGACTAACAGACTCCTCCATTACCTCCTCAGTGTGCTCACATGATCCCTTTCAAATATATTTGAAGGACCTGCAAACTAACTAATTACACCCCTTCTCTCTTCTTAAAAAAGAACATGCACAAAGCACAGTGGTTATGGCTTTTGAATCCACTTTGCTCATCTGTACCAGCTGGTGTTGATAGTCTACATAGTTCTGGATTTAATCGTCAACAGTACATTGCAGCAAACTCCCATGCACTTCACAAACCACCTTTAAAATACCTGAGCATTTTTCACTCAAAACAACGGCAACATTTTAATCTAAGTAGAACATTTTTATCTTAGTTACTTAGCATTTCCATATTCATAGAGTTTTCTCAGCTCTCCTATGGTCTTTGGTTATTGACATAGACAAAATAAAAAGAGAAATAAATCACACCATAAAGTCCTTGATTAAAAATGCAGAAAATGTTTTAACATGTGCCAATAGAAATTATTTTATGAAGCCACATGTATTCTTAGATTATGGGTGCCTATGTTAGGATGGCCATTTTTAAAACATGGCTAACCGGAAACATTCTGAAAAAAATAATAATAATAAAAAAGCTTTTCTACATTGCTTCAGATGGTAGGAATCCCAACTGCCTTTACTTTTGGAAATTGTATACTCAGTAATCCCCCACCTATCATGAGAAGCAGAGCACATGTTGCTGCGTCCAGTCCAGGTATCTAAAAAGAATATTTTTCCAGCAAAGGCTTTTCTTTGTCCCCAGTTTGTATACTGTTAAGAGTGAACAAAAAAAATATTCATTTTATAATTTCAAAATCAAACATATTTTATGACTACTTGAAAGGATTATTTCCCAGATGTTTTAACCTAAATCAGACCTGCTCTTAAAACAGAAAGGCCTCACGCAATTAGTTCTCAAAACACTCTCTCTGCAATGCTCAATACAGAGCACACAAAGAATGGTTAAAACACAAGTTCTTCTGCCCCTTCAATTTCCATTTTTAAGAACAAGGTTAAGAACAAGGCTGTTTTCATAATTTCTCTTCACACAACACATGTGTTTAACACATAAATAAGCAGAGACACACATGAACTAAAAAACACATTTATACAATAGATCTAGGTCTTACCACTCTGGAAGTGTGCACAAAAGTTGAAATATAAAACCAGACATCATGACAATAAATGATACTCCAGTGACTAATACCTAACCCAAAGCCAGCACCTCTGAACTGTATCCCTGCTCTTTTATTTCTAGTCTCAACTTTTCAATACCTCAGTTTGTTTAACGTGCAGAAAAAAACCCACAGTGCAATAATAATTTCTACTAACTGGTAGGTTCAGTCTGAAAGCTTAATCCATCATTCACTCAAAAAATTTGAGATAAGAAGGGCTTCATTAAATCTGAAGAGCAATTGCTCTATGCATGTCTGTTGCATTTTGTCCCATCTTTATGCACTCCATAAACTTAATCCAAAATTACATTAATTTTAGGTATACAATCTTTTGTGCTGAGCCTACCAATGAGATATTGCCAGTCAGGAGGGGGGAAAAAAAAAAAAAAACAAAACCACCACCAAACCACAAAAACAACCAACCACCAACCAACCAACCAAAAAATCCCAAACCTGTGGCCTGTGATTTACTAGAAGTTTTAGACATCGGCAGATCAGAAAAAATAAAAAATAAAAAGCTGACATAAGAAGAGAAAGTGACATCTAAAAATAATTTGTGTAGTTTGTTTTGTTTTGTTCAGTTTGTTGTTTTGGGGTAGGCTTTGTTGATTGAATGGGGGTTTTGAGGGTTTTTTAAACAATTTTACAATAGGAAATGATTTCAATGAAACACACTATGTTGGCACACTATGCAGCCGAACACTTATGTACCAGATGACATACAAAGCACATCATGCTGACTTCCTCTCAGAGCACACAGTGATATTTTTTTGCTGCAAATCAAAGGCTAGTTTCCCTTGTTTAATTAGCTGTACATGTGTGAAAATACCAAGTACACAAAAACTGGGATTTTAATTGCTGTTATTCTGAGACATCTAAAAAGTCTTCATCTCTTATATTTGCTGTCACATTATCTAGAAACTTGTAATAAGTTTTTAATTAAAAACAAAAAAAACCCAGAATGTGATACAACAGACATAGCATCTGCTTATTTTATGTAAATTATATATTTAGAGAGAAAAAAAAGATGGTTTATACAGTGGTGGAACTGGATAGCAAATTACTGAAATCTTACATTCAGTGCTAGACTTAATTTGCTATTTTATCCTGCAGATGACTACAAACTTTGTTAAAACATCATGGGGGTGTGAGTTTCAGAACTCAGAAAAATTTCCTGAAGGCTGTAACAAGCCTTGAAAAATGAAAGAAAATCATTGCCAAACCTAAAACATTGTTCAACTCTGAAATACCTGAAAGCCTATATCAGATTAAATTTGAAGAATTCTGAAAGTTTAGGTAGAGAATTTTTGAGAGCACTATGTACAAAACATTAGATTTTTTTCACATATTTTTCAGGGTTTCGCCCATGTTAATCCAAGGCCAAAGAGATGGGAGTGAGGCAGAAGAGAAAGACTACAGCCAAAAGCAGACCTGCTCTTTCTTAGGGGTTGTCTTTACAGTAATATTGCAAACCCTTTTTCCTGCAGTTGTACCAGGGTCTGCACTGTTGGTTCTCAACAAGCTTGGGTGTCACAGAGACTTATCCTGTGAGGGCTGCATATTTGTACACTTTCTTGTTAGAAGTACAATATGTAGTTTTACAAGAAAATGGAATTACTGAACAGGTACAGCCATATTGCAGAATGGAGTTTGCTATTCTCAAGCACAATGGTTTGATGAAGATAAACCCCCAAACAGTCCTTTGTTTGGGGTTACAGATCAGAAAAAACATGACCGAAAAGTGCAGAAAGCAAGAGTGAAACACACGCTTCTATGAGTACCAATCAATTACTAGGCTTTGTTATGCTCAGTATTGAATATCTCCTATTCAAAGATCTCATGGCTCATTAGGGAAAGCTTCCACAGGTAGGTAAGTCAAAGGATCAGCATAAATTAGACAGTATGCAATAAAATAGGGTTTAGCCTTTTGGTTAGCATTTCTGAACACTGAAACGCGTAGTAACACCACTAAGTATTTGAGCAAGTGGACACCAGACTAACTTTAATTTTAACCAAAAACTCTTGGAAAGATAAAAGCGCATTGCATAAAAGTACTATTGCTTAACCAGAATGATTAAAAAAAAAAAAACAAAAGGCAATTAACAGCAGTAAAGTGAGAAGCACGTGTGTACCACAAAACCTTCCTTACTAGACCACCCATACTGCACTCACAGAGATGGTTTACAGGGTAACAAGCAATAGATAACTTAGATTTCATAGATTTTCTACTGACTTGGAGAAAATATTGTGGACCCAACACTCATTTTGATTGTCATGGCAACACTGGGTGATATTGTCATCTTAGAGCAAGCACAAGTTGCATCAATAAATAGTGTTTACTGTCAGACAACCTATACACTGACACTTGCTGTTCATCATACTTTTATTTTCACATGCAAAGAGCAACAAAGTTATGGTCTATATTTGGTGGTAGTTTGATAACATTGATGTAAAAATGTGCAATTCAATTAGCAGTTAGACAAGTATCTGTCATAGATAATAACTTCTTATGTCAGGGAATCTACATACTGATCAATGTGAAGCCATGTGCAATTGCTTATACCAATCATAAATCACTTCTAATTGATTGGCATTCCAAATCCTTGACATAATTAGAAGCTAGAGAATGGGTCACAAGATAATGCTGTGCATGTCCACAAGTCCTTTATGTTCAGGCCTTTTTGTAAGTCATTGCTTTCAGGTTTCACTGGGAATAGGGAAATGCTTTTTTTATTTTTTATTATTAGAAAATTAAGCATGAACTGACACATGATAAATCCTCATGATAGAAGTTAAAATGGCAATTTCCCATGCCTAGATTTGATTCCTATGTGCAAATACAGACTTGCCTACATCCCGCTCATAATCTGATTTATACACCAATTTATTTTATAGGTTAGGCACACTGTGTGCAGTCTGACTGATGCATAAAAATTTCATGCAAAAAAGGACTTACTTGCACACAACTGCTTTTCAGTTATTATTACCTCTTCTGGTTAGCATCATAGAGTAGGTACGACAAATGACTTGATACAGTGCACACATTTTGCCCACTATACAAACATTTTGATCAGTACCTATTTCACTTCACTTTCAGCAGACTCTGGAATAGCTTAACAGCTCTATCTTTAAAGAGATCAGATCTTACATTTTTTGTAAAGCCCTCCATGGTGACAACCTCTACCACTCCCACACACAAATTTTCCTATGTACACATATTAGACATGGGGTTTATTCTGTGGTGTTCCTCAAATAACTGAGCAAAATGCAGTAAGGGAGAATACTGTCACTAATTTTCTTCATACGTGTATCTTCATACACGTATGCTTCTTTTGCTATTATCAATCAAACTGAAGATATGTTTTTGCACATCTTTTATTTAGGAAAAAACTCAGCATGAAATGCATCTTTCTATATTTTCCATTTATTAGAAGTCTCCTTTCATCCAAGAAATATGAGACCTGAAATAAATTGTACCATCCTGCTTTTTTTTATTCAAATCCTTGCCAGTGCTAGGCAGTATGCTAATGAAAACAGGTTGATAAATGACTCCCTGATATTTTCCAGACATTTTTCTCTCAGAAGTGCTCTAAACTGATGTAGCTCAAAGAGAATAAGGCGCATTAAGTCATTATATCAATTTTTGTTACCCAGATACTTCAGTCCCAGTTAAGAGCTGACAGCCAATATAAAACAAGGCAAGGGCATCATACGACTCCATCGATCAAACCTTGTCGTAGATAGATTGCCTATTACACAAATAGAACCAGCAGATTCAGTTTGTAGTTTTATGCTCTCCAATTAAAGGATAACAGGGTACTTTCCCATAAATCTGCTAATTGCAACTGAATTAATTTAACAAATTTTGCCAAGCACAGAAAAAAGTGATTGGTTAAGCTAATACAAACTAGCACAGGTTGTCACAAAGCAGGTTCCATAACAGGTTTTTACTATACCTTTACTGGGCAAAGTGTCACAAGCATTTAATTCCACTGGGGTTCTCTAGCAACAGACAGCTGACAGCCATAAAACACTGTACAAATAGGAGATAATTTATTTGGTGTACTTCCCTGCACCCCCAAACCATGGAATAATGCCACCTTTGCACCTAATTAATGTTTCACTCTAAGCAGGCTGTTTTTCTGAATCAGTATTATACAAGCAAAAGCACTAGATCACAAAAAGTGCTCCCACATGGGCACTCAGCAAACAATGGCAGTGATCTGCAAAAAACAAAAAAAAAAGAAAACCAGCCTATAGCATTGCTGTGAGAAGCAACCAAGGCACTTATTAAACAGCACAATAATGCAGCATTACCATGCTTTGGATATTATTGTAATGACTTTAGATATTCATATGGAAATAGCTGGACTGACAGAATGGTAGATAATTCAGATCTATAAAGAAAAGGCAACTGCAAGAGATCTCTAACTAACTTATGGAAAGAAATTATGAATGCAATCACCCTTGCCATGATACGTTATTGTGACAAAAACCTATCCTTACATAAAAAAAATTCAAATAGCTATTCCTAATTAATTTAAATAAATTTATATCCAAGCCCAAGAGATACTTTAGCAGCAACTCTTCTAACTGGCACAGAAAAATTATTTTTGTGGATGGCAAGTTTTGCTCTAAAGCAACATACAATTGTGTATGCCTAAAGTACAAAACTACAGTCACAACTAATATGAAGACACAATAGAGATAATCCCTTTGACAAAACGGAATTTAAGATGGAGGGTACTATTAATGTTGGAAGACTCAAGCATATGAAACACAAATTGGATTCAACAATGGTAAGCTTTCTAAATAGTTGGCAGCTGCAATCCAAATGCACAGTCTAAAAGGAGTATTTCATTCAGCTTGGTTTAGTTTGACATTTTCTTCTTCTTTCTCTTTTCAAGTATAAGTTCACTGATTATGGGGCTCAGACATTCACAGGTTCAACAGATTTATGCAAACGTTAAAACAAACACAACAGCACAAAACAACAACAACCAATAAAAAGAAAACCCACACCAACAAAAACTCCAGACCACTGGAGTCAGAATTATGCCTATTGCATTTGCCTTACAAATCCCCAGGCAATTTTTTGTCATTGTTAAAAATGTGGTTGAAGACAAAAGACACTTGCAGAGATGCTCTTCCCCTTAGAACAATTTGGAAAACCTAATTTCCTTCCACCCTGCTGGACTTGATAGAAAAATTTTAAATATTACCAATTGTCATGGATTGAGACCTTCTAAGCGGTAAATATAGTTTTCTCTCCTCTTTTTGCTCTTTATTCTTTCTTCTCTTAATCTCGCTCCCTTCGATCTTTTCTTCCTCTTTTGGATAACTTAAACACTTACTTTCCGTAAGGTATGAGTACCTCACTTAAGTGGCATGGAGTTTGTGTTTGATGAGTGAATAGAAGTTTCTCTCTATAGTAGTGCTTGCTAGTCTCAGTAATGTTGTAATGCTTTTGTGAAGTCGCACCTTATTTCTGTAAAACCCTTTTTGCCAAAACGCTTATTTTCTCACCAAATTAAAAGAAATCTCAGAGAATTACGTGCCGCTTTTCTCCAGATGTGAACTCGACGCATCAAAGAACCAATGGCTTTACAAGGGTTCATATCAGTGAAATCTCTTGAAGCCTAAAATTAAAAGTGAACACCCAGTAAAGCTTGAACCTTCTGGACTAGGTTGTAACACCTGATATCCAGAACACTGGAAGCATAGACCACATTCAATCCTATTGCTGTGATTTGCTTTCTCCATTTTAGAAGCACATCATCATCATTTCTGAACATTACCACTAGACCCTTCAGAGCTGAACACTGTTTGATTGTATAGAATTAGTTTAATGGCAGGCTATCAAGTAAAAAATACCAACAAAATAGAAAAGAGCTGAAGACAAGCATCCACTTGACAAGAATTCTTGAGACAATGCAAGAACAAAAAGCCCTTAGTCAGGGTATCAAGGGAACCTCGACAAGCGTACAAAGGTAAAAAGAGGGGGAAAGCAGTTGTTCTGTGGAGAAAGTTGAGGTGTCCAAAATTCTTCAGCCTATTTAACAGCAAGCTACTATGTCACACTGGTGGTTGCACAGAAATATTCCTGCAAAGCAAAGATAGGTTGGAGATTTTCAGCTCCAGCTTTATATTTGAGGGGGAAGGGGTAAAGTTATCAAGTCACACCAAAGGTGCAGCAACATCTAGAACTATTACGAAATTAATTTAAATTTAACCAAGTTAAATTGAGGCAACAAACAAAGTTTGCAGATATTTCTGAGAGAATAAAAATCCAAGGAATTCATCTGAAAAAGACTGAAGAACAAAAAGCCAGCTGAGAAGCCTCCTATCTGCAACTGTTGTTAAGACCTACTACCAATAACTCTGGATAACACAGCACTGTGGCAGTGGACCTGCAGTATTTAGAATGGAAAAAATTCTGTCAAAAATGGACTCATGAAGAAGAAGAAGCTAGCCCAAATGCCTTAAAAACAGAGGGGTTTACTGTTATATGAATGAATATTACAAAATGGATTCCTTGGGTTTTTTTGCTTAATCACTGTCCCCTTCCCAAAGTCCCCTGAGATGACTTATCTCACCACTCAGGAATGCAAGCAGTATCCTGGAAGATACTTCAGGGAGTTTTCCTATTGGTTCTTATTTACTCTTTTCTATGGGTTGTTAACCCTAGTTTCTATTGATAACTGTCAAAGTCCCCTCTGGTTTCTTATTAGTGGTGTTTCAATCCCTCCAAAACCTATGTATACCTCTACTCATGATCAATAAACGCTCTCTCTCATTCCTCCCCTGTGGCCTCTGCGCAGCTCCTTTTGGGGTCCCTGGGGACCACGTGGTGGGGGACACCAGGGGGGAGCATATCCCCACACAGCCGTTGCACACCATGATACCAAAACCTCAAACCAAGATTAGTGCGAGATTCCAGCATTACATGTTTTGAAAAAGGACAAGACACCTATTTTGTTGGTATATTGACTACAAGCAGCAGAATAGGTCTACAATAGGAAGGACCTACTATTAAGAACTTCTTTCCTTCTTTTAACTTCTGCTAAAAATAATAACTCATATCATCACAGTCCCGTTTCTGTTAGCTGCTTCATCCTTTCCCTATTTTTGAACTTGTGCAAACATTTTCCAGGAAAATTCCTCTTTATAGAGAAATTGCAAAAGACCTAACATCAGGAGAATTGTCTTCAAAGAATTCCAGTTCCAGCCACTTAGTTCCTGATCACCCAGTCACATTCACCCCCTCAGTACCAAAAGAAAGTGTTGCCATTGCCAGCATGCCAAAAAGAGTGCCAGTACCTGGAGTCTAAAACCAGGATTTGCCTCAACACCCTTAGTTTTCAGAACAAAAGAAGTTACATGATTCATGGAAGAATAAGACTCTCCCTTTATACAAACCAACTAGCAAACATGAAAGTTCTTACATCTTCTGCCAAGAAAAATATAGACTCTAGAAATGCTTTCATATAGATTTGTCTTTAGCCTCTAGCAAAAGTGTCTGAGGATTTCCTTACATTTATTGGCATCGTTATATGTACAGGGATGATCCCAGAAGTAGGGCAGGGCTGAACTAGTTTCTGGCTAGGTAAGTATGCATTATATTGAATTCTAGGAGATTATAAAGAATGAAATCTAAGACTAGTCTAACCAGTAAGAAAAAAAAAAAAAAAAAAAAAAAAAAAAAAAAAAAGGATGAAAAGAAAAAAGGAAAGAAAAAAAAAATCTAAGGCATAAAAACACAATGATGCTAAACATGACTTGGAGGTATGATAAATCAAAGATCTCATTAATTAGGTTTTAGATCTACTTCAGAGAAAAACTAGCAATGGCAAACATCCCACTTGAACATCAGTGGGGTTTCAGACCCCCAGTTACTTGTTACAAAACAAAATCTCATTGACTAACATGAAAAAAACCAAATATGCATTTAGTCTCTGAGGAAACAGTATTTCAGCACAAAAAGACATCCTTTAGCAACTTCACTTGCTAAGTTACTGTAGCGTTAAAAACAAAAAAGTGTTTTTGGGATGAGACTATTCTAAATATTTTCTTGAGTTCATTGAGTAGTTAAATTCATTAAAATTTTTCAGACTTTGGGGACAAGCAAAATTAATTTTGCCATTATATATAAAAATACATATATATATAAAATCCTTTTCTCTCAGTGAAATTAAGATCTGTTTTGAGTTAATAAAAAACAAAGAAAAAAGCCTCTAATCTTTTAGGTTTCTTTTAAAGTTCTTAAGAAAAATGCATTATTCTTTCACTGCTGAGCAGCAGTTTGGCAGCACAAGTCAGGCACAAGCAGCACTTCAAAATGCTGAGGAAACCCATGACTGACTGATTTTCTCCATGTAAAATGAAGACAGTTCCACTTTCCCCAGATTTTACCTGTCATTCACATTATTCGTCATTCTGGGAAAGGTACATTTTTAGTATATACAGCATTTCCTAAAATTTACTTTGAGCTTGATTGGGATCTGCAACAACAATCCTACAAAAAAACCTTTTACCTACAAAGACATCAAAAATTAAACAATTTCTTTCGCCTATTTCTTTACCAACATACTTTGTAACCTTGTCTCAGAACTAACACTTCAAATAAGAGGCCAGCTCAGTCATTTGGCATTTACCGTAAACTTTTCCGAGGCACCATCTCTTTTTAATTGATGCACTATTCAAAGTTAAAACAAATATTTCACAATGCCTAATAAAAATTCAGATGAGTCTCTAACAACCATATTTCAAGCATTTAATAGCTTGGTCTGCATTTTGATCAAGGAGTAAACGCAGTAAGCTAAAACTTGTACTCCAACATGTATTGTCTTTCCTCCTAATATAATCCTTTGAGAACATGCCTTTCTTCTCAGTTTCAGATTCCCATTTCAAAAAGGAAACCCTAACAAGCCCTTTCAGTCACCCTACATGAGATTCTCCTGTTTTGAGGTCTATTTTACCCCTCTGTCCCCATCGCACAAATCCTGCTTGGGAACCTAGAACACAAAACCTCCACTTTAGCAGCAATAGACAGCAATAACTAATAGGTACAATTTTGGAGAATCATTATATTGTTCAATTTTTCCACTCCAAAAAGGCTGATCTACTTTTTGAAACCAAATAATTTCTTACAGAATTTACTGAATTGAATTACCATACACTCCACTCTTCTGGAGACAAAGCTTTTCAAAGTGTATGGTTCGTTCAGCCTTGATTTGAGTTTCCAAAAAGACAAATCTTGTCCTTACTTCAGCCATCCTTACAGGGAGGGCTTTCAAAGGCCAAAGCCCCTACAGGGCTATGTAGGAGACATTTTATGTTCCTACAAGTATGCTGCACAAGCTATCCACATCTGCACAGCTAAGACGACAGATAAATATGCTGTTCCCTGTGCTTATGGTTGATTCCTTCTGCCTTCTAAAAATATAGTCTAAGATGAAGTTTTGTAGTGAGGCTTTACCGTAACCACATTTCTGAGGTATTTCACCCCTGCTCCCAAAGTACAACAGTTTGATTGGTCAAAGTAAAGTCTTTTCTTACAACCTTTCTATTCAGGGCAAAGTAGTTCTAAATTTCAAAATTCATTTCACTGCTCCTTGAAAGAGTCTCATTCATTTTTTTCTTGTTTTCTGGGGGATAAAATGCAAAGGAAGAGTTTCTGATGCCCCAGGAGTTTAAATTGAAAGTGACAGAAGACCTATTAGTTTATACAGAGAGAGGAGAGCCATCTCTTCCCAATCCACTCACCAAACACCCTAAAAGAAGGTGATAAGGTTCCTCAGAATTGATGCTGGTAACCCTTGAAATGAAAGACAATGGGGACTGACAGTATCCACCCAACTGAAAAATGGTGACAGAAATCTCCAGTAATGCAGTGCAAAAGTCCAAAGGAAGCACAACCTGCACAAGGAAAGCTATTGATTGATAGTTCCCATATGTGCTTTATGGTAAAACCTGTAAGGTCTGTCTCAGGGATATTGCATCCTCTTTATGTCACATCTGGAATAATAAGGCTACAGTGAATCAGTTACCTACTAGTTAAGCACAAGACTTATTCCAGCCTTGCATTTTAATAAACAGAGATGTTCTGGAGGAAGGCATTCTTGCACTCATATGCACATGCTGCTGCTCACCCAAGAACTGAAACGTGTGAAATGGGCATCCTTACTAAGATCCTTAACACCTTCTTTATAATGTGCTATGCAGCCAGAATAATTCATTACATCTTTTCATCTTAGGGGTTTTCTTCCAGAGAGCTGCTCAGGACAGCACGCACAGAGACCGACAAGAAACTGCATGACTACCATTTCTGACAGAAAGCAGAGTTCAACATTTATTCATTGTTAATTTGACTGCGCAGTATTATCAAGATTACTGTGGTGCACAATGTTCTTGTAAGGTTATGAACTGGTTTGCATCCTTCCAATGCTAGAATTTAATACTGTACTAAGTGTGATATATCTCATACATTATTAATCCCATCCAGTTCTACAGCAAGTTTCTATAAACCCACTGTTGAAATACTACACTCTTAAGGTTCCTGCCAAATCTGAAAGATGTAATATTAATATGGTTATGTTTCAGATAGGTGCATTTAACCCATGCTAAACAATCTGCATGTTCTGCTTGTGTGTTCCTGGGGAATACTTATCTTAGCACTAAAGCCTAAGGAACAGGGCTTTAGTATAGTTTATAACAGCATTACAAATAGTGCTCAACACAAAGTAAAGTTACAGATAAAATCAGAATAGGCCAATTACTGGTTTTAGAGAGCTCTATACAAGCTATATAATTTTTTGGGGATGGTGGAAGGCTCTCATTGAAGAACAAGAAAGAAAACACTGATCAAATCCTAGTACGTACTGATGGGATAACTGGCTGCATCTACTGGCCTTCAGGACTACCTGAAATAGCTAGCTTCAGTGCTGTGAAGTAAAGTAGATAAAAACATTTACAGCATATGCTCATCCCTTGAAAATTCTTACACATTGTACTTTTTATTATAAAGTAAACATCCTTTTCAGGGGGAATGTGACAGCTTCATTCCAGCTTCTGCAATTTGCTGCACTTTTCCACTTTGAAGACTTTCTCAAGAAATTCTCGACCAATGAATATATCTACTGTGTCCGTAGTACTGAAAGAAAATATGTTTTAAACACAATATAAGGCAATGTTCTGCTTAAGACTGATTCTCTGTAACACTGCTGTAAACCTTCCTCTCTTATCTGAGAGGTCAGTAGGTGTTCTAGCATCAGATTCAGCTAGAACACATGTAACTCTGTGTCTGATTCAGGACAGCATCCAAAGTAATTCCCCCAAATAATTTTTCTCTCAACACTCTTGGTTTTGCTCTTCTTGGAATGCAAAGTGGTACATACATACACAAACAACTACACAGTGCCCCTGCTTTGGTGGTCCTCTGGGAGAAACTGTTATGCTTAAGTTAAACTTCAGCCCACCTAAGCATAAATTATTTCAGAGAAGGCTGCACCTACATAAAATAAAATTAAAAGAAAAAAAAAGAAAAATAAAGAACCCACCAACAAAAAACACCTACCTGACTTAAAACAATACTGCAGAAAATGCACAAATACTACTTTCCAGGTTTCCAAAATTTCTGACGTTATTAAGTAGAAGTATTTAAAGCATATTGTAACATTAAATCAGTTATTCTCTTAGAATTCAGGTGGCTTGTTTCCCTTCCTCTAATTTGATTTGAAAAACAAAGCCAAGCTTGGCTAATTTTCCAAATACTGATTGTCCAAATGCTGTTGGGTTTTCCAAGAGTAAGACAGCAGTAACAGAACAGAGTAGGTTAAAATACTGAACATGCATAACTCATCTTTGTTATGTTTATAGCAATTTGAAAGTCTGGCTATCATTAGCAATACATTGAACATACTAAAATGAGGGAATATCATACTACAGAATTTTCCATTTCTGACAGCAATTTAAACAGACAATTATGAGAAACACTCAATTGTGTAATTAAGCTATCTGGATAAAAGGCAACAAGTTTTTTTCCTTTTTCATTTTTTCCCCCCTTCATCTCCCCTTCCTGTCAAGTACATTTTTGCAGACACACTTAGTGTAATACTTTAAAGATCCACTGCATGTTTTTTAATTGTTTTGTATTTATGCATAGCAAAAAAAACCCCCAAAATTACAATGACATTACTGAATAAGTTACTTTACAGCCAAAAATCTTTTTACCATTCAGTAGCTCTGTTTGCTCCCTTCCCATCCTTCACTTAGCACAGACTTTCAAAAAGAAGTGTGTATATAAATACATTCTGAAATACACCTACATTGCAATCAGTCAATGAATGAACTCAACATACAGTAAGTAGGTGCAGTGATATTGAAATGAGTTGTTTCACTGAGTAGCTTCCAGTGTGACCTACAAATACCTACACTATCTGCTGGCAGCCTTAAATACTCCACTGGGAATGGGATATCTATCAAAGAAGGATTAATGTATAGATCTTCAACACCACATCTAGCTGAAATAAGAAGTGAAAATGAAGGAAAAACTAGACTATCCAACATGATAAAAGTAATAAAAGGGGAACATATTTCTCATCTGTTAACCTTGAATATCTGCTAGCTCAAGATTTTCACATTCTTCATGTATCACTTCACTGTTCACTCCTTAATAACTACTCGAAAATCAGCTGCACATTAAAGAAATGCAATATAAATTTGACTGGACTCACTACATCTGAGATATCCTCCAATACAGCATAAAGCTAATTTAGCTGTCACTTACTGTAAGTAAAATGACAAATATCTGTAATATCTGTCAAGATATGAAAGCTTTAAAGAGAGTTATGCAGCTGTCAACATTTTGATGACTTTAACAAGAGAAAAATAAACGAAGAAGAGAAAATAGACAGCACGTCTGTTGTGTATCCAGTTGCCAAAATCTCCTATTACTTATATTAATAATAATAATAAAATTACTTCTAAAAAATAAGACAAACAACAAAGACTTCTGAAATAAACTGATAGAGGTAAACAAATTAGTACTGGAGGAACACAGTCATAGAAAACACTGCTAAAATATGGAATGTAGATCTCTTCAGTAACTCAATAATTACCATAGTGTACTATCCAGCATTTATTTAATTTAGAATTACTATATAAGAACATAAGAAGCCTTAGAAATCACAGCCCAAGTATGACTGGTCAAACATTTAGCTTCCTATTTCTAAACAAGTTTTATTATTTACATATTCTAATGATTCAGCAGTAAGTTAAATCATTTCAGCTCCTGAAGGAGGGGCTTGTCCAGTTTCCAATGTTGCATACACTTTGCAAAAAGGCATCTTAAGAATTGCACGTAAAGACATTTTGACTGAGGCAATTTTTACCCCCTTTCTTGCATATGTATTGTCAGTCTATTTTTATTTAGCTGTCAGTTTACAGGTGGTGACAAAAGCATATGCCTTCCTCCTCTCTCCCTGCAGAAAAAATAGAACATTTGTTTAAAGTCTTAGCTTGACCTATCCTATTTTATATCCAGCTTTACAAGTTTTGCATAAAACATCCTATTGTAAAGGAAATCCGAAATATAGGTATCTGGGATCTTCATCTGGGATACAAGACCTTAAGTTGTATGTCTAAATCTTACCACAAGAAAAAGCAAATAAAAATTTCCTTTCCTTTGCATTGAAAACAACAATAGAAGTTTTGAAAACCATGAACACAGAAAATATGAAGACCAGAACAAAGGTGTCTTCACTTTCATATACTGAACTCCAACTACACAACCAAGAGTTAAATCTGCTTCAGGGAAGAGGAATTCAAATCAAATCTTTCAGTAATAATTTTAATAGTGATGGAATCTGACACAGCAGTCAGAAGACTGCTAAAATCAGAAATCTGTATGGTTTTTTTTTTTTTATTTTGTTGCTGATTTCAGCCCCATAGTACCAAGCAGACTTCTGTAAAGCAAGGATTTATAGATAATAGAAAAGAAGCAGTTAGACTGCTTCTCATCAAACTTCAAGGTGAATCACCAGAATAAGACATCGTTTTTCCAAGGTAATAAATTAAAAAAACGACCTCCAACAAGAAACAATAAAGGAGATATATAAAGGATCCCAGAAAGAAGCAAAAAGATTATGTTACATCTTGTGACTAATATCACTATATTTGTAAAACAGACTTCCTGCAATTGCAGAACTTGGTAGTTACTGTTTGTTAAGAGAATGCCTAAACTTTTCTAAGTGGCTGAAGATCAAGTTTATACAAGAATCTCACTCTACATCATCAAAATTTTTCACCTCTATTTATATGGAATAGTTTTAATATCCATACTTACATTCTTATTTCATTTGAACACAATACAAACTGATTCTGCTTAAGGTGATTTTCTAATCAACTCATAATAGACTAAAATAAACTTCCTCTCCACTAAGATTATCTATTGCAACAGCTATTATAAAGAGCTTTCTAACTAGTAAAACAAAGCCTGTGAAGTACTTTCTTTCTCTTAAAAAACCTGACATGTGCACACATACATGTTTTCTTTCTCAGCTTTAATTTTCCATTTCCCAGATTTCCTTACAACACCATTTGATTGTGAAAAATATATTGGCCACCTAGAAACAAGTGACAAATTGCCAGGTGTGATCCAACCAGATCTCACACTAAGCAGGATCAGATTTACTTGAGACTTCTGTGAGAGACCTAAACAATAAAAAAATAAAGCAACCAATAAACCATGTAGGTTGCTCTATACTGTCATTAATACTATATATATAAAAAAGGTATTCAGTATCTTAAGATGGCCTGGAAAAGAGTGGCTCTAAAAAGCAGGTGTCATCTGTGAGCCTTAAGGATCTTATAAAGGAGTAAGTTTAAAAAAAAAAAAATAAAAAAAAATCACATAACAGAAGTGTTTATGGGTATGGTGATGAGGAATAATGAGGAATACATGACTATGCAGATAAGATTTTGCCCTACTATTAAGATGGCTGCATTTTATCCATAACATTGGAACCAACATGTATGGGAGGGTTTCTAGATGAAAAGACGTATACTGCTGTTCATTACTGGGGTTTTGTCCAGAGAGTCCCATGAAACCTGGCTTCGTAGCTATTTTGCTTGACTACACTCACCCATTCTGAAAGACTAATGGTTGTATCACATCACTTGGCTCCAAAACAAAGAAACAAGGCAAAACTGAAATAAGGTGTTAAAAACAACAGGCTAAAACTCCAATTTAGCTACTTAAAATAGCAACTTGATTTACAAACCCATTTGCACATCTGTTTTTCCCAACAGTTATGTTTCCTATTTCACTTGCATGGATATGCCAATACATACAGCAGACAGATTAAGTACTTTTAAACCAAGAATAAAACAATTAAAAAGACAACTTGGGTTTGGATTTTTTGGTAGTGTCCCTCTTGCAAAGGACACAAGTTATCTGCCTTCTATTACCAGTAATGTTTTGGGGTTTTGTTTCAATTTATAAATTTGGTAGAAATTTTAAATCATATAAAAATGGAATTATTGTATATAGTTTATCACTACTCAGCATAAAGACTAATTATCCTTAACCCCACATATATGGAATAGGAACCTGCAATTCACTCAGCAGATGACATTGGTTACAGTTTCTGATAGTGGGGGGGGGAGCAGTGTAAGATGAAAAGGGGGGGAAAAAATAACATTAGCTGTAAATTTATCTCTTATTTATACCTGTCCAAGTTCAGGAAAAAGAAACATGTCCTAGATATCAGAAAATGAAGCCTTCAAACATTGCTACTCCACATTATCACACTCATCTGATTTTTAAAAACAGGAACAGCTGCATTTACTGATAAGAAAGCAGGAAGATGTTGTATGTTTTTGCACAGATGTTTGTAAAACCCTTCTTTGTTAAGCATATGTCTAAGAAATAAGCCACCTTTAATCTTCTCTAATGATTAAGTCAAATGAAATAAATGACATGGCATAGTATCTTTAAAAGATACACAAATAAAAGAAATCAGCATTCCTGTTTTTGTACAGAAAGGAAGTTGTTTCAACTTTGTAACTTCAGTTATCACAACTACTAAGAACTGATTAAAGATCAATGAGATTAAATCTCAAGCAAATATTTATTAATACTACTAGAAGAGTATACTTACACTCATAGCCTGTACTTCAAAGGAAAAGTATGGGAGAGTCCTTGTAAATAGGAGGTGTTCCAAACAAGTGAATTATGGATAAACAAAATATTAATAGCAACCTTCACTTTACAGTAACAGCATGTATAATCATTTCCACTTTTCATTATTCTTCATTATACAACTCAGCTGGACAATCATAAGGTTTGGGAAATTCATTTTAAGAGAAAAAAGCAAAGGAATGAACTTCTAAAAAGAAAACTCCATTTTTATTTTACTCCAGGTATATACTTTATACATGCATGTTTCATGTAAAGTGATATACATATATCCTCTGTACATATACCCAAGGGAAGAGTCCAGAGATAACATATGCAACAAGGGCCCAGTCAATTTCTAGGAATCTGAATCAGCATGTCTTAAATGAGGAGCTGGGATATAGACTTTTTTTATAAAGCTGTGTTAAATTGCTCTGAAGGCAAGTACTGACTACTATATACTGCCTCAAACTGCTAAACTATATTTGAATAATGCCAGACTACCAGACTCAATAATGTAAATCAAAGCCCAAATCTTTCACAAAGCAAAAAAATCTTTACAGGTTGCTTAAATATTTAGGTACAGGCAGTCAGTCTCAGAGAAGCTGAGTACCCACTCAAAGCAAAAATTATTTATATTCACATAATTGGTTCATACAGGGAAGGGTCAATCTTCTTGAGTCTGGAAGTCACATATTGTAATGTCTATGAATGAGCCAAGCCCACAAAAAAAGTAATACCTATCTCCTAAAAATGAGAGGTAGAGGAATTCAGGAGATGTAGGACCCCAAGGGTCACACCATGGAGCAAAGCTGAGAAGAAAGCAGGGCTGTCGCCTCAGCAGTACCAGAGGAACAGTCACATTATTCCTTACAGCAGCACCTACAGCCTGGGAACTGGACCACATACTCTAAAATAAGACCTGAACTCCAACCAGAAACCATCATGTAGTGTTTAATATTGTTATTTATTAGGCAAGTACATCAAAGTAGAAAATCACTTGCTAAGGAGCAAAGAACTAGGCTGGCACAGACAAATAGGAAACAATACAAACTCACAAAAAAAAAATAGCCCAATTTAGAATTGTCCCACCTCTTAAGTAACAGCCAGTACTTCAGACTCCCTGAAATCATCTCCATTACAAGGATTCTGCAGGAAATTATGTATTAAATTAATGCATTATGTGAAAAAAAAAAAAAAACAAAAACAAACCAGAAAGCACATGGAAAGCTGTGCAAAATATGAACAAAAAAGAATTTTGGTTTTCTTTTCCAGAAATTTATGTAGCTTTCCATTTTCATTCAGAAAAAATTATTCTTTTTAACAATGCTTTATTTTAAGAACACAGAGATGTTCAAAGATATTTCTCAGAATAGATCAATTCTTGCTATAGAGCTGATGCTTCAAAATTCTGCATGTTAAAAAGCAAACTCATCATTTTACAAGCAACTCATTAAAAATGAAATTGTTTTATCATTATATGAACTCATATAAATTTGACATGGATTTTATTTCTCACTAAGTACTACTCAAGCTTGTTGCTGTTCCACTTCTTTCCTTAAATATGAGGAGATCACGCCTTCCAGCAAGAGTTGAAAATACAGCATCAGTTAAATGCAGGTGGATTGTTCCTTCTGACATAGGAGAAAGATTTCAGGTGGGGAAATTGTAAATTAAATCACTCAACAACCTAAAAAACATTGCTTTTTGTTTTCAGGACAGCCATATCAGTAGTAGGGCAGCCCTGTATGTACCACATATGTCTGCCACATACTTCTGAAGTGTCAACTACACAAAACAGAATGTGAACTGGTCTTTCTGCTTACACTCAAAATTAGGTCAGCCTACAGTAATGGCTTAAGATCAAGAAAACTTTCCAGCTGTTCATTAAACAATTAGGCTAAGACTCAACTCATGCAACTGAAATCATAAAATGTAAAGAGCCTTTAATTACCACAATTCCATAGATATATGTATTAGAGGAGACAGCCTGGAGGTGAAAAGGCTCTGTAACATATCATTTTTCTGCTCTTAATAAAGTCAATGGCTGCCATAGACTTCCAGTGACAAAATGAAATCCACAGCTACTACATGTTTTAGAACATTTAAGTCAACATTTAGTACTGCAAATGCCTATTCTGAAATAACCTAAATATTTTACACGTTTAAGAAAAAATACTACAATTAATACAAGAACAAGCAAAAAAAAATTTCTGAAAGAAAAGCACAGGGTTGGGTTTTTGGTGGGGTGGGTTTTTTTTTTTTTTTTTTTTTTGTTTTTTTTTTGTTTGGGTTGGTTTTTGGGGGTTTTTTTGTTTGTTTTTTGGGGTTTTTTTTTGAGGTGTCTGTTCTTTAATGATTCTTATTCCCAAAGGCAAATGTATAAAAGTACAGCTAAATACTCAGCACAACAAAGGGAAGCCAAACTGTAGAAGCACTGCTGTAATGAAATATAAAAGCCTACCATGAGTCAATCAACTAGAATTAAAACCACAGTTCTGCCTAGTCTCGTTCTCTGTTTGCTTTCCTCCCACTCTGCCACAGACCACAGTATAGTCTTGGTTTAGATGTGGACAGTAGGAGGCAAGAACAAATACCCTCAAATAAAGAAGCCAGAATAGTACTGCTGTCTCCTGATCTATCTGAAAATATCTTTAACTGAAGAGTTCAGAAAGGCACAATTTAGGGCCAGCAATAGGCAAGACATCTCACATGAAGGATTTCCAGAAAGGCTATATGGAGCAAAGAGGCAAGACAAAGCATACAGCTATTTTGGGGGCTTTCATTTTATAACAGTAGTTTGCATTCAGCAAAGAATCTGACCAAAAATAATGTCCCATTTCATGGTTTAACTAAATTAAATCATGCTGTCTGCATGTTAAACCTGTTCAGAGATTTTGCAGAGTCAACAATACATCAATAGTGACTGATTATATTAATTACCTCCTAGATTTATGCATGGCCCTTTTAGCTGTGTTGTTAAATGGAATAAAACCAAGAACTGATACCACAGAATAGTGCAACTCTGTTAGACTTTTCCCATGAAGCTTACTATATTGTAGCAAAGGGCAAGATTCAAATGCTAACCAGCTATCCCTTAGATCTTTTGCAGCCCATAATTGAACAAACTTGCTAATTTGATGCACTGAATTTCTCAAATTAAAAAAGATTTAAACAAGAATTGTTTTCTGAGATTTTTAATCTGAAATAATGCAGTACAATATTACATCCTAAATAATCTTGTTCCTTCCTGCCCCTCCCTCCATATCCTCATTCTTCTGTTTAATGCAAATAGCCTTGGAAGTAAGAAATAATCAATGCTATTTGTTTTGCCTAGGACTAGAAAATAATAAAAAAATATGGTATTCTTCCAAAGGCTTGAAAATTTTACTGTAGCACTTGCAATCATTCAGCATGATGATATTGTTCAGTACAATATTTCTGTGTCTGGGAACAGAAATAGAAGAGTCTATTTGGTGTTGGTCATAAGAATGAATGTATATTGTACCACTGAAATATATTTAAACAAATGCACAATGTATTTCACTAAATATGTCATTAAACTATACCTTCACAGTCCCCTACTTGGAGGCAGGATAAGGAGACTGGAAGAAGGCAGGTTTCTCCACTGCAATGACATGACTTCACTGTATGTATCCCAGCAAAAAGACTGCCATTAACTTCCAGTCAAATGGTTGGTTGTACAGTAACAATCTGTGACCACTTCATCTCTAAAAAGGTTATTGCTAATAAATAGGGGGGGAGGAAATTTAAGGAAAGGAAATAATTCTTATGTTAATAACTTCAAGATCCAGAACAATCATCATCTGTTAGCCAGAAAAACACAGGCTGCAGTTTTGGTACAAAGTACACTTCAGACAGATTTTTAAAAATTAACACCAAAGTTAGGTTATACAGATAACTAATAAGACTGTTTTCCTTCTCCTGAACTATTATCACAAATTTTTCCACTGCAGAAATTTTTCCACTATCACAAAATTATACAATAACACTACTTTTTCAAGAAGATATTTCCCTAATTCTAGAAGCTGGCACTTTAAGCTAATAAAACAGTGTTTAATGTTAAGTAATCTTAAGTGAAAAAAAGTGATTATATTTTATTTTTAAAATGTTGTGCTGCTTAATGCTATCAAGTCTTAACAAGACATTTTCATCTGCAACACTTAAATTAGCTCCAATAATATAAAGGAGAGAGAGAAATAGGAACCATGCTGAGATTGCTAGCCACAGAAGTACTTTGCTACTATAGTCTCTACTTTCAAATTGTCCTTAAAAATTATCAATATTTAAACTGATTTTTTCATTTTAAAAAATTATTGTTATCCTTCACTCATTGTGGAAGGTTAAAGCCAATTTTAAAAGACATCTGTGCACTGTTATATTGGACTGTCTTCAGACTGCAATTTGACTGAGGAAGGCTTCCAAATGACAAAACTGACACTGTAGTAATACTATCATCTCCAAGGATGATGTCAAGGACAGATCAACATTTGAGATAATCCACAAAATGATTCAGAGTATATAAACAGGTATAACTGACTGATTTACATCCAGCCCCACATCACATAGAGGATGGCAATAATTTGACACTTTATTAAATCTACTTTGCAATATTAACAATTCATTCAAAACATACTGAAAAATTTCTTCCAATTAAGATCATCCCATAAAGGAAGGAACCAGTACAATGCTTAGAAAAATCACCCCAACATAGCTGCAAGTGAAGCAATAAGAAACTCAAGTGATTCTAACGTACACCACAGCATATTATCAGGGACTCTGATAGCCACAGCAAATATTTATAATCCTTAATTAAGAACTCAGATAATGATTTTGGGGGCTGGTTTTGTTAATTTTTCTTCTTTATGGGAGAAATAATTCCCATAATCAAAAAAATATGTACACCTACTAGACAAAAATATAATATACGTATTTTGAACAAGTTAATACCTAGAGCAGTAAAATGAGGGAGGGAAAGAGAAATGCAAGAGAAGCTCAGCAGAATACGTGTTACGATATCCCTTTCATCTTGCTTACTTAAAAGATTTGTGCATATTTAAACAACATAAAATTGTCTTCTTTCAAGCCCCAATATACTTACTGAGCTTATTGCTGAAAAGTAACAAAGGAATGCAAGACAACATTAGAAGACATGCTTTTTATTAACAGAGCATTTTAACTATAGAGAACTAGGAACCCATTTAAGATCAATCCATATTTAAGTGTACATTTTGAAATGCTAGCTATAATGCAACTCCTTTATGCTCATTAAAATATTTTCAACCATTTTGTTTCTTCTACTAATAATTTCTTATGCTAGAATTCAATGTATGCCCATATTCTTCAAATTATGTTTTCCAAACATACCATAACATGGTTATACAAAACAACATTTATTGTATTCCATCCTAATATACCATCCTTTCATCCATTCTGCACTACAGATGTGTTACACAAATGGATACATAGATGAAACTTTTATTGAGGGGTTTGGGGTGACACGACTACAGAAACAAACAGGACTCAACTATCCAAAGGCTACTTTTTTCACAAAGCCCAAAAGCTCTGGGAAGAAAAAAAAGCCAAAATAAGCCAACATGTCTGCATTTCTACCCCACCAGCAGACTAAGAAATTCTCCAGAACTGAGGCTGCAGCTTGTGGCGTGCCGTCTTCAGCAGTGACACCAGCTTAAGATGTTACCATCTTTCCGCTTCCCTCCCAACATTATTTTCAGGCCTGCTTGCACAGCACACTGCCTGTCAGATATGCTAGGACAGCTGAGGAGGTGACACAAAAGTGGAAACAAGTAGTCAGCAATGATAGAGGAAATATTTTCAATGAATACTGCTGCCAAGAAAATGATATATAAAACATCACCTCCCAAGTTTGTATCTGTGATTTGCAAAGAACCCAGGCTTAAGCATCTCTTTCTGAGGCAACAGGATACATAGATGATCCAGCTTTCATAGACGAAGCTCCATGTTCATATCAAACAACATTTAACATAGGAACAGCCAGTCTATTTAATTAAATCTAGAGGAACTGTTTCATCACTAGTAGAAAAATGGTTCTGTTTATCCTTCCTCCACGAAAACAATAGAGACTTTCACAATGGTAAAAATAATCTTTTGCATAAAACCAAGGGTCATTTTTTTTATCCATAGTTTGAATATATAAATGCTTGTATTTGGCAGAAGGGGGAAAAAACCCACACCACTTTCCAGGTGAAGAATGTCCTTGTGTCCACTTACAGAAGCTGACAGCTACTTGTTGGCATGTTGCTACAGAGTCAGCACAGATGCACATATCCAAGAACATTAAATGGAGCACACAGGCCATCTTCCAGCAGCCTGTGTTCCAATAAATACTACATCCTTGGATTATTTTTTTCTTATCAAAGTATTCTATGACCAATTCTAGTCATACAACATTGGTTTCACATAGGCATTCTCCCATTTTAGATCTGCTCTGGACTCATAGTCTAACAGCAAACAGACTAATGGAAAGCTTCAGAGAATACAATTAAAATTCACTTGAGATAGTCATCTGCTTATTTCAGCTTCAAGAGGGCAAAATACACAATAAGAACATTTGTCAGACTTGACACTGGAATTACAGAATTAACTACATAAACGGAAACCCAAATATGACCATGAAGTAAAAGCAATGATCAAAACATTAAAGAGGAAAGAGGGTACTAAAGCTCTACTGTCTTCAGTGGTGCAATTACTAGAAACAAAATATTTTCATTAGAAGCACATGGGATGAAGGAAACTGTGGCATTTATTCAGGAAACAACCTCATTCCTGATTATGGAGATAAATCCCTAAAATAAGCTACAAAACAATCTGGAGGAGGAGAAACAGTAAAGTACATGAAGACCTAATAACAAAGTTATCAGCTATACACAGCAATAGAGCAAGGTAGAATGAAGATGTAAAATGTGAGGTATGATAGGTCCTCACATTTTAACAGTCATTGATGGGAACAACTTTTTGCATGTTCTCTTCATTTATACAAATCAAAGGAAATCCTTCTGAATAACAGCATCATCATCCTTTCAGCTGACATGAAATTAAAAGCCCTCAACAGGCAAATGAACCAACTGAAATTTCTGAAAGGAAGCTTCTACCAGAGAAATACTCAGGTAATAAAATCTGCTTCTGTGAATGGCAACTTTATTGCCCCACCCTCAGTCACTCCTGACCATTTCATTCTGCGTACTCCTTACAGAGCCTAACAACTCCTAACATTTATCTCAACATTATGCACCAAGACCCTCAATCACCTTGTCCGTGAGCTGCTCTTTGCTGACGATGCTGCCCTCATTGCTCACACAGAAGCAGCTCTGCAGTGCCTAACATCCTGCTTTCCAGAGGCTGCTGAGCTTTTTGGGCTTGAAGTCAGCTTGAAGAAGACAGAAGTCCTCTATCAAGCTGCACCTCAGGAAGTCTTTCACCATCCTCACATCACCATAGGCAAATCAGAGCTTAAGTCAGTCCAGCAGTTCACCTATCTGGGAAGCATCATTTCCTCAGATGGTAAGATTGACAAAGAGATAGACAACAGGTTAGCAAAGGCATACAGAGCTTTTGGAAAACTCCATAGAAGAGTCTGACTCAATAAACACATGAAGAAAAGTACAAAGATCAAGGTCTACAGAGCCATTGTACTGTCCACTCTTCTTTATGGCTCTGAATCCTGGGTTATCTATCGTTACCACCTGTGACTCCTCGAGCGCTTCCATCAGCGCTGCCTCCGGACAATACTAAACATCCACTGGACAGACTACGTGACTAATGTGTCTGTTCTGGAGCAGGCAGAGGTCACCAGCATTGAGGCCATTCTGCTGAGAACGCAGCTGCGCTGGGCAGGGCACGTCTCCAGGATGGAGGATCACCGCCTCCCTAAGATTGTGCTCTATGGTGAGCTTGCCACCGGCTGCCACAAGAGAGGAGCCCTGAAGAAGAGATACAAGGACTCCCTCAAACAACACCTCAGCCTTGGCCATATTGACCACCATCAATGGTCCGCTCTGGCCTCCAATCGGGAGGCATGGAGGCACACCATCTATAACGCTGCTGCTTCCTTTGAGAGTGCACGCAGGATCAGTCTGGAAGAAAAAAGACAGCACAGAAAGAACCGTGCCTTGCCAATACAGCCTGTGGAGACTTTCCACTGTGCCTTTTGTGACTGGACTTGCCTATCGCGCATTGGCCTTTTTAGCCACCAGCACACTTGTAGCAAATGTGGGGAGAGCCCTTCTCAAATCTTCGTTCGAGAAGCCTAGCCATGACGATGCCTTTGCATGCACAGTGGTACAAGAAACATTACAAGATGCATGACTCCAGTGCAGCATCTTCTCTCAGTCCTCTGAGTTACAGCTTAAATGTTCAAAGAAGCAAAGAGATGCAACGTAAGCACAAAGTAGTAGTCATCAAAACACAGCCGTGCAGGAAGGCAACAGCAGTGATCTACTTCGGACAGCCAAGTGCTTTACGTGTTACATCAGATGGTGTTGGTTCATTATGATCCAGGTAAGAAAAGCCCTTGGACTCCATGCACTATCTCTCAATATGCTAGTTATGGGAGCTAACACTGTAAGAAAAATAGGATTATATAGATAATCTTGCATTCCTTAAGCTGCTGGAAAGCCTCGAGCTGTGCAGAGCCATGCAAGGGCTGAGCCATGCAATTCCCATCCTTAGAAAGGCTACACCATTTTGCTCATTTCAGATTTTACAGGATTTTCTTGAACAGAAACAACTCTGTATACTGTTTTTACTGCCAAAAAAAAAAAATATGTTCACATGAGAGCTTGTTCCTGCAGCCCTAGATAAAGGCAAGGCCACACACCTGGCATAATTGCCAAACAGGAGCTGCCCACAGGCTCTTCTCCCAAGGCGAGGCTGGGCTCATCCTGCAGCTAGCAGACATGTGTAGCACAGCACTGGCCTGGCCCTGCTCAGGTTAACTGTTCTGTGGATGACCAACTCCCTCAGCCTACAACAGCCTTCTGATTAGGATAACTACATTTGGCCAGTTGGATTACATTGCTGGTAAAGTCACCTTTCATCTTCAGGCTACCTGCTAACAAGCAAAGTCACCAGTGCGTGATCTCCTTGCCATTGTGCTGCCATGACTCAAATCTGCAATTAAAGTATCACATGGTTCAGATGCACCTGAAGTCTGCAATTTTTACACAAATTTAGACAATCTCCTCTCTTTTTATTCCAACACTGAATAAAATTGCCAAAGAAACCCTAACCCAGTGATGCCTGCCTGTTCACATTGGTCCCATCTGACACAAGTTAAAAAAGAAATCTCCTATTAGCTCTGCTGTTTGGGCATATTTTATTAATACAGAATCCAATCAGCAAAATTTTTGTTTTACAGGAGCCTACACTCTGCCCTTGGAAGTAGTCCTTAACTGCCCACATGGAAAGGGAGATAAGCAAGCCTATAGTTTAAGGCCAGTAAGAAGAGTTACCCTATTAAAAATCTAAGTGTTTCCTTTTTTGTTTTCAAAATAATTCTCAGAAGAAAATTTGCTCGTTTGTGCTGAACTGTATAACAACACTCTTGGAACCTTCTAGGAAATATCAAAAGTGCAACAACATCAAGACACCCAAGCTACGCAAAAAGGTTGAAAAAAATTTCAGCTCAAATACAAGAAAGAGGTCCAATGGAAACAGCCAAACCTTATACTAGACTGGATGAAACAGTTCACCTCACACACCATATACTCAGTTTGTGAACAAGTACTTTTTAACAAATGACACAGCTGTGCATTCTTCTACATTTGGAATGGCAAAGCTTTTACCTGAATTAAAAATTTTTATAATATGAATTTTCTGATACAGGTTTTTCATCTTTTTCTGTTCCTATTGTGCTTTGTTGGGAAATATTTTCTTTTTCCATGTTGGCAATAAAATTAAACAAACTGCTTATTATGATAGCATATTCATAAGGCTTTGAAGAGAGCCTTAACTGTGGTTAAAGCTTCTGTAGGTGAAAATTGCATCTCCAGTAAGCACAACTGAGATTAGACAGCATAAATTCTAAAATACAGTATTTATGGCAAAACCAACAACAACAACAAAAAACAAGCAAAGAAAAAAAACACACAACAGAAGTAGAGAGAAAACACAAGTCATACTTGCAAATCCTTCCCCCCCCGCCCCGTGTATAAACATGTAAGCTGACTAAATGAGTAGGCTGGATAGTTGTCTCCTTTCAGATTACTGATAAAATCTTCATCACACCAAGAGTTTCAGAGCAGGCAAAAGTACTTTTGCAGACTATAATTTGTCTAGCACACTAGAAACCAGAATGGTGTTTCTGAAATTCCACTCTCAGTCTTCACATACATGAATTTTCCAAACAAATTTTCTCTCTCTTCTTACCTTATTTCATTGGTTTGTTGGCAGTTGGGTGGTTTGGTTTTGGTTTGTTTGGGTTTTTTTGGTTTTTTTTTTTTAATAGAGAAGGCAGGGAAGAAGAGGAAAACACTTGTTTATTTTGGAAAAATTCACCCTCTTGCAACAGTTACTTAGTCTGAAAGAATCCAGAACCCAGAGCGTTATCTGGCCATCCCCTCTAAATTTTAATTATTACAGAAACAATGAAAGGACATAGGCAAGAGAAGCAGATCCTTTTCACTCACATGATGTCACTGGACCTTTATATAGAGTGACTTTTTAAAATGATCTGCAGTATCATAAGGAAAGCAACTGTTATCTTGATAGAAGCAAAAGGGGGGAACAGAACTGGGTTACAGTCATGTAAGTATTCACGTTCACAAAGCAGTCATTAATTAAGATATGCCTGACTGATAGCAATGCAGTCACTCCTGTCTACATGGTTTCTCAGGACTAGCATGTGCTTTTGGAATCTGGGTAGCCTTCTCATGGCTCTGTCCCATTGGCGTTGATTGTGTATGATTAATGGTTTAAAGGAATAAAAAGAGAAAGGTCAACTTCTGAGTTCAAAACAGAGCAGCTACACGGGGAGTAATTAAGATACTTGTGTAAGCATGATTAATAAGCACAAACTGGCACACTGTGCTGTAAACAAGATGCAACCAGATGGTTAGGATGAAAAGGATTTTTCCTAAAAAGCAATTTTTCAATGCCTTGAAAGTTGGCTTATTTTTCCCCCCTCTAAGCCTTACACAACTCATTATCTTCACATCCTAAAGGGAAGAAAGAAATAGTAGCTCCTTCAACATTCCCCCTTTCCTGGCTTTTTTCATACAGATAACTACAGTTTGCATGTAAATGGATTCAACTCATCTTTGTTTAACGTTGCCTTTTATGTCGAGTTTCATGAATTGCTAAGCCTGACAAGGTTCACTGGGAGTCTTTTAACTCCCACCCACAAGTTCTCCCTGGCTGTCATGTGACTGGCAGTATAGAGGGATCAGCAATGGCATTTATGGGGAAAGCGGGAAGACAGGTGTCAGAACGGTCCAGCAGGCAAACCGAACGAACACTAATCAGCTCTGGTGTTCTTTTACAATCCATATCTAATTCACAAGTTTCATTCTTTCTGAAAAACAATTACTCGGTTTTGAAGTTCATTGTGCATTTACTCAACTGTCTCTTCACATTAATGTAAGTGGGAACAAGAAAAAAAGAGTCAGCAGGCAAGGGACATCAAAAGATCTTAGAGAGAATGAAGGCTTTATTTTAAAGTAATATAATTACAGATGAGCATAATGTTTTACAATAAATTTAAATGTATATTTACATCCCTATGTGCTAGGAGAATATTGGTTAGTTGTCTCTCGAGCTGAAACTGGTACATACAAATGACTTTGCTTAGAGACAAAAAACAAAAAAAAAATCTCATTGCAGCATCAAAGGAATAGATATTAAGGCAACAGTGGGAACAACAGAATCAGTACCATCTGTGGAGTATCTACACTTATTTCTCTATCTGAGAAATAATAAAAAAATGACAAAAGGAAAATTTCACACATTTCCAATTTCTCTCAGTTCAATGTATTTATTCTCCCTAGGTAAATTTTACCTCAACTTCATCTAATTTAAAAAAAAAAAAAAAAATTAAATTTAAACCCCCAAAACCACAACTCTCCATTCCCTATTGACAAATCCTCTTAGAGTTTGAGTATGTAATCCGGTAAAGCCTCAGCTCTTCATTGGCAGTTACTGACTCCAATTTTGGGAAACTTGCTTTTGTGTTATGTGTGTTAGGAGACATCTTAAACTTCAACATGCTTTCTGGTAAAGTACAGATTTCTTAGGCACTTCATTTTCACCCTCACAAGAAGTTACAGGCACACAGCATCTCTCTTGCAAATAATTCCCTTCCTCCATGTAAATGAGCATCGTTTCAAGGGCTTCCCTTGAAAATATATACTCGGTAAGTGAAGTTAAAAAGGCCCTGTATCAGGACATCAATGTACCGTCATCCCATTGTCCAGCAGCAGAGCTTGAAGTTTATGCAAGTTAAACCTAGAAATATATTCTCAGTGAGGAAGTCACCTAATATACTTTTGGATTAGAATCTCAATACAATACTCAAGTGTTAAGCGACTTAGTTTTCTTAATGTCTGAATTTTGATTCCAGCAAAAGGATGGGCACACATCTAGAGATACAAGAGTATATGAACTTCCAATCAATTAAACACAGACAGATGAAAAGCATTTTTCAGTTCCATGTGAGTAGATTTTGGCACCTGAAAAAGCAACATGGTTGCTTTTTCACTTAGCACATCTTTCAATTTTTAGCAAGACAAGCCTGTATCAGTCTTGACTTTTACCATCACACACTAAATAATTCTTCCTGGACAGGCAGCTGTCATGAAATTCTGTAACAGTCAACATATATAGATTGCTAGCATACTTCAACTTTGAAGTTGTTAAAAGGAGAATGTTAGTGAGTTAAGACTGACCACTGAGCACTGCTAACGACACCTCTCTAGACTTACATTTCCATAGTTAAGAAATGGGATTAATTTAAATTAATTTAAAATCATCCTATAATGCTGCCAAGAATTTGGCAGCAAAACAATTAAAGAAACTCATCTCCAGATATCCTGGTGTCACACAATTTTCAAATTCACTTTGCAAAAGCAATAAAAATTACAATTGATTGTGTCCAAATCTATCATTAGGATAAATCTCAGGAGTCCAAACAATCTTGCTGGGGAAAAAAAAAAATGCAAAATGTGTTCCCATTAATATTCATCTTATTAGTTTATATGGGATGAGTCATCCTATTGCTCCATACAATGATCATTCACATATTATACTTCTGTTTTCTTCTATCTAGAGTACCAACAAAAAGAAAGTAAGCAGACAAGTGGGCATAGATGTTACCACTGCTGGTGACTCAACAGAAAAGAAAGCTGGATAAATAAATTTTGTGCTAGATACATTCTATATATTGAGAGCTTTAGCTGGTAGTGATTTTCTTCTTCACAGACTGTCTCTGATTACTGATCTCTTAGAACAAGTGTATTTATTCAACACTGAGTAGCAATTTTCTCTGAATTTCTTTTTGGGTGTGTTTTTTTTTTTTAAACCACAATGGATGCTGAACAAGTTATATATTACACAGAAGACTTGGAGTTACAAAAAGTGAAAGACAAAATGTAACAAATAAACTCTACTGTTTTCATGACATTTCAGCTAAGAGGTTCCAATGCGTCAGTGAAATACAAAACTATATCTAAATAAAAAATATTTCTTTAAAAATTAAATTCTTTATAATTTAAAAAACCACTTTAATATATTTTCGTTAGCACTTGGAAAAGTTTTCACATTCACATGTGAACACAAGTAAAGCAACACTAAACCCAAACTCTAACCTAGCAAAGTCAAGAAGATCCATCTTTCAAGGAAAATTTGAGAAAGTTTTAAACTGTCTCATTAGCTAATCCAAGCACACACACAAAGCCAAAACCATGTCACATACAGCTACGTTAAGAAGTTGTCTGTGACAGGTACCCAGACTCCAGCACACACTGCAGGTCTCTTCCATAGCACCCCAGATTCCAGTCAGACGACTCTTAGACTTGTATTAGTTTCTTTCTTTCCAAAGCATAAAAAGCAAAGTATTCACATTACCTTAATGGATTGAGCTTCATATTAACAAATTAAAAGTCAAGCTTATACAGTATTTTCTAGGTATCTTCTTCTGCAAGACTACATTGGAGAGTTTTCTTGCACTACAAGAAAAGGACAACTATACTTTTCTATTTAGTTTTGGTGTCTGAAAAGACATTTTCAATAACATCTGGGATTTTTTAAAAGGAGAAAATTATCCAGCTGAACAAATAAACAATCAAAAACCAAAAGCCAGTATGACTGCACTGGGGAAACTGGATCCACACAGTGTTTTTGCAAGGATCCTATTTCAGACTACAATGAGTACGATGGACAAACACACCACAATTTTCCCAGACTGAAGAACAAATATCTGGTTGTTGTAGTCTGTTGTAGTGTAGTTGTTTTATCTTTCTAAACCAGTCCAACCCTGGCAGCATCTCTAGTTTGAGCTAATTGTGAGTGACTTTAGACATCAGGACAATGCTGTTCCACACATCAACAAAACTGAGAACTGACAGGTAGACTACAAACAATGGCAATCACCAAGCAGCAAATAGGTTAGCTTGCCTTTTTTTTTTTTTTTTTTTTTTTTTTTTTTTTTTTTTTTTTTTATTGGAGGCCCTCAAGGCATAGAAACTAGTGCAGAGACTACAATGAGATATGCAGATCGAGTCCATACGGTCAAACTACACTGATTTTTCAAACAAGACTCAAGCAGGGTGCAAAGGTGTTACTGTGTGATATCAGTAACACTGATAACCAACAACATTTTTGCCAGTAACAACCTTTAATCATCTGTGTCTCAGTGTTTTGAAGTGATATATTTCAAAAATGTCAAAACTCTCAGTAAAATGTGGTACTAAAATTAATAGTCTGTTTGCTTTCCCTATTGATATACCAGGTTTCAGACTGTCAAAGTGCTTTTAGTTGTAAAAGAAAAAGTACAAAGTTGTTTTGACAACTACAAAAAGATTTATCAGTTACATGTACCTGCTGAAGCACCTAGATTCTCAAAGTGAAAATGTGTGTATGCAAGGTTCTAATACTAAAAGTTGTCAAGCAAATATTAATATATTAATTTTGCAAATACAAAAAGCTTTAAAGTATTGCATCATATAGCATATGGTGTGTTACTTAACAATGCTACATTAATTTTCTAGGTCTCTTCAATTTCAGTGGGCATATTATTTTTTTTGTGCTTACAAAACTTCAGTTCATTTGTGTTGCAAAATGGATTTATTTCTCTTAAAAACCATTTGCGTGTAATATACCTCATATACAGCAAAATGCATGTACACACAGAGAATAATTCATATTCTCTCTCATCTCACTCACTTGAGATAACATTAACAGAATAATCACAGCAAAAACAAACTCCTGAAAAGATGAAACTTCAGATTCACACCACAGGATTATCATTATTAGGAAAAAAGGACTCTATTGCATCTCATCTAAATCCCTTGCAAGCTGGAAAAGAGGGATATTCACATCTGTCAGATTGCTGAGACAGCAAATAAGAAAGCAACAAAACCCTTCCATATACTATTGTTCAAATTTGTTATTAGAATAAATAATGCCTACAGCTTTCCATTCTTTCTTAAGTCAAAAGAATATCAGTCAGTCTTACTGGGATATTCCTGAAAATTATAAGTGCCTGCAAGCTGTTTTATAATTGCTTCAAGAAGCTGTGATGGAAAGAGACTTCTATAACAAGTATTCCACATTCATACTGAAAATTGGAGAGGTGGACAGTAGTAAACAAATTACATTTACAGTTTAAACTTCATATTCCTAATAGACAACATGTAAGCAGTAATGCTACTTTGTCAAGGATGGATTTAGTTTAAATTTCAAAGTTACATTGCATGTAATAATTATAAAATACTTTGTCAAGACTTCTAATATTTACATTTAATCTTATTTTATTATTGCATTAAAATATTCATTCATTAGGGCCTGATGAGATTTCCTTGACCACAGATAAGTATTATCAAGCACTGTTCCATACAATTCTGTAACATATCTTTGCTTTTCAGGTATAACATCCCTAGAAAACACCTAGACTTTTTAGCCCACACTTTCCCCCTCTATTTGCTACAAAGAAAATTGAACTTTCCTCAAAGTTTTCCTCTCCATATGAAATCAGTATGACACACAATTAATACTTCCTGAATTACACTATACACAGGGAAAAAGCTAATAAGGCACTGAAGCACTACTGCAAGTTTTCTCCACTATCCCGTGCAAAGCTTGAAAGAAGGTCTGTAATCTGATGAATTCTGAACTCAGGTCAGCTCAATAGGAAGCTAATTCTTTTATCTGCACCTGGATTAGTAACTAAAATGGAACTCCTTTCCAACACCCAAACCAATATGTGACTTTTTTCAGCCTTAACATCATTAAATCTAGAATCAATTAGTAACATAATCCCTCATACAACCACATGAACAATTCCATAGTCATTTTACCCACATTAATAATACAATGAAACACAGAGAGTAGTATGGTTTGACCATGGAGAGATCCCAATGCTCCACCAAGCCTAAATTATTCAATTCCACAAAACACACCACTATATACCTTTAAACAGCAACAACAATTAGGGACTACTGTATTTAGGCAATAAAAATAAAGACTTAGATGATACCTTGGTTACTCAAAAAGTTTACTGCTCACACTGCAAAAGTTTTATTTGAAATTTTCTTCCACACTCAATCTCAAAACAAAGACAAATCTTTTTAGATATGCCCCTTAAACAAATGTTTCTCCAGAACCTGGAAGCATTACACAAAAAATGTGGAGAAATCTGTATCATTGCCTATGCGTTCCATCACCAATGAATCCCACCTAGCCTTTCTCACAAAGGCTGAACAAACTTTAAGAAAACCTCATCAATTCAAGAATCAAGAAGAAAAACAAACCTTGAATTTCTTATATTCAGAATACAGCACTCCTAACAAATAAACATCTGGTTTTTAGGTACAGTGAAATAGCAGTGCTATACCTAGCAAAAAGAAGTCATGTTGAGCATGTGAGCAAGAAAGCTAACATTACCTTCTTTCATAGCAGCACACAGTTGCAAGCCCCTGCTTAAAACGCCTCTTTCCTTTTAGAGACTAAAGAAGCACCAATTCTTTCCATCAGCACGTTTCAGTTGCAGAACACTTTTCCCCAGTTCTTCTTGTTTGGAAGTGCTGAACTTGAAGACAAACAAACTATCTTCTTTCTACCAAGTCCTTGTAACTAGAAGGAGGAAATGGATTCTAGAGGTGAACTTAAAAACAGAGCTCCAGGTGAAAGCTATATAACACTTAGAAACTGAAACACCTGAAACAGAAAAAAATCTTTTACCCTTTCTGAGTGATTTCAGCTGTGACAGAGGGCTGGGGTGAGGGGTCCTTGTTTGCTGCTGAAAAGTAAGTCTTGATGATACCCTGTGTCAGTAATTTGCTTTTTCTCAAGACTGCTGTGTACTGAAAGCTCAGAAGGATGACATTTCTCTCTCTCATCCACCTTTGCTTTTGTCCTGTACTTTAGAGTTCTTTTTTCTGACATACAGAGTCCAAACAACAAGAAATTCACATGAGACTAACCCCATCCTCATAAAATGAGTATATAGAAACTCTGCTAAAGGGCTTAGATTTCACTGCCTTTTCCAACAAAGACAATGACATCACAGTCACTGTCTTTATGGACAGTAGGGAAAAAAAAGAAAAAAAAAACACAAACAAGTATATTGTCCAACTACTTAAGTGGCAAAAAAAAAAAAAACAACCGTAATTGAGAGCTTTGAATTCTAAGAATAGAGTCCTGAGCAGCAGTTCAAGATTTGTTCCCGCAAAGTCTTTTCAGTCAGTATGTGGGCTGCTAGGTAGAGTGCAGGTGAGTAGTGGTACGTAACAGGGATGCCAACAATTCAGACTTAGCCTCCCTCTAAAACCCCTCAGCTTTAGCATCTTAGAGAAAGTGCACAGGCTGCTCCTCAAATGAACATGACTCAAACAACACTCAGAGCTGAGAGTCTCCCAAAGCAAACAACCAGCTTTACTGCTGAAAGCTCAATTCCTGAGACACAGTCAATTACAGAAGGAATACTGACCAGAAGTTTTTTCTTTTACTGTATTTTTGCTGGAGAGCAGCACACTATGAAGTAGCTGCTACACAACTGCTTCTTTCACTCCATTTCCACCTTTTTTAAAATATATATTATGTGTCTTACTCATTTTTTGCTTTATCAGCAGCTTGTTATGTACTCATACTCAGTACTCTGTTCACTCAAATAAACAGCCTTTTCCCAAAGAATGTAAACTAACTTGCTTTTATTTTGGTTCTAGGATTTCTTTGTCATAGTGTTGATAAACGTGAGGCAGTAGGAAGACAGAAGTATCCAATAACATCTGTGATAAACCCTCTGTGTCTGTTAAAATCCAAACAGTTGCCTCAATGCTTTCACTAATCCAGGGATGTATATGTGTCTATAGTTGACTACTGTGGGATCTGCCTCATCAAATAACATCAAAATTGCGTAGCAGACTTCGGTAAGAAATAAATGGGATTAACTAAAAAAAAACCAAAGGCACAGTAATGTCATACAAAGATTCACTTTAAAGTGTTATCAAGACTATATCCATGTGAGCAAACAGTGAGCTGCAAATGCAGACCTCTGGAGTAAAACAACAGATGCTAAGGACCCAGTGTCCAATACTGGATGCCTTTTGTAGGATTTTAATGAGTATTTGATGCAACCTGTTTCCAAAGACTGAATGCTGAGCACATCTGAAGAACATCCTCCAGTTCAAATGTGTTAGAAAATAGTAAAGACTCTGCAGAGCAAAACACAATTCAATGAACATGGAAGAACAAAATAGGTGCTTCAAAAGTACAATCCTTATCCAGACTGAATTGGCAATGCAGACACATCCTAAAAGTCAGAGAGAGCAGAAACAACATTAGTCCTCTGGACAAGACAAGACTGAGGGCCTAAATGAAGGGTTTGGCAATGGAAGCAAAGTGTAAACAAAACACTTTGTTGAGAGGAAGAAGCAAAATTGTGCACGCTGAAATCATGTTGTTAAGGCTGCTTCTCCTTCTTATAATCCAGTTTGAAAGAGAAGGCTTAGGTAAACAGTTTAATACACGAAGCCATTCAAGAAGTAATATGATGGTACAACTAGACTTCATCACCCAGAGAAGTGCAGTATAGTTTGGAATGTAGTGCCCGTTTTTCCTCTGTTACAAAGTAATCTGATAATTGGTACATTTCTGTTAAAAAAAAAAANAAGTAATCTAAAAATTGGTACATTTTTTTAAAAAAAAAAAAAAAAAAAAAGCTTTTAGCCACTGATTTCCATGTTCTGAATGGAACGATGAAGTTCAGTATGATAGAATCTGTACACAATAAATTGCATTAAGCTACTAACTAATTAGTAGTTTCTAAGCTATTCAATCTATGACACTATTAGGAAAATGATAAGTTCTGTGGAAATCGAAATTTATTTATTTATCTCTTCCTTTCACTAACAGTGTTTTCACTGTTTCAGTGTTTTCACCAAGGACTGGAGGGATTTTATCCATAACACCATTAGGAGAAAGGCTTACATTTAATTATTAAATAGAATATCCATGCATATTTTGACTAGATTATTTTATCCAGTGAATTGGTGCTCATCAGTGTAAGACTACACAAACCAGTACTTATAGAAAACTAGAAAGCTAGGGCAGCAAAGGAAACATGGCAAGGTTAGTGAACAGTGAGGGCTGTCATGAGGAATTGGAAGCATGATTATTGGAGCCCTTGCAAGACCAAGACCAAGCTGAATCCAGTAAAACATCTAGTGAAATGGCTAAGTAAGCATTTTACAGGCTCCATTCAGTTCTGATATGGCTGTAGCCTGTCATATAGAATCTAAACTCTTCTCTATCTTCTATTCATTGGTGTGTCCTGAGCAGATGGAATTTGACAGTGATAACAGTGCTTTCTCTTAGCCAACTTTTTCAAAATCACTTCCTCCATCTTTATGAAAAATATGGTAATTTGCTCACTTTTCCATTGAGAAAAGGTAATGTTTAAATGCAAGGTACTATAAACAAGCCAGTAAACGAAGGGGAACAGTACTGACCACTCAGTTCCATGCCTGCCCATATGTATCCCCACAGTCTTCTGCATTAGAACAGAGACTGAAGTCATCCAGAATGTGCTACCTAGTATACTTATTAACTCCAGCAGTTGGACTATCACTGTCCACACCAAATTTTTCTGATAGATGTTTTACTTTTTTTCCTTTTTTTTTATATATAATGGCCTACGTAATTTGTATCTCCTTATACTTATTAGGATAATACACCACATTTATCCTCTGCTCTTTCACTGAGTCTACTACACAGGCAATCTGACAGCTGAATTATGTATGGCACTGCTGTCAGTCTCAAAGAGACAAATGTCTTTCTCCTACAGCCAACAACCTCAATCCATTTAGCACCAAGTTATGCAACAATAAGCAGAAGTAGTGCCATACCTCTATATACCAAACACCCCTACTAGTAATCTTTTTTTTTTTCCTGCAAGCTTTCAGATGGACAGCTCTGTTTAAATTTTACTTAGAAAATCAGTATGCTTTTGTCCTCCATCTTGCTTTCATACAACTTTGCATAAGGCTGATGGCTTCTTAAAATTAACCTTTAAGACAAAACTCTTCACAATACAAAGCATGTCATATTTAAAAGCCATAAATATTTACAGGAAAGCTATACTTATGCAAACACTGCCACCCTAGGCAGTTGGACTTGGTAGTTCATGCATAGGTGGATTAAAAAGAAAGGGCAGGGAATGGGTCAGATACAGAGGAAGAGCTGGTCACTTCATTTATTTACCTAATCTGCTTGGCTATTGCTGGCCAAGTTTCTCTTGGAACAATGAGAAAGACCAATTAATTTATCAATCTGTACTCTTCTCTGCCATAACATATTTTCCCCTTGCCAACAAAAAATGTGTCCATTATCAGCCAGGTCCCTGTCCTCCCAGGCAGCTCGTGCAGCTGTATAATTACACTTCTTCCCTTGACAACTTGCATGATTGTTTTCCTAACAGTATATTACTTCGTTAGTACTTTCCAATATACGTTATTTTTAAACTGTCACTTTTGCCCAACTCATCCCAATTCGTACTCGTCTGTTTATCATAACAATCATTAATAACTGTCACTCCACGCCATCAATTTAACGAACTCACTCCCTCATTAGCATGTTCTAGCATTTGTTCCGTAGAAAGGCTGATTATTTTCTACAACAGGCCAAGCCAATTACTTTAGTGAAATGGAATCACATTAATCAAAACTTAACAAGGTGGCAAATTTAAAGATATCAGATTGCAAAAGACAGCATAACTAATATGTCAATGTCAGAGATACTACGTAGGTATGCAGCAGCTGTACTAAATATATCTCTTCACGAAGGCCACATGAATTTTGACATTTCATATGATCTGACAACTACCAAAGTGATATTAGAAGGCTGGAGACTGGGCTGAGCTGCTCCCAATGACTTCTGTAGATTCTGGCAAGGGCAGCAAAGAAATGCAAAGAGTGAGGAGAAAAAGGAAATAGTGACTACATGTGTCCACAGTGCCTGATAGATGGCACTTTATCATGTCCCTCTATGCCAAGATATTTTCTTTTACACTTTACATGATGATGCTCATCAATTGTACCCTGACAGCTGCATCAGAACCAGCTGCAAACATGCAACATCCAGCAGTGTGGAAACATGCTGACACAACAAACACATATTAGCTTTTACCTTTAGGTCTACATTGCAGAGAGGATAAAAGATTCTTCCCACACCCTTTAAAGAGTAAGCTCAAAGTTTTATTTTTCGCTGTGATTTTTAATGAAGATTTTTAAGGCCAAGAGCCAGCACCCCAAATCTTCACACAATCCAACAGGTCAACCATTTCTAAATAAACTTTATTTATGCAGAAGCAGAAGGTAAGCACTCACCATCAGTCCTTACCAGTGGGCAGGAAATTACAGCTTTGTTAAACACATCTTAATGCTCTTTGGTTTTCCATACAGACAGTGGCAAATGCTCATGCCTCATTAAAAAAAAAAAAAATAAAGTGGGGAGAAATATCCCAAGGCTTACAACTTCTGTTGTATAATATTATTAGGCTTGGTTATATCATACAGTTCAAGAAATTGCACAGTGATTCATTTTTTACAACTTAAATAGCTATTTGCTTCAGTTGCCAGGTTGAACATGATAAATGTATATGATAAAAAAGAACAAAGAGAAGGGCCAGTTCTTATAAACCTACAACATTAGTCAACGTATTAACCCATTCCTTTCTAACTGTTGGCATTTTAGTGTTCACCATGAACAAATCTGCTCACTTCAACCTGTTTTCTATTTGATATTTGGATTTGGACAAATATGTGATTATATGAAGACTTGCTAATTTTTGTTAACCTCTAAACTGCCAGTATTTTAAAGAGGCAATGTCAAGCCATCATCACACTTACAGTCAGAAGAAAGAAAGACTAAAAACAGACCTCAAAGATCACCTCATCCATCCTGCACTCGTAGATATAATCAAGTTTATGCAGTTTGCAGTCAAAATTTTTCTAAAACATGAAAAGAACACTCATGATAAGGTGCACTCATATGCCCATTCCCATGTTTAACAGTACTTATTGTGAGAAAACTTCTCCTTATATTCAGTGTATATTCTTTCTGGTACCATGTGACCATTATTTGTTATTCTTCTTCTAATGACTCTGCAGAACAGTTAGTTAGAAAGAAAAGGCAGGGGTCAATTTTTCCATATGTTTGCAGGCTTTTATACTTCTTTCTCCCCATCCATAAACCTATCATAAACTGATTTTTTTCCAATTCACTTTTAACAGTCAAAAATGCCACTTTGATTTCTAACATACTACTGTAGTGTAGATACTAAAGTAATCAGGACTTTTACCAAAATGCTAAATTAACTCACTAAAGCACTTAGCCTGCTTAGAAATACTTGTCCCGTACACTATCAACTGGTATTTATTGGGTTCATTATTTCTAATTAAATTCAAATGACATGTTAATATATATTATGCCTTTACCTGATAGGTGTCACAACATAAGATTTAACTGTAAGATTAATTTATCAGGAAACACCAATTGTTAAGATTAACACAAGCATTTCTTTTTTTTTTTTTTAAAAAGAAGAGAGAGAAATAGAAACAAGATTACTACATTTGAGAGCACAAGTGTGGGAAACAACAAGTACAGATAGCTACGAGGGACACTTTGCTGATATAACTAAAACTTTCTCCATAAACAATGAGATTTTCTTCTCTTTCAATTGGTATTTTTTATGATTACAGGAAAGTGAATAAGCTCAATAGAAAGCAGAAACTAAAATGCTGTCTCGCTTCACAGTCGAGAAGACACCAACAGATTTACAGATCTCTTTCTGGATTTTCTTGATCCAAGGTAAGAGATAAGCCTTCACATCAGCCAAGTAACTAAGTGCTATTTCAGTTGTTTCTATAGACATCCTATAGCACGCAGACATTGAACACACAACATGAGGTTCACCAAACAACTCACTGCCAAACATCAGTCAAAGCAGACCCGAGGCCAGGCTCAGTGAGTGCTGCTCTTGCTGACAGTTGACATTCCCCTTCTCAGGGTACCAAGGCTGGGAGGACTTCTATTTCCACCTCCACCCAGCCACGAATCTCCCCAAAGAAATATTCGATTTTTCTCACAGCAATAACTATCACCATGATAAAAACAAAATGTGCATTTTCCCCTGTTCTCTACCATTCAGTACAGAACTTCTTCAAATATTACTTTGAGGTTTAAAATCCATGTTAAAACAACAGCCCACATTAAAATAGTGGATTAATGTCTCAATTGTTGCTGAATTATATTTTATTAATTTGGTTATTTCTTAGAAGACACCCTCCAAAGCAATGTATTAATATATTTTTTTCTTTTGCTATCATATTTTTTCATATCAATTAATTTCCAAAGATGACAACTTGAGCTAGTCTTTGTAATGGTTCTCACTTTATATACATAAATTATGCATAACGATATATCTCTGTTCACAACCATTCAAGACAGAATATATTCTCATCTGATGTATAAAAGTTTGGAATTGATCTGCTAAATATAAAAGTAAATAACAAAGTTCTCTATCACAGATTATGCTAAAAGCTCCATTGTCATCCATTCCTGTGCATCAGTTAGTTAGAAGTGCAGCATTAGCAGATGCTTTTTTTAAAAGAACTATACACTAAGAACACTGGCACCTTTGAACTGCTTCCAGGAAAGATGTGGTGTACATATTAAATGAGCATCATGAGTATGACTATTAAAGCAATTGAAATAAAATTAAATTTCTGGATTCTGATTGATTCTGTTCTTTTCAGATACATGTAAAAATTTAGCTCCTGTCTTTTCAGCATGTGCTGCATACTCTGTCTAAGATTAATCCCACAGGAGGTTTTTTTATTTCCTATTCTGCCTATCTTTCATCTTCACCCCAGACTAAGCAGATGGATGTGAATTCAAAGTTTTCTGATCTTTAGCACAAGTTATGGAGGGTTATCTTTGGCTGTATATCTTTCTGCTGGCAGCACTCCCTTGGTGATGAAGGATTAACCACCACAGCTGTCTCTTCCCAGAATGATGCAGTGCAGTGCTCCTCAACACGACAGCATCACTTAATCTTAATGTCCGCTCTTCCAGCGCAGCCGCGCAGGACAAAGCCAATCAACATCAGATGCCACCAAGATGGACCTACTGCTTGGCCCTGGAGTCTTTCACCCTCACACACCTATTAATCAACATCATCCAGACCAATCCCAGTGTTCACTTCTTTCAAACCACAGTTAAACTAAGCCAGGTTTTATATTAACAGACTGAGAGATATAGAAATCTACCCTGAGACAAAGCATGCATACGCAGAATGGTACAGCAAATTCAAATAAAGTTTTAAATCGTCTTATTTACAAAACAATGGTGTTTATTTTGTTGTAAAGAAAAGCTACCAGAATTTCTATTTTTTTACACATTGAAACTCATGAATAAGAAAAGCTGCCAATTATCTTTCATGTCTCCAAAGTCCTAAGAGGGCATAACTACAACATCTTGAGCTTAATGTTTTCATTAGGAATTGTTCTATCCCACAAATACAGAATGCACATTACCAGAAGTTTCTTAGTCTTCTGCAGAAATATATTATCTTCCCAAGATGTATTTTCTCCACTTTAACCTACTGTATGCAGACTATTTAGTATTTTGCCCTCTTCTATCTGCTCCCCCCAGTTCCAGAGCAATTACAACATTGCTCCTTCCTTAATTCCCCCTTCCCCTTTTCAAAGCTAGCAAGTTCTCAACAGCAAATGCAGTAAAACTGTAAATTATTTCTGGAGTTTACTAAACAAATGCAACCTAGTTAAATTTAGAAAAATCTTCGCTTTTGCTTACATTTGCAATTTTACTGCTGAACTACTGGTATTTCTTACTTATGCAACATTAAAATGTATAAGAAATCCTCTTGTGTGCTATATGCAGCAACTACTCTTGATTTATAATACCCAATTTAGAAAAAAAACGCCACAACTAAACCTGATTTAAATCACAGATTACTCTGTAAAACACAAGCAAGGAACTATTCCAAATCCTAAATGTAATTTAAACATATTTATATTTTACAGTGATATATTTTCCCCTATTCCTTGTCTTACTACTGTAAACTTTCTGTAATTATATAAGCAATTTCCCTGAGGTCACAACATTGATCACAGTTATATATTGCTCAAGTATTACAAAACATAAGTTGCAATAAAATATTGGTGGACATCACTACATAATTTTACACAAAGAACAGCAAAACTGAAGTTCAAGAGTGCTGAATTTGGCAATGGGGTGTTTTCAATAGCTTATTCATTTCCTTGTCACTCTACCATTAACAGATTATTATTGAAATATCACCAAAACATTAAGTTCCCACATCAAGAAATATATAAAAGGGCAGAAAAAGGGGGGAAAGCATATGAAACAGTTTGCATAGGAAGCCAAGGCATACAATCCCTTTACATTATTTCTTTTCTTCAGTGCAACATCACCCCAGAAAGTGTCACAGTGGTATTATACACTGGAAGGGCTCAGAGTAGAAAAAACCCTCAGGAGCGCAGCTCAATTTTTAGTGTTTCTGGTTGAGCAAGAGTTCTCACACACTTAATGAGAGGAGAGTTCACAGCTCTCAATGCACTATGCAAATAGATGTTATTTAGGAGCAGTTAGTGTTGGCATGTTGCACAGCTGAGCTGACGCACCAGTCACTGAACACTAGTTAACAAATGCAAGGCTCCCCTTTGGGAAGTTGCTTATAAAAAAGGGAAATGAAGAATTGAAGATAAGGATATTTTAGTTCACTGTGCAAAAGCAGTGGCAATAAAGGGCTGAAGACCAGCCTTTCACTACATATATTGTACAAACATAGCAAACGAACTGTGAGCATTTGCTTTGATACTTATCTCACACAGGTTTGTGCAGGTTTGGTTCATTATCTGTATGGGGAGTTCTCAGAGAGCATTCAGAACCATCCAAATTGATTAGCAATGCATGCTTTGTCAACTTCATAATTTCAAAATTATAAAATATTATCGCGTCATAGACCTGCCAACAGCAATAGTCACCAACCAAAACAACCTAAATTGTTGATAGATGCAAGAAAACAGAGCTCAGTCCATGCAGCAAAACATTATGGAAGCTGACTGAATTTCTCAATGGGCAGTGTGGTCCTGCAGGGTCTGCTAAGGATCAGAGTATAAGCTTTTATCCCTTTCTGGAGATCATGCAACTTGAATGAAATACAAATTGTCTGTTTCCAACAGCACCATTCTGCAATACACTCTTGTGCAACATTATGTCACTCAGTTCTGGGAAAAAAGTGAGTTAGGCTGATACCACTGCCCCAAAAGGATCACTGAAAACTGTACTCCAAAAAAGGAACAAAGATGACAAACATGCATGAGTTTCAAGTCAAGTATCTTGGAAGTCCCTTCTGTTAACTAACACAAATGTAGGAACACCAAACTGCAAGATTGTCAGATCCCACCTTCAAATAACAAAGTGAGAAATCCTCACAAATCTGAAGTACTTAAGAACACTTACTTTACAAAAAAGTTATCTATTTAAAAAAAAAAAAAAAAAAGTGGAATGCTAATGCAATATATTACAGAACAAAACTCCCATGTTACAGAAAGATCTCAAAGACTGTAATTAAGTCAGGATGGGTTGGTGCTAAACCTATGAGCTTCATTAGCTAGCAATGTTCTCCACGGTTCACAAGGGGTCATGCAGAATAAGTACCAGCTCCTCCCTTCAAGTCCTGCAGTCACCAATGTCAGATACTATGTTGATCTTGTCTAATAATCTACAGTACCTAAGTAGACAGCACACCATTTTTAGAATAAGATAGTAATATTTCATTGACTGCCACATTCTGAATGAACACTGACCAGAAAACATTTACTTTTGTCTTTCAAATCACAGGAGACCTTCTGCTAGAGAGTTTATGAAGAAAAGAGGAAAATCTGCCAATGAAATATTGAAAAACTAATCAGCATTTGATAATTCTCAAGAGCAGTTTTCTTTTAAACAATGTAAAAATACAAGACTTTTTTTTCCCAGATTCTTCCTGAAAAATGCTGTTGACTCAATACAAAGTTACTGCACAGAAAACTGATTGATCTTTCCTATAACCGTGCCTCAAAACCAACAGTACCAAACTAAGTTTTGGCAGACTTTAGCTGTCTCTACATATGCAAGTCCCAGTTTCATAAACTCTCTAACCTTTTGTTCCTCTCATTATAAATCACATCCCCAATGTTTTACATATCTATTATTGCCAGCAAAGATGACAATATAGGAATGGCAACAACAATGCAGTAGCTTTTTTTGATTGTCTCTCAACACAAAAGTGAGTACATTTCAAATACTGAATAGAAGTGCCTGCAGCCATCCTGTTTTGCAGCTTCAGATCTCTTTTTAGGTATATTTTTCAAGCCAGCCAGTGGTCGTGAGCCTAGTACAATGTCGTTTTCAGGTATTCTTCCCTCATAAATTTCATATCTTAATTTGAAGTTCTGAAGTCAAACAACTAATTACAGACATACACCACACATTTAAAGATGAAGAGGTTTTCTGAAAAATGAACCCAGTATTGGAGAAAGAGAAGGACCTAAAGAAGGACTAAAGCATTATAAATTAGACTTTAAAAAACAAATACCAGATAAACCATAACAATTCACAGGTCTGACAAAATCATACAGGCAAAAAAGAGACAGCCCTTTTTCCTTTTAGAAATAAATTTGAAATTATTCAACTTGCATCATTTGTCTTTTAACTATGCACAAACAGCAACTCATTAGAAGAACACAGTTAAACCAGGATGACAGCTATTAAAACAAGAATTTTCTGAGTATTTTTAGGAGGCCATACCAGAATCAAAATCACACTTTTTGTCATGAAAACCATTAAGCATGTTTTTCATGCTTAAGAGACCAAAACTGCCACTTGTGAAACCTTGCACTTTACTGGCACAAGTGCCTCTCTTCCAGATGGTTATAAGGGTTCATTGTCTGAAGAACTGAAATTCAAGGAATATGGATGGGTTTTGGATACATTTTGGATATATTTACTCCCAAAAACTGAGGAAGAGCTCATAAAAGCTTTTGTTTCAATAATCACTGAACAATTATTCACAATACTGCACAAAATTTTAAAATCTTCACAAGTTACTTTGAAAACGGAGTTCAAAATCCGAAGTCCCAGATACTGTCTATATTCTCATTAAGAAGACTAGGTTAAAGAAAAAGACGTTGTTACTATCAGACAGCAAATTTCCCACAATAAAAGCTCAGCATCATTATGTGACAAAAGGGGTTAACTTATCAAATGCCATTAAACTATAATGAAGGGCCTTTGTATTCAGCTTATGCCCTTGCTTGCATTTGTCAAGGGATGATAACAGACGGCTTACAAACTCTCTTCTCATTACTAATTCATTTTTTCACACACCTGTTAATTATTAGCAGCACATAATTATTAACAAAAACCATGCATCAAAGAGGTTATTTGGATATATTGTCACCTACATCTGATTTATGCCAGTGGAAAAAAATCATAAATATATTTCAATGTGCACATAAAATTGGGGGGGATAGAGGATGAGTTGTGGGAGAGCTGGGGGATTCTTGGAGCATGAGTGTGTTTTTTGCATCTTTTCTCTTTTTTTAAAGTGCAAGTTAAAATAATTTAACACAATTGCGAGAGTGGCGTTGTTAAAATTTAGCAGGTGGGGGAAAAAAAGGCACAAAGCAACAAAAAATCCCAAATATAATTCAATAAATCAGGATTCTTCATGCTTGTATCTATAAAGTGTCTCTAATACTGGCACAAAAAAAAAAAAGGCAAAACTAAGAAACCACAAAGAAACCCCACAACAAAACAAAACAAGTAAATAAAACCAAAACCAAACAAACCACCAGAAGGGATTTTAACTCCAAAGTTCTGGATAAACTCCAGCAGGGATAGTTAATGCTCCTCTATTACCTTCATGACATTTCAATGGCCAGTAATGTTCTCTACGTCTTCAAAGACTGCCACAATGGCCTGTGCTTAACAGTGTCCCAAATACAGCAAAGATGAATTCTGAAAAACCAGTCAGAATTTCTATAAAGAGCATATGGATACATAGTTATAGCTTAAGATCACACTAATTTATAAAAGCAGTACAGAATGAGAAAAGGCATTTTTAAATGTAACTGATGGCTATTCATCTCAACACACATCATCTTGTCAGGAACTTTAGAAAACACATAAAAGGGCAAACCCCTGACAAAGGAAACATAATACAACATTTTGCCTCTATTCTTAGGCTTCCACACTGTCTCTCTCCCAGCTTCAAAGGCCAACAAACTTCTGAAGAAGGCTTTCAGAAAATGAATTAAATTAAAATGACCAACTCCATGAAAACCAGGTGGTCAAAGCATTTAGTGAAAGTGAAACAAATTCCCGGTCTTTGGGGAGCAAGAAACTGATTCAGCACTGGATCAGGGATGAATGAATGTGATCTGACAAAGCTGGACACATGACTCTGCCTTTCTGGAGCATCGAAGAACAGATCAGAGCTTCTTAAGAGGAAAAACACAACATCCAAGCAAGATGTACTCAACATCTGCCAACCCTGATATGGGATTACATTTGGATCTCAATATTTGAAACTGTGTAGGAGATTGGTGGGTCTTTTCTCAAATATTCATTTAGTAGGTACTTAGAACACTCACCATTCAAATCATGCTTTCCTGCCCATCCTTTTAAAGAGAGATTCAGTATTTTCATTTGAGTCATCACCATGCACTACCTTGCTGGTTAAACATCACATCTAAAGTCTGAACAAGAGCTTTATTCTACCATTGTGCAAAATCAGAACAAAACCTTTCTAAACATAGTTCAACTGGCAAGAAAGAATTGTCAGAAAGCAATGCACTTCCAGTAGCATTTTGCTAGTTAAATTAAAAAATTTCATTCAAAACAAAACAAAACAAAAACAAACAAACAAACAAACAAACAAACAAACAAACAAACAAACACCCTCCTCTATTTATATGGAACTTCAACAGTGATAAACTATCATTGTAACAAAAAAAAAAACAAGAGAGTTTTGTCGTCACAGCTATCACCACAGTTGTGGAAACAAAAACAGAAGTCCTCAGAAATTTGATATTACTTGAAACATTCAGGTTTGGTTTTCCTAACTGTGCTTTTACCTCCCTCTCAACAGAATTTATAAGCTCAGGTTTGGTGCTATGTAACCATTTTCATATGGTGCCTGCTCATATTGGAGTAGGTTTACTGCTGTCCATTCAATATGGCCATGAAGGTAACTTAGAGAAGAATTGTGCTTAAAAAACAAGAAGCATGTCAAAAATTTTGTCACTCCCTACTTTTCTGCCCTTAGAGCTACTCATATTAATCAGCTGTTATTTCTCTACAGCAAAAGGCCATTAACCCCTGATTTTTGAAAGGGATTGTAAGGAAAACAAACATTTCATAAATTGAGAATTTAATTTTGGTGATTAAAATGGCAATCAGAGCATTAAACTTGGCAGGCAAGTCTTTAATCAGATACTGCTAACATTAAGTTTTATCAGCAGCTGAATTGCTGCTCTAGTTTTTAGCCTGACCATTTCAGATTGGGTAGTTTTTAGTACCAGCAACACATATAAAAAGTCAAAAGTCCAAGGACTCAGCTGCAGGAAGAGTAAACAATATTAAGAGAAAAGATACTCTTTTTTTCTTTAAAAAATGGTGATTCAAGACCTACATTAAGGGTCCATGCAAACCAGTCAGCTTCCTAAATATTTCCTCCTCTAAAAGGGAATGTACAGAACATTATCTGCTGACAAAAGCTGAGTGCTTTCCTTTCTAGACGCTTGTAATGCAGTTCCGTAAGGTAGCGTGGTGCTGAATATTGGAACAGTTAATGTTCCTTGCTGAAACAGGAACAAAAATCCAGTCTTAAATAGCACAAACAAAGGACTCTTTTGCCAGTGTCCAAAAGGAAAAAAGGAAAGTAAGATCTTAAACTAATTCTGTTTTAACACTGAACAGTAACAGGAAAAAAACAAATAGGTGATAATATAATTTCATTCTGAAATAAGAAGGAGAAGTAACACATGTCACAAAATTATAAAAAAGTATAGCAAAATAACAACAATAAGAAGAAAACCTCTCCTGACCAAGTATCTCTTTTCCACAAAATAATTCTAGGTATAATTAGAGATTTTTTAAAGATATTGCTGTGAAAGTGTTAAGGAAAATGGAAATGTATATAGTTCTTTCCATTATCTCCTTTACATTAAGGGACAAATTCAACAGTCTAACTTGCAAGGACAAAAAAAAGTTTAAGAAATTCAAACCTCTTCTGTGATCAAAAGCTTTGCCAGTTTCTGTTCTTAGTGATTTATTTAAATAAAATGTTAAGTAGTAGGTGTTAATAAAATCACACATGTGATAAGATGACTGTTCTTTTAAAATCTGATCTGCAATAAATTTTATAAATTCTGATTGCTAGTTATTCAAGCCGTCAAAGCTTTGCCAACAATAGCCAGCAGAGGTCTATTACTGAAGTAGTATTAATATAGACATCATCACCAATTCAAAGCAGATAATAAAGGACTGACACATTTATTATCATTATTAATTAACAGTTTTCTGAGATGGAATTAAATCAATATGCTGCTCTGATATCATTTTAACTAGTTATGCAAATCAAACATTTAGAGCCCATGAAAGGATATAAATGCCATTCAAAATTCACTTCACACTTATTACTGTAATATCAGAACTTTCAGGCTTTGCTAGTAAAAAAGGGACTTAATGCTCATTTAATTACACTCAGACATAAAGCTTATGGAATGAAAGTTGAAATAGCTGATTAGTTAGGAAGTCACAGTAAGGCTATAACACTAGGGATAGACAATGAGATAATAATGTGAAAATGCAGAGCTTTTGCTCAGAGTTGTTCTGGCAGATCCTATTAAAAAGAACAATGACATGTGTAGGAGAAAATGTTTTAAAATTACAAAGTTGAAGAATCTTTTCTAAAGCTAGGAGAAAAAGAAACCATTAGTTGTCACTTACATAAATAGAAAAATGCTATGTTAAATCATGTAACATTTTTTCTAATTATGTGATTACAATATTTAATCTTTTCTATGTGAAATTTTAACTATTTGTCTGCATAAACAATAACATTAAAGAACCTTCTTTGGCAGAGTAAGATTTTGATACGCTTATAGCAGAGAACTAGCAGCAACCAGACTGGCAAAGGGATCCTTACGGATGCCACTGGAGATGACAGCCTGACAGATTAAAGAGCCTACAGTGAGGTCAATGTTGAGACCAAGCTGGCTAGCAGCAGCAAGCCCTTGGCTAACCACACTGGCCACATAAGATTGGGTTCTAGCCAACCTCTCCAGCACCATGGAAAAAGAGCAGCTCTGAGAATACCTCATCAAGAGGCCAGCCAAAGGTGACTGATAAAGAAGAAAGGAAAAAGACCCAGGAGTCTTTTGATCTTGTGCATCTTTGACCTTTGGACCTGTGCATTAAGCATGAGAACATTGTGTATGGGTGTTGTTTCACCACTGTGAAGTGTTTATCCACAGGAGACAGTAACATCATTCCCAGCAGCCCAGGATCTCACAAGTTGTATGCAGTCTGCAGTGTAGAAGACATCAAGAAAGCTTGCTGTTTGCTTAATCACTGTGAACATCCATTGAACCACCACATTTGTAAGAATCATGGGATGTTTACCTAGATTATTCCCACATATGTTGAGCCTCTCAGCTTTGCACTGCATACCTGTCTGACTTCCACAACACTACACTGGGTTTGAAGCCTGATATGGAACTTAGTACAACTGCCGGAGAGGAAGGGAAGTGACAGGTTTCTCACTTAAAGAAGTGTCTAAATTTATCATGTTCACAAAATGAAAGCTTTGTCAACCCAGGAAGACTTCTCCATTCAGTACGCTCCACACTTCAGGGAAAATGCTCAATGTAAGTCTTAATCTAAGCAGGCACAGAACAGATTTATTTGCTGGGAAAAAAGGATCTTTTGCTCATTCTGGCAAAGTAGGACTTAGAGGATGAGGTAACATTTTTAGGATGCTGAGAGACTAGATGAGACAGGTAGCAACTATTTCTACAGAATAAGGTAAATCAGATCTCTGTTCAAAACTACTAATCACTAATTAAAAAACAACACATACAAGCAGAAAGTTACAATTCTATGAATGTTATTTTAAAAAATAAAAAAACCCCAACAACTTGCAAGATTCCTATCCTTACATGAATTAACTCAATATCTAGGTAACTGAAAATAGCAGGCTTGCTAAATTGCCTGGCATCAATCAAAAAAGTGAGGGCAGCCATGTTCTGTCAAGGTAAGGGTACAACTGAAGTCTCATCTCTGTGTTCTTCCTTGACTCATTTTATGATTAGTGAGAAGCCTTGCTAGTAGCTAGAAGAAAATTTAGACCTATGAACTGAAGACAGGTGAATTAACACTCTTCACAGAGGAATCCACTCTGGCTGATATGTAAGAGAATTTCATATTTGGCAAGATCGGTAACTTTCAAATCTACTTGGGAAAAAAGTTCTCTCTTTTCACACCGCCTGTGCTACAAAAACAGAATATGGCATGCTGTGATGAATCACTTTTTGCACCCTGTCTCAAAACCTGTACTTCAGGCATTAAATAAAATTACATGTCTGGAGTGCACTCACAAGCCTAAATGACTGCTCACCGACCTTTTTTCCCCATGTTAAACAATATGGAATCAGGAGAAGTCTGTCAAACACTAGTCAAACTGTCTGATATCCTTGATCAGTTATCAGGTGAAGACTGCCATATAGACAGGAGGAAGAGGAAACAATCTAGCAGTGCGCCTCTGAGCACACAATGCAGCCTAAACAGCCATTTTTATACAAGGTAAATGGAGTATTTCACTTGCTGATTATCTGGGTTTTCAAAATTATTTGATTTAGATGAGGCCTTCTAGACAAGGCATTCCCAAAGGCACTTCTATACCTTCTAAACCCCCCAGAAACACTAGTATAAATACTTGCTGGCTTTGTCTCTGGTTTGAAAAGGGAAAAAAACTTTTTCAAAACCCACACCTTCTAAGCACTTCAAAAGTAGAGCTAAAATTATCTCAAAAGTTAAAATTACTAAGAGCTGCTTAGATTAGAGATGGTGAAATGGAAAAGCTTTGCACCGTTGAAAGAAGTGAAACAGCTGCGTAAAGTCTTACCTACCTTTAAAAATGCCAGCAATCCTACAACAGAGGTGATAGTACCTTTGTGGCAAATACTTTATGTCTATTGCCATCAGCTCTCTAGTGCCATGTAGCATCTCAAGAGGAGGGAACAGTTTCTCATGAGTAACATTGATCCTTTACACTACCAATGTTAGGTTGAGACCTAAGGATCTAAAAGATTTTTTTTTTTTCAATAACTGCACTTTTCTTGCAAAACAGAACTATGAACTGCAACCACATTTAGGGAGCGGAAAATAAGGATGAAAAAGGGGAAAGAAAAAAAAAGAAATATTTCTAACCTTAAACAAACACAATGAATTTGAAGATTAGCCTGCAATAAGAGTAAAGTTAACCTGTTCCAGCCCCTTCCCTGAACCTAACACAGAGTGGCATCCATCAATATATAGTGCAGCAGAAGGAAGGAAGGGTTTTCACTCAAGCATGTATGTGAGGAACGCCCGAAGGAAATAGTGTTGGCAAGTATGGGGAATATCTTGCTCAAAACACTGGGTTTCATTTAAAAGTGATATTTTCTTTAACAGAAAGAAACAGAAGAATGAAGGAATGGACATTTGCAGTACAGTACATTGCCAATACCTAATGTAAGAATCAAATAGGATGTTAGCTCTAGAAATATAATCTTAAGTAAAGGCATCAGTGGCACTGAAGAAGTTAAAATCTTTCATTAAAAAAACCCAACACCACACATCCCTGCAACCACCCTTCCCCCCACCTCCACCTTCCCACAAAAAAAAAAAAAAAAAAAAAAAAAAAGTAAAAAGCCCCCAAACAANAAAAAAAAAAAAAACCACAAAAAACACCAAAAAAAAAACCAGGCAAACAAAAACCCTCAAAGGACCTCAGAGATGTGCTTTTCAGCTCCTAAGCATCCCATTCAACCAGCTCTCACTTCTGCACGTAACAGGCAGATCCAACACAAGTGAAAGTGTTTTAGTACAAAAGCTTCTCTAACCTAGAAGGTCAAGCTGAAACCCTGCATAGGTCAAGACATAATGCAATGCCAAATCTGTTCCTATCACTCAGGTTTCTTTATAAGTCTATTACTCTTTGAGTAATCATTCAGCTTAATCTGTAATTCTTGGCCAAAAAAAGGGCCCCAAACTGGAACCAATGAGAGTACCCTTTGGCTGACACTAAATTACTGGTGGAACTAAATGCCAAAAATGGCATTTACTTCTCAGTATGTCTGGTCTAGGTTGCTTGCAAGTTTTCATCCATATTGTGTCTTCCAATTTAAAAATTATGATACTTTCCATCTACTCAGAAGGACATAAAAAAGTAATCAATTTGTCTTATCTAAAACTAAAACAACATGCTTTCTAATATTCAGTTGTCCAATGACCAGATACTGTGATGATCAATCTGTAAAGCAGAGAGCAGAATTCCTCAAAGGAGGACAGCTCAGAAACAGAGATTGTCCATCAGTCAGAAAAACTATTAGTGAGTTTCAGGCATTCATTTTTGAACTCCTAAAATTTGTCCAAGTAATTTTAAATAGAGACACTGAATTTCTTCAGTATTTAGGGGCGTTTTCTAAAACTTTACTAAATATCAATTGGTTAACATGCTTGTCATTCTAGTTAAAAGTCTCATCTAATTATCCTTAGAAGAAATCATAGAAGTCACATCCATACTCTCTTGAAATCTGAAAAACATTCACAGTTAACTTTCCAAGCTCAGTCTTCCTTGATGACAAAACTCTCCTTCCCCTGATCAGAAAAAGAGCACCTTTCAGATAGTTTAAGTGAGGAACCAATAATGAGAAGAGGATTAATCAAGAAAAAACACAAAGAAATCACTACTTTATAAACCAACAAAGAGAAAGCCAGGAGGCAATAGAAATCAACCAGACATGAAGGTGGGAAGCAAGATGACTTCAATAGGGAGTGGGAATGGTGAGGAAAGGTTAGATGAAGGCAGGTAGAGAGGTGAAGTGTGAAGGGAAAGTTTTCTACTTCCCTCTGCCTACTGCATTAAACTCTGTTCCAGATTCTGACAGAAGGGTTCCCAAGTTTTTATCTACTGTTAACAAATACCTGTGAATTGACTGGCAGTACATATCCCCTTTTGATCTTTTTCCGGCACCTACTGAACATGAAGGATGACAAGTCATGCATGCCACTGTCACAGTCCCTTAAGTAATATGTCCATTACACAGTCTCCAATCCCAATAAAGAAGCGTGCACTGATGTATTTTTTTTATTATTTCCAGTTTTCTTAAAAAAAAAAAAAGTAAAGGCATGGGGGGGGGGGGGGGGGAAGAGGAGGGGAAAAAAAAAAGGAGCACTTAGTTACACATATATGTTTTTGCAACAGTGGCAGCAAGGTCAAGATGACAGAGTTTTGGTTAAACCACAGGGATGATTTCCAATAAGAAACAAAAATTGAAAAAAAGTTGGTTTTTTTTAATTACTATAGGTTACATCTACAGGGATGCAAGTTTAGTATTTCTTGTAATTGCTTAGTTTACCAACCTTACAGTTGTTTGCAACTGCAGAATGGGGATTATTTCCAAGCACAATCATCTGTCTCAGCAGTCATGTCCAGACTGCTTTCTGAAGAGCCTGGACATCAGGCAGATCCTACAGCATTGCTTCATGCTACATATATACCTGAACACTCAGATGCAAACATGGAAACCACAGTATGCCTAAAAGCTACTTTAATGATAACAAGGTATTATTATCACCAAGCATTGGCCACTCTGCACACCACTCTGCACTAGCTATCACTTGGAACATCCTTTCTCTAGGCATTAGCATATTTCTCCTTTCTTCCTCAACTCAAATATAACCCAAAACAACAGTATTATTCAACTCATATTTCACTATGAGTAGCAATTATTTTGATATGGCAATGTTACCTAAAATAGTTCTCTTTACAGTACTGCAATCCAGAGAAATACTGTCAGCAGGTGTACTCATCGATAATCATGAAATAATAAATTGACCTGGATTCCTGTTCCTTACACTATCAGGCAACTTTAATGTCAATTTAGTAAAGTCTCAAGGTCAATATGAATGCCAGTACCATCATCCTTGTTTCATAGCTAGGGAACTGAAGCATAGGCAGGTTAAGTAACATGCCCAAGGTCAAAGAAAAGGAATATATATGAAGACATAGCATCACTCTACCACTTCTTGCGCTGTCATCACAAGAGACCAGTTTTACACAGAAAAATCAGATTTTTAATGTAATTCTAGGGAGTAGTTAGTCTTCTGATTCCTTACATAAATTTTAATGGTACAGGTACTTTCTGAGTCTGTAGCTCCAGCTAGATTATTAGTCCTGCTTTAGTAAGGAAGCAGCAATATGATTCTTCCCTGACAAGAAATACCAGCATAATTTATTGCATTATTACTCCTCTGAACTGAAAGCAATTAATTACCTCCAGCAGGATGCACAAGTGAAAATTCATCAGAGAAATGTGATGAAAAATGTACCCACTGCTTTAAAATAATAGGTGCTTAATGGTTTTTTGTTTGCTAGCTAATCTAGAGGATCTCATAAACAGCTAAGGATTGGTTATCAGTTGCAAAACCAGGTTTTCAGGTTTTCCTCCCTTACATTATTCTACTGCCAATAATCTTAGAGGAGAGGAAAAAANAAAATTGGTGGTATGTTTGTATATAGAATATATGATAAACTATGCATGGATTTGTGTTGGCACCCCTTCTTTTCATTATATATCATCAAACCCAAGTTAACAATTTTACTGGAAAAGTTGGTAAAGTTATTCTGTACTTGCAGAGGGAAGGAACTGCTATGGGAAGGAACTGTAAAGTGTGGTTGAAAGAAAAAAGATAATCTTACAAACACAAATCAGACTGTATTTCAGAAGGTTAGTATACTGCAGTGTCTATATATGCACCACAAACCTTCCTCCATGTTCAAAGTAACAGGAAAATAGCAAACAAAAGAGTGGTTTACGTTAATACACTGGGTGTGTATATTAAAGATAGACACAAAGCTAAATTCATTACATTTCAGCTTTTCAGAATTATTCACATCTGTATGACTCAGTAATTGTTTTTTCTATAAAGTTATTGGAGTAATTTTACTGTGTATATTCCCGATCAATTCCTCCTCTCAAGGGCACAGTTGAAAAGTGATATTTGAAAACGGTCCCTGATAGATTGCATGGTTAGTCAGCAGCAAAGACAAACAACCTAATCCAGCGCAAATTAGTTCGGCTGCCAGCAATAGTTTTATACAAAGATGTAAATTATGTTGTCAAAATCGGTCGCTTTCTAGCTTGCTGCTCAGCTAACAAGAAACCACTTTGGCTGATAAAGATGAACACTAAGCTTTTCTCTCTTACAAATTTGCAAATCTGCCACTTCAGCATTCTCTTAGCCACAAACAAAATGGGCCCATATAATTGCTTCCCTTTTTTCTGCACTAGTATTTCTCTCAGTTCTATTTCTTCACACCAAAATAAAAATAAAAATCATAAATAGATTTTGAAAAGTGTAGTGGTCTTGAAAATTTTCTTTAAAAAAATAGCAACCCGCCACAATCACCTACTTTTAACATTTCCAACAAAATTGTAAGACATGATACTCCAATAGAAACACTACCCAGTCATACCAATAGTTTAGGAGATTTACTGTACAAATGTGGCATTCACAGAACTTCTAAATGCAGCATAAATGTCTTGATAACAGGAAAATACATACATCTATGTTAATGTAAGCTAAAGTGTCTTTGGAACTGCTCTGGATGACAATGATCCATCTGTATCTATTACTTTGCATGTTGTTGTTAAGAATAGAAAATATATATGCTATTATTACTCTGATTTGCCCACTTTAAATGTAAACTAGATAGATCTACCATTTGAATGAAAATAATAATGCATTATAACTGTAATTATATCCAGCATAAGTCAAATAAATAAATTATAAATTACAATTACCCTTTAAAGTTGCTAGTCCCATTATTTGCTTTAAAATTAATTGCAGGTGCTCCTGAATGTTTTATTACAGCCCCAAAGTTGTATATTTCAAAGAACAGTACAGATGATTCCTGTTTATTTGTTAAATTAAAGCTTTGTTGGTAAAATTACAGCTTAATTAATATTATGGGTACTGTATAACGAAATAGTTTACCTTGTGCAGAATTTATTTCCACATGCATATCTCAGTACAGACCCATTACAGCTCTAAGGCAGCTAAAATAAAATATTCCTCCTTTGCTGGCATTTTTCTAAATAGCAGTTCACTAAATCAATATTATTCACTTGGTATTTTTAAAAGCAGTGTATCTTAATAATTACACAGCATTAGAGTAGGCAATAATTTCACTTGCTAAGCATATTAAATTTAGCAAAACATCAGTCAAATAGTTTGTTCATCTTCAGAATTTGTAAGCAAACAGCGAGAGAGTTTGGAACCATGTTACTTTGGTATAAATGTCACATATAGTTTAAGACTGTGTATGTGACTCCCTAAGCAAGCACAGTGCCATATATCTTTATTAGTTTCATTGGTCAGTGCAGTGACCAGTTGTTTATACTCATTACACAAGACAAGGTGAACCATTTGGCACAGGCCGCAATCACAGCTAAAAACATATGACTTTGCAGAAAATAAAAATTGTAGAAAAGGCTGCACACAATGCTGTGTATACATACTACCAGAATAACATTATTTATTTATGCAGTTTCAGGCTTCCAGTTTCTTAGACATGCCAAGAAAAATCTTTTCTGACCTATTTTTTTTTCTTGATTTAATTTTGCTGTTTAGTATCATTATGTCAGTGTTCAACACTAGTGATTTCAGAAAAAAGAAAAAAAAAAAAGAAATGTATTAGTTAAGCCAATGGAATAATAATCCACAAGCTAGATGAATGTTTGTTGGTTTGGGGTTTTTTTAAGCACCTACACACAAATCACTATCATTGCGTTTTTTCCTCATAGAACATACTTCCTTATTCAGTGATTGGAATGTAATTAAACAGGTGATACATTAAAGTAAATTTATTAAAATAGAGATTCAACTATTTTTTCTTGCATTATTTTGATTACTGTATCTTGTAATGCCATGCATATATGTTTCTTGCATCATACAGACATAAAAAAAATTTCTCTAATGGGACAAAACATTTGATTCTTTTTCCCACATTCATTTGTATTGCTATTTCAAGACAATCCAAAATATATTCTAAATTGTTCTTCTTGAACATCCCTGTTCAGCACACCATACAGCATGCCTGTGCCCAGGTGTTAAGAAGGTGGAGGGCCAACATCAGAATAAGGAATTAAGGATGGATAAAAAGAGTTTTCTCTCTAAAAATCCCTTATAAACCAGCCCTGGTATTTAAAAGAATGTATCTTTCATGCCAGCTGACAGATGCTCACTGATACTCACAAGGATAGAAACAAATCTGGTAATAGTCATGTTTTGGGGATTTTTCCTTCCTGATGTTGAAAATTAGAAGATTAACTGCAGAAAAGACTAAGAGCACAGAGTGCATACTGTTGTGTCTGGGGTAATCTCCTTGTGATACAGGAAGCAAGAGACATGAGATTGGAGAAGACAATAGGAGGGAAAGAGAGGGAAAAAACCAGCCAGGTTTGGAGGGGAAAAGTAGCAGAGTAAGATGAAGGTGAACATTTAAAAGTGCATCACAGCACTCAAGGGGCAAAATCTATGCAACTCAGGGGATATAGAAATTCTGGAGACACTTGCAGGACAGTCAGTAGATTTGTGTTTCAGAGACATGTAAGTAAACATTTCCCCAAGAATAACAGTTACCATCCCACAGAACCAGCAAGTTATCTACAGAAGAACTAAAGACTCATCTTGACAAGCTATATTAGCTCAGCAGCCTACAAAAGTGAGTAGAAATCACTCCTACAAAACTGAAGATAAACAGTATAGTGGAAAGTTAGCAACTGCTTGCTCATTCTGCACCACATTTTGAGGAAGGAAACACAAATTATCATGTTGAGAGTGCAAAAATTGATATATCAGGTCGGTTCACTTACCAAACCCACTTTCAGGTACTGATCAATTACTGATTGATATACCTTACTAGTGAGTGTACAGTTCCTTTTATCAAAATGCAATATTGATACTGACTACAATCTCAACCAAAACATGAGAAACTAGAGAAACTAAAAAATCAAAATAGATCAGAAACGAGAGACCGTCTAACCATGGAGAACATCTTTGTATGCCCATTTGTTGGCTCCAGCCAACCCAGACAGAGGGATTCTACCTGCAGCCTAGAACTTTCAGTGGGAACTTCAACTTAGAAAAATTTCCACTAACATCTAAAGTAAAATAGTCAATCTCTAATTTCTCTCGTAATTAACATAAATTTCTTATTCATTCAAGGGCTATAAACCAGCTCGCACCATTAGTGACAGGATTTCTTAAAGCATAGTGGAAAAACTTGGAGTTTTTTCCTGAGAAATTTTAATCATCCCATGTTAGCATAACTAAGCAACCACAGAAACTACGGTTTAAAACCAATCTCCCTAGAGACTGCATTTCTAGTGTACAATATTAACAGCTTTACAAGTCTCAAACTACAGGAAAAACTGGTCAAGATTCCACCTTCCCCTTTTGTATTCAAATGCAGATTGAGAAAACTTAGCTATAAGGACTTCCTGCAGAAATATATTACCACAGAGACAAAATAGGAGGAGGAAAAAAAAGAAATTAAATTCCTTACATATAACTGAAGTTTTAACAAATAATTGTAACCCAGTATGCTATGGAGCAGGTTTATCAGAAGCACAGTTGCCCTGAAATTCTGAGGCTCTTGATGATAATAAAGATAATTCTGCAAAAAGAAAAAAAAATATGTATTGTTATTGCAAGAATGGCTTTCTTGCCAGCCTGTAGCAGGAGCTTCATCTTCACCTGCAGGTTGAAAGTGTTTGGTTTAAAGTTTCAGATACTGGAGTTCTCTAAAAAAGTGATTGAAAAAAACCCAATTTTTTTCTTACACATTTCCTGAAATTGTCTCAACTCCACAGGCATCAAAGCCTTGGACTTTCATAATTGTAAGGATCACCACACCATTTGCTCCAAAGAGACAGTTATTTGTAATATTAAATATTTTAAAGAATTAGAACCTTTCTCTCCAGCCACCACTGACTATTTGTGATATCCTTAACTTTCAAGGCATTACTGCTTTATTATAGAGGAAAAAATATAAACAGGAAGACCATTTGCTTTAGCATTTTGTTCCTTTTAATCTACAGAAGTGTAATTAGATCATACACCTATGTTCATATAGTAAATGTTCTAAAAGGCAAAATTTTATAATTTTAAAATATTCTATTTTCTCTGTAATAAAATGTAATCAAGATTTGTACCTTTTAAGAGCACATTTTCCTTTGCTTGAGTTTTCAAATACAAAACCTTGCTGAAACCTCGTCTGCCAACCCATAAATGTTTAAATGCTATTATCGGTTGTGCTGTTTGTATATTTTACACAGGATATATTTGCAAAGCTTTTTTAGAACAATGAACTCCATTATAATGTTTTGAAAGCAAACTTTTGACAGCTCTTGATTGACTATATTTTAATCTCTCTGTGAGTGTGAAAGTTTCAGGTTTTTTCTACACTTGCTTTTGTGTTTATTAGGAGGGCACTTTCAAGGGAAGATTTTCAGTTCTGCCTACCCAAGAAGCAGTTAAGAACACAGCACCTGCAGAACCATACCAGCTTTGGACAAAAGCTGTCTCTTTACCTGGGGGAGAAAGAATACTAATATTTTAAAATGCATCTTTTAAAATGCATTGTAGATAAGTCTTCACACCTTGCTGATGCCTCCCTGATTATAAGGTGTCCAAGTACAAGTCTTTCTCTTTTTTTCAAAAAAGTCACCTGAGGATGGCAGAGTGCATACTAAAGCTACCAGTCAGTGAATATGTATTACAGTTGTCTGACCTGTGTTTATGTCACTAGATAAGTGCTTACATACAGGTACAAACAGCCAACTGAGATCTTATTCCCTTCAAGAAAGGGGCAGAGAATGGTGGGGGGGGCGGAACCAAAACCCACAAACAAACAAAGGAAAAAAAATAACCCATAGAAAGAAAGGGAAAAAAAGGATTCAGACAGACAGGAGAAAAAAGTACTATAGAAGGTCCCATCCATACCCCCACACACCCCCCACTGCTTTCCCTGGACTGTAGTATGAAAAAACAATGGCTTTTCTGAGGCACTGTGCAGACAAGGCAGCTCTGAAAAAACTAATAGCCATGATTAATGACAATGGGCTAGAGGAGAGTTGGGACACAGCCGCCACATATATCATCCTTTCCCATCAGTCTCTGCTCCTCCCTGCCCCTCTTCCTCCTACCAGCAAGGCATTATAAAAATGTCTTATCTGCTTTCGACTTTTTTCTGAAATCATAGTATTGCTGAAAAAGAAGGGGGGGAAAGAGAGAGAGAGAGAGAGAGAGAGAGAGAGAGAGAGAGAGAGAGACAAAGAGGCAATAGGATGAACAAGAAAATGGCATGTAAAATAACTATAAGATATTCCAGGGGAAAATGCACGAGCTGTAATCATTCAAGATTTCAGCAACTTGACTCTTCACATGCTGAAGCCACATTTTCAAGGTCTTATCTGCCATATGGTTCCCTGTTTGGATGATTTATTAGGTGTAGAAAGCACACTGATAAATTTTACTGCATTTCCCTGAATAGGCAACCTATGGTGTCAATAACAAAGCTCAGGCCGCTTTAATGAAAACTGTAAGCACCAAAGGGTAACCATTTATTTATGAGTCACTACAGTATTACTAGGACAAAATTTATCTTTCCTTCTCACGCACTCTGCAGAAACCAAATCTGGTCAAAGAAACAACAATCACATCCATATGTCAGTGACTTAGTAACATGTCTCCTGCACACTCAGGGCTTGTATCCAAATAAACAGTTTCTATATAATGACTATTTTCTCTAATGTAAAAGATGCTCTTAAGTTTTAATATTTAAAATATATATATATATTGGTGACAATTTGTATATCCTCAAATTGTTATTCAGTGTTAATTTTCTATGTCCAGGCCAAAAAATAAAACCTAATGAATGAATGAATGAATGTAGTAGATCATCAAAATCACTTTGGGTAATCTTGGAAAAAAGGAAGCTGAAAAAAAATGGCAGTTTACTGATGCAAAAAGTAGTGTTTACTGTTGCATCAAAGATTTCAGAAAATTAATAAATTGACACTTTGGCTTTAACTCAAAACACTTAAGTCTTGAAATTTATTTTGTGTATCTGTTTTCCTTATTTTATTTTCAAGACTTTAATTTAAAAGAAAGGATTGCAATTCCTTTTCTATCTTGTGTATTGACTGTTATTTGCCCAAAATCCCAAGGCACATAAGATACCAAAACAAAAATTTAAAAATGCAGAAGATTAACAGGAGCTTCTTACTGCTTGCAACTACTATTTGAAAGGCAAACTGAAATTCTTTGTTATTTATCCTCTAGGAAAAATATCAGCAATTCTGGGCCAATCAAGAATGACAGGACTGCTTGTCTTTCCCCTCACACATATAGGCCCCATCTTCTCCCCTTTTAAAAACCAACCAGTAAACCAAGACACACACCCCCATGACCCAAGATTAGCATGAACATAGGTGGTGAGATTTTGGCTCTAATCATTGTGTCCTTTTTTTTTCCCTAAAAATAAGCAAAACCTTATAGTACTATCCCAGTTAATTTAGATTCAATTATTACATAACTATACAAGTCTGAAGCAAAAAGCACCACTCTCAAAAGGTCAACAGTTGCCACTGCATGCCTGAAAAAGTTTTATATTCACCTAGATACTTAACTGGTAGCTCCTAGATAGCAAACTACTGAAAATCTTGCCCTCAACATCCACCTTTAACTTAGATACATAACAGGTTATTGGTACACACATGTCCTTTTTATTATAACTATAAACCTATAGTGTCAATGAACAGTTCTTGGCAGATGTCCAACTGCAAACACAAGATTTGAGTCCTTAGGGGCATGGAGCACAATGTATTTAAGGAGCTGAGCAGTTAAAAGCCTGGCTTTCTCCATAGGTTTTTAACCTTTGACTAGAGTTGCTCAGATATGGCTTTCTGTGTAATTAAGTGAATGCCATGGTCCCAGTGCCAAGGGGAGAGCTACTCCAGGCTGGGTCAGGCTCTTTTACAAAGCCTGACCCTGAAGTGACAAAATACTGTGTCACAACCAATGTTCAAAACATCCAAAATGACACTCTCTAATCAGTAAGCAACATTTTCTGAATTAGCAAGCACCTTTCCTTGTTACTGAAAAATTTCCTAAGAAAAGAATTCCTAAATTACTATATATGCAATTTTTTTAATCAATTTAACACCTGAGCAGCAACCAAACTGGGCACTCTGAAATTCTTGATGGAAACTATAATATATATCAGCTTGCTGCAGACTGGGCATCCTTGTTCCTCTTTCACTTCTCCGTCACAGAAGACTGTTATGAAAAAGAAAATATTTTATACTTCCTTTTTAAATAGTGGAGGGAATAAAGGAGTATTAAAATAATCCATCCTACATAGTCTTGCCACAGGTTCTTCTGTATTTTTCCCCTGATACCTGGGGTTCAGCTCTACTGTTCTGATTGGTAGAAAACTACTTGTAAACATATACACAAATGTAAATTTTCAGAGACTCAGAGTGAACACTGGTAGTTTCACAGTCACTGTCCAGCTCTGCAGTACAGCTTTGAATTCAAGAACTTTCAGACACTGAATAAACCCATCAGTCACCTTCACTCATATGCTGCCCATTTGAAAGAGCCTAACTACTGATTCCACGTGCCTTTCTTCTCAGTTCGCAAAGGCTGACTCTGTCCTTTACCCCACCCAGCACACAGCTCCCACTAGCGACAGACACTAACCTAGGGAGCAGATTTACCTGTGAATGAGCTAACCTTCTGTAATAGCCTTTACATAAGTCAGTATTATGGGATAAGAGATGGACTCCAACTTTTTTAGCCAACAAACATTTTTATTGGGTGGCCTCTGCTGAGATTCTAGATTTTTCCTGAACGTATTAAGAGAGAAAACATATGCCACACTATTAGATGTAAATTAGTGCCAGGATAATATCAGTCAGCTGCAATTGTCCATATATACAATGTATTAGTTTTGTGTTTCTAAAAACAATTCCCAGTTTGCTCTTTACTCCCCTCCAAAAATAAATTCAACACTGAGCTGAACTGTAATGCAGGACAATGATAGTTTTATAGTTAAAGGTGAAAAATGTCTAATCCTGTGTTTACACTGAACACTCTTCAGAAGGAGGAACTGTATTTTTACTGTATGTCTGTGCACCAGAAAGAGGACTCCAAACCTAGGCAGAAATTCCTCAATACTACCACATTACTAACATTACATCTCTATTTCTTCACAATGCCTGTAGTCAAGGGTGGAAGGGAGAGAGCCTCCTGGAAATGGAAGCCACTTGCTTAGATGCCTTCACTTTAGATGTTGATTAAATTTAGTTTTCCTTACAATATCAGCATACACATTTTCAGAGCAACTAAGCTCATTGCAACAGCTGTATAACCTGTCATGTGCTGTGAGTCCTATGAGCTTATCTATGAGTCTATTTTGTAAAATCAGGAGGCAAGAGAGCAAGTGGTCCCTTCACCACTGTTAGAGTACAGCTTGCTTCAGCTCCACTTTGAATCAGAATTATGGTGAAACTGAATTACAGCTTTCTCCCCCCACATACATTTATGCTTATTCCCCATAGACTGTTTGGGTGTCAAATCTGCATAATCACTGTATATTATTTTTCAATAACCATAAAGCAGGCAAATCACCACAGTGCCTGACATCCATTAACCAATAAGTGCACAAAGTTCTTCACATTTTTCATTCAGTGGTTGTTTCGCCACAGCTGAACTATAAATACAAAATACACTTTTCCAAACTGTTTATAGTTACTTAGAGCATGCAATACTCTTTCTCCCCTCCATTCTCAGCTTAGCATAACATACATGATTATAGATACACCCAAAAATATCACAGTCATGAAAAGAAGTCTACATAGTCTCCATAAGGACTATGATTTTGGCTCTGGTATTTGGCGTATGTCCACTGCCCGACACACACAATCTATAATGGAGATGCTTCCTAGAGAAGCAGAAACCACAATGCAGCAGAGAGATCAAGACTTTAAAGGAGAAATGGGATGGGATGGAACGGACAAAATAATTTCTATTATACAGAAGTAGCTGCTATCATAACCAGTACATGGTACTTATTGCATAATTTAAAAAGTGGAAAACAACAAAAAGGGACTTGAAGACTGAGAAAAAAAAATGGTAAGAGACTGTCTTCATTTAAATTTAGAGCTTTTGAAAGTTCAAGTTCTGTTGATACTTCAAGTATCATTCTTTTCATCACTAGCCATTTCGATTTAATTTCATGCACCTTCATATTTTGAATCTGAATTATCAAATGCAAGTCCAAATGCATTTCTCATACAAACATCTGGCCTCACAGCTTACATAGATCAAACCAGTTATTACAGTACTGTATTCAAGCTATCTTACAATCACATTTAAAATCAACAGCCATGCACACCAAAATGCACATTTAGTACTTCTTAAATGCTTATATGAATTTTCATTAGGAAAAGTAATCTCTGTTTTAAAAATAAGTTTCTGAAGAATTTTTAAGAATTCTACAGAATTCAATTCAAGATGAGCACAGCAGAAACTGCATAAATTTTCATTACATAAACATGTTATTAAACCCTATGGTACATGGTGGCATCGTCTTCTGTACAATGCTAGAAGACCATATAGTTGAAATCTAACTACCCATCATAAACACCTTCAGTATGTTTGAAATAACCTACTGGACAACATTGTTCACTCACTGACATCCCGGGCTGATTTATGAAAGATCAAAGGCTGTAGTGGGTAAGTATTAAGAGGTACATGTTTCATGGGATGAATAACTTTCTTCATTCTCAATCTTTCTTATGTTTTTTACATCAAATTGCCTGACTCTCAAGAAGAGTCTCACAAAAAGCATGAAAAACACTTCTATCCCAAGCCTTCTAAAGACTTAAAAAAAAAAGTTGGAAACAGTTTTGAAACTATAAATTTGAACGCTTCTAGAACTTTAAGAGTAGTGCTAGTCTGAATTTTTCTCATATATGTATTTATACTAAACGGCAAGTGACAGCATACAAACAAACAGAAGGTAGTTATTTGACAGAGACTTTTTCCCTTTGATTTCAAGCCTTTGGAGAAGTGAAGTTTCTCCAGTAACTATATTTTCCAGACACGGTTGGCTCTGTTGAAGACTAAAACCTTGGATGTTATACAGGCTAAAATATAATCAACTCTAGGAACTGAAATATAGTTGCTTTTGTCATTATCAATTACCTTCTAGGTCTAACAGAATTTCAGTTCCAAAGGGAAAAGGCAGCTAGCCAGAACAAAGGTTGTCCATACTTAAAAGCTAGTGGCAGCTTTCATCACCACTACCATTCCATCATCACAGTTGTTCACAGGCCAGGGAGAGGCCCACAGAGAACCTTCTGCTATTGACCTGCAGCAAAGCACTTCCTAGCACAGCTAAGATCACTAAGGGTACAGCGGTTTGGGACCAGCAGCAGGAGGGAGAGAAGGAAAAGGAAGAGGAACACCATGTTTTTCCATTCCACAGCTGGCTGTGATCCTTACAAGACTGTTTTGCCCTGTAACAGTAAAAATATATCTTCTCTGAGCTTCCATCACAGTACCATGGAAGACAGTACAGAGCCATTGCCAGTTCTGCACTACTTGGAAAGAGCTCTGTTTCTTGAAAAATAGAGTGTGAGGCAAAAGAGCCACAGGTCTGTTTTGTATAGGTTGGCTGAAACAGAAGCCAGGAAAAAATACAGGCAGATAAATCAGTATGGGGACAGCCAAGAGACAAAAAGTCTTCTTCCTCTCAAATGAGGTAGACTATATACCACATTGTGCTGCATCAGAACACATAAAAACATCGTCTAACATTCACTTAATGCAAGTAGAAATTATGTTTAACATAAAATATCCCAAAACCAAAGTGAAGCCATTTAACGGCAACAAGTTGAGAAGATGCAACGGGGGGGGGGGGGGGAGGGAGGCTGCAGTGTGACAGTATTTCGGAAGATGAATTATGGTTTCATGGACTAGAAAAAACAACCAATGTGAGATAACTTCTTCACATAAAGAACTGGCTGTAAATATCTGACTCAGAAATAACTTCATACATCAAATATTCTTGAAATCTTTATGTTTTAAATTGAGACATTGGAATGACCTGATTGCAAGTTATATGGATTTAAAATATGGAATTCTGAATTACAGGCATCAGAAAACACAATCATTAAAGTCTGAATAGGTAAATCTTGTTAATCACGAGATTCCAAATTTTCCTTGAATATATTTGCTAATTGATGGTCAGACTTCTTTCAAACATAGGTATTCTCTTTGATTACTTCTGCAACTTTTTAGATACTTAAATAGGAGCTACACCTTCCAAACTCCTGTTCTTCGTGGGAGTTTCTTCTCTGCAATGGGGGGAAACCCAATCCAAACTCCACAAAACAGAACTTCAAAATCCAAAGGCATCAGTACATAATTCTGCATTGTTCTGGAGGCAGCACTCTAAGACATTGTCCTTAGAAGGCACAGAAGTGGAGCAACATAGCAGAGCTGGCAAATCGAGTTGCTAAAGCACTGGGCAAGGCAAAACACCCATCAACCAGCAAGACAGAAGTTCAGACTTCTGGAAAGTAACAGGTATGTTGTAATGCAGGAACAACCAATGTCATCATCTTATTTTTATTTTAATTCTTTACATAAATACATGACAGAGAAATGTATTTCTATGTAAGTCACATCATCCCATCAGATCAAGAAAGTAAAACTTCCTTGGATTCGGAGGATGGAGGACATATGCCAATAGAAAGACTTATTTCTGGCAATTTCAATAAAACTGAACAGCAGAGGTGCATGTGTTACCACATCTCCCTGCTAAAGGCAAGTTAGCAGGTCTACTACAAGCTCCGCTATGAGTGGTCTTTATGTTTTAGTTTTCCTGTTTGCTTTATTATTTGCTGACCATTTCCTGCTCGTCACAGACCAAACTACCCAGGATAATGTAAGCAGTAAATGTCAGGACTATACAACAGACTTAATTACATGCCATTGACACCACACCTCACTTTGTATACTGGTAATTCAGGGCAATACTGTGCCTAATGTCAACAGGGAAGGAAAAAAAAAAAATCAAAGCAATTCCTCGCCAAGGGAAAGATGGAAGAGCTGGGAAGAGAAAAGCTAATATTTTCATAGAAAAGAAGCAGCCTCTATTCTACCTCTAGTTAAGTTCTAAGAAACAATAAAATTAGACTCTGTATTACCAGACAACTGAAGCTCAAAAGAAATTTCATCAGCTACCATCCACAATTATTTTCTTTAGTGTTAAAACAAATTGCCGCACTGACATATAAAAATGCAAAACAAAATACAAAAAACTCCGTATTTTTGTTAAAATATGAACATTCCACAGAAGAAGATCCTGTTTTTATTTTCCCTCCACGTGTTCCAACCGCTAGTGCAGTCTTATTTAAGTAAATTTATAAAAGCCTAATTTTTGCACACTGATAGGTTAAAAACTGCTACCAGGTCAATACGTTAGTGGACTTACATTTGATCAAAGATGGGTTTGAGGGGGGGGAAAAAACAAACACCCAGCAGAATCATCCAATCTCCACTGATTCCAAAATAAACCTCTGAAAGTTAAATATTTATATGCAGGTCTCCTTCATGTTTATAATTTCCTTTTTACAGTCTTTTCATAGTCACCTTATGACTACCCACTTTCTTCATTAAAAAAAAGGAGAAGTAGTTATTTTTAAAATGCATTTTGTATTGCATCCATTAGTATTGCATTAATCTGTACTAGTTGTATTAATACAGAATTTTCCCCACGTCTTATAAAGCAATTTAATTCTTTGCTCAACTCTTTTCCTGTTAGCTGCAGTCACAGTGGAAACTATTTAGGAGTTTTTCTTATGCCACTTAATTTCTCTTAAAAAAGAGAAGATTTTTTTTCACACCTTAACTAAACATAGCAACTGGGGGGGGAAAAAACCCCACCCTTTGTCTGATCTCAGAATGCCCTAGCCAGTATTATAAAATTCCTGAAAGTATGAAAAACAATTCAAAGTCACTTGAAAACAGCTGTAAGAATTCACAACTCTAGTAGTATCTTGATTACATTTAGTCCCATTTGACAAGGTTTGTAATCAAAGACCACTGGCATATATAACACTTCATTATCAGTTATTCCTCTTCTCCACGGACACCCC
>VXBX01009217.1:5909-57036 GCA_013400415.1 Scytalopus superciliaris
TTTCCTTGCATTGGGTAGAAACAAAACTACAGGTGCTTCTCCACCAGTTCTTTCACTCCATTAAAACCCAAACAAAACCACCAAAATTTTTGAATACCTAGTGAGACTTCCTTGCCACAAGAAGATATTTTTAGTGGTAAATGTGCATGTGTGCTAGATAAGGAAGTAGGTGACTTACAGATGGGCAAACTGGATGCCCTTTTAGCACACTATATGTGTTAAATAATAGGGGGAGCTAATTGCAAGCCTTACTTTTAGAAACATACAGCTTAAACATGTTTCCAGTGTGCTTTGTGATTTTTTTTTTCCTGCAGAGAACTGATTTGATGCAATTCAGATTTCAAGACCTCTGAAATCCCTTTTGCTTTATGATCTAGTTCAGTGCAGCAATATTTGTATCTTCAAATCTTGACATTCTCCCCCTTGTCTTTTTCCTACATGTATTTGTTCCAGCGTTTTTATAGCCTGTTCAGTCCTTTTCTACATTTCTTGCCTTAATTACCCATCTTTTCAAACTAACACTGTATTTTTGATTGCCATTCCACCATGTTCCATCTGGACTGATGTTCAGCTATTCCTTGCTGATCAATTGAATAGCACAGTGTCCCAGTAAAGCCAAAATACTGAATGGAAACCATCAATAAGATAAATACCCACTGAAATAAAAATATGAAAAGTAAAAAAGATGGACAATAAAGATTTTTAATAATATCTACCTCCATGCATATTTCTCTTTGTTGTAAACTCAAAGGAATCTACCTTAATTATTCTTGCTCTTCTTTAAATTCAGTATGCAATTTTTTTTTTTATTCAATTGATGTTACTGAAATAAAATGGAAATAGTTGATATCACTAATTAAAACACTCATGGATAAATGTTTGTTCTGGGGGATTGTGCTTAATTATTTGTGTCCCAAACTGGAAAAAATATAAAATGAAAGCTTTTCTGCAACAATAATTTTCCCTTGACTTGAGATGTGGTAACAGACTTTTCTGGTCCCCCTGAAAAGAAATAAAGAAGAGATGAACCTGATTCAATGGCCTAGCACAGAAAGATAAAGTTCACCCAATTCATTACAGCTCTGGTAAAACAAATGGAGAATTCTTTAGGGAAATGACTAGTAAATGCCATTGGACCAGTCAGAGCTTTCTGCTCTCAGAAGTTTGCTTCTGTGTTTGAGAAATTATATTTCTGAAGCACAATAAATAATCACACTATGCCCAAGAGAAGAGAATTGTCTTTTGCCAGACTTAGTGAAACATGCCAGCTTAAAGGACATTTCCATGAATGCTCTACAGAGGATCCCTCACACATGTACCACAGATAAGGCTATCATGAGAATCCCAGGGAAAACTGAGTTCCCTAAATGAACCGTCCAGGTCCAAGTTTGATACCCGTGCAGGTAGTTGGCAATCATCTGAGATTAAAAAAAAAAAAAAAAAAAAAGAAAAAAAAAAAGAAAATAATTATATGAAACAAGTCTTATTTAAATCCACAGAGAAGCAAATAGTTTTGAACTTAGATGTTTGTTGTTTATGATCCTAAGCCCGCCAAGCAGTTCTGCTTGTGTTTAAATTCAAGCTCCAAAGGTCCCATTTTTATGCAAGGTAATGCCTTATATATTTAAAATTAAGCTGAGGTTTCAGTACTTCTATGGAGTGAGGTCTATTTTTATAACTTTTTTGGAGGAGTTGCTTTGTATGTTTCTTTTTGTCCTGTTCAATTCTTTTTTAAATATATTGAAGTTAGTCCTACCAGTGCCTCATCTGAAGAGAAGCCCTTGAAGCCAAGCCATTCTAATGGTTATGGAGGTATTCCCATTTCTTGCTCAATGTGTGGATGTTTGGGTATTTGGGTGGATCAGGGAAATATTATCATCTGAACTCTATGACTTCCTTCCTTCATGTTTCCTTTACCTGAAACCAAACACTCTCTGTGTATTTTAGGGTTAAAGGACTTCAATTGCTTGTAGACTTTGAGGAAAGCCTCTAGTAAAACCAGAATGGTGATGTGCTGGCTGTGAGACAACACAGAGCTATTGGTATGTGAAACAATAAATATTCCTAACATTTATGGGCTGCAAATGATGTATATAAATGATAATTGCTTAATCCTGTCTCTGTCATGGGAGCTACAATAAAAGCAGTGCTAGATTTAGTTGCTTATGCATTCCTCACCAGACTGTCACTGGACTCTGCATTTTTATTTGCATTTGGTTACCCTGTCCATGGACATAGCCTTTCACACATTCCGCCCACAAAGATGAGGTGTGCATAGATCTGAAGCAGGATGCAGATGCAAATTATTCACATATTTTCTTGCCCACTCCACTGATTCATCCCAGGAACTAGTGGAGGTGCTCATTCAACCTGTAACTGCACATGTCTCCTGAGTCACTCCCTTACCAAAAGGTGAGGCTGAGAATGATGGAGTCTGGAACTGATACCAGCAAAGGCAAGAGCTCTGTGCTCTTAAGGACTTTTCAGCTGGAACTCTGATAGTTCACACAGCTCTGATTTGTTGTATCAGAAAGGCATTTTTATGGCAAGGATGTGTAATCACTAACAATCCTTCTGCCGGTGCTAATCCACACAGGGAAATCCTCTCCTGCTCTCAACCAAACTGCTTAACCCTTCATTTCACATTGTGACAGACACTTGAAGGAGACTAAGACAGAGAAATGTGGTGGTGACCTTGCCTTGCCTTCCCTTCCCTTCCTTTCCCCGCCCCCTCAAAAAATTAGAATCTGTATAGTCAATACTTCTTTCTGTGACCTGCCATGGAGAAGAAGCAGAATAATAAAAATGGAGAGGAAATTTTTCTTCAGTGGGGTGTTTGGATGAAAAAAAGAATAAAAATAAATGAATAGTTGACTTTTAATTGCCCCTGTGTTTAGGTGGGCCTGGGCATCACCATGTGTGCAAGTATGACATGGACTAACAACTAGCGAGGCAGCTGGTCTCAGGCAGGGGCTTGGGAAGAAATGTAAAGGAAAGTATAGAAACACGTGAATGCTTTCAAACTCCCCCTCAAAATTTGGGAAAATATTGCTTACTCTGCTCAGATGGTGTTGTGATGCTTGGCCCTGGTTAGCGAAGTTTGGGTGAAGGTGTACAGCAATCAGGAAAAAAGCAGGGAGAGAAAAGATGAAGTTAAAAGCTGATGATGAAAACTTACAAGAATTGAAAGCACTTAAAGATAAGGAAGTTAAGTCTCACAAAGCCGGAAGAAGAAAACAAAATTACATACCTCAAAATGTGCAAAAGGCAGAGGAACAAGTATAATATATCAATTAAGTAGTAATACCATGAATGGTTTTTAAATCAGGGTAAAACAAATAAAATATTTTATCCATGAAACAGTTAATATTATGACTCCATGGAGATATGCATCTATGATGTATATATATATATATATATATATATATATATATANTGGCTGAACACCTGCCTGCCCTTGGAAAGTGATGAATGGATTCCTTGATTTGCTTTACTTGTGTACATGGCTTTTGCTTTCCCTATTAAAGTGTCTTTTTCCCGACCCCTGAGTTCTTATGCTTTCACTCCTCTGACTCTCTCTCCCATCCCTCTGGTGAGGCAGTGGCTGCGTGGTGCTTGGTTCCCAACTGAGGCTAAACCATGACAAGAATACCATCTAGATTGGGAAAAACGTTTCTAAATTTGATACTCTCTTTTTTTTGTTTGTTTCTTTGTTGGTTGGTTGGGGTTTTTGTTTGTTTGTTTGTTTGGGTTTTTTTTCCTTTTTAACACCTTGAAAATACTTTTGGCTTCATTATATTTGCATGGTCATTTCCGCTGTGAAATCATTAAAATTTAGAAGACTATTCACATCTTCAGAATATTTTTAAGACAAAAATTTGCCTAGGTGAGAAGTCTGTCTAGCTCTTCATGGATTCAAAAGCAGCACTGAGAAAATATTACTTTTTAGTGCAGCTTGCACAAATACCTGGCATATTCCCACTGCTATTAATGAGCCTTGGTGATTGATTTATGGGAGTGTAAAGTTATGGATGAATGTTGGATTAAAATCATTGTTTTGCAAGCTGTTTGGATGGACACAGATGCAGCAAACTGTGCTGGTTGCCTCTTCTGCACTTTGCGAGTCAGCCACACTTCTTTTGCTTATCTATAACATCAGTTCACCTTAGAATGAAAACTTGTTGACATCTGTTTCCTGGGAAACACTGGGTTACGTTCATCCTTGGACTCTGCTGGCTTCTGTGGCCTGGCACAGGCCACAGCATAGCTGTCAAAATCTCTGACAGAAAGAGTAGATGATGCTTGAAACTATTTTATCTCAAGGATCAAGTGAACAACCAGCTCTTCCTCAAACACAAGTGATGCCATCTTTCTTTGGATACTCATGGCTTGCCTCATCTTCATACCCATACAAGACCCATCCTCTTGCTTTAAGTCAGATCTCTATTTACATAAACATGCTGAAACCACATCTTTAAATAAAATTAAGCGGAGCTCAGTGGCCAATACTTTTATCAAGGCTTGGTGTCATTGTTGTTCCATCAAAGAGGGGCACTAGGGCTGTGGCTACTTTATCAGGTGCAAATCAATGGGCTGCCTTCACTCCCACCTGAGTTAGAGGCAAACTTTCTTTGATAAGAAATGACAGTAGGAAACCAGGGTATTTTTGTATGAACTGGGTGGTGGCAAGTTTCATGCTTTCTGTCTCGTGTTCTATCAGCATAAAAGGTTGCCAGGGATCTTTCAACAGTCATCATGTTTATCAGCATCGTGCACAGGTAACTTCCACACTGAGATGTCTGCATGTAGTCTGGACTTCACTCATTTATCTTCTGTCTTGAGTCACTAATGAAGCTCTCAAATGTTCTGAGGAAATGGAAAGGTATTCAGGCAGTGTAATGTTTTGAATGATTGGCATGAGAGGGCCATCTACTATTCCACTGAATCAAATTGGGTCATAGGACACTGTTTATTTTTATGACAAAGAATCATAAAGAGAAATTGCTGAAACAAGATGAGAGTGTGAAGAGTGAGTACAAGCCTAATTGAATTAACCATAATGCAAATGCACCCATTAAGAATACTGGATAAGGATGAGCATGTGTTTAGCCTTAGTACATTATTTTTTTTCACTCAGAATGTGCAAGAGAAAGAACATATAACAGTATAAAATGTGCAGCATTCGTAGAATCTCTGGCCTAGTTATTTTGCTGTGTACCTTAACAGAAATTTATTTTGGAGGGCACAAGATATACCTACAACTGAATGTTGGATAAACAGAAAATACCCTGTGCCAATAAATGTAGTGTCTTTTGTTCATTTGACAAAGTGGACTAGTGCACTGGAAGGTCCAGAGTTTCTGGTTCTGCCTCTGACTTGGAAAGTCACTTTTGTTGAGTTATTTGAGTTAATCCTGGTGTAGTTTGTCCTTTTTGATCAGTGCATGAATATTCTCCATTTTACTCCCCTCAAAACAAAACCTAAACAAATACTTAATACTTTCTAGTCTTCTTTTAAGGGGATGATGGATTAGTTTAGGCAGGACATAAACCACTGAGTGAGAAGGCATTACAATAGTAAAAATATTCCTGTCTTTATCAGAACAATAGTGAAGAACTTCTGCTCCAGATACACTATCCAAATGGACCTGCAAGAGTCCTTCTGGTTCAAGTCAGAAAGAAGAAACTGACCTTCCATGTAAGATCACAGTTCACCAGTGGTGTTTTGAGAATGTAATTTCAGTAGATTAATCTGAAAAAAGTATCTTTTCTTCATGAAGAAATTAGTGTTTGTAAACACTTTTGAAACCATTATTTGATGGGGTTTTTCTTGCTTAAGTCACATTATTAGAGGGAGATAGAGAATAGAATTTATTGCTTCTGATTTTATAACTATTTGAGCAGAGTTAAGCTTGATTTTCAGTTCTTTCCTTGCTAGTTTCACATTTTATATCCCAGTTTTAATTTTCACTTCAAGATTCCTATTTTTAAATATCTGCTTTATCCAATATTTTGTAAATAGTGTCAGAGATGCCATGTGTATTTATCGAGGCTAAAGATACAGTCTTGAAGGTCTGGAATGTTTCAAAATTCCATGTCTGAAAAGAAAATTCCTTTTTAATCAACACAAAAAGAAACACTAAAACTATACCATGATTCAATTTTACAAAATATATTTGAAGGAAAGGTGTTTCTGCATGTGCACCTGCACACATGCACATCAAAATATGAATGCACATACACGCACATAAAATCTATATCAATATACAGCTTAATGTTTGCTTTGTATAGTAAAGCCCAAAAAAGTATAATAATAATCTTAAAAATTATTTATAATATTTGATTATAACACATATTTTCAAGAATGTTGTACCATTTATTTCTAATAGTTTTATGCAGAAGGTGCAGAAGTTTCTTCTTGCTTTGATATGGATATTTTCTAACTGATATTGATATTTTCTAAAAAGTAGCTCTGTGAAGAAAAGTTATATTGATCATTATTCAGTAATTTTTGATATGGTCATCTTGGAGACAAAGCCACATGGGGATTTGTAACTGCACTGGTTTCCAAGACAGAAACCCAGAAACTCTTTCCTAACTTCAGAAGAATTGTTTCAATAACATAAGTGGGCAAAAATGTTACTGAGACTCAGAACCCACCATATTTTGGTTAAGGTGAGGGAGTGCTTTGCTGTGGTCTGCTCTTCTTCTTCTTATCATGACAACTTTTGCCAGTCACTTATTCCTGTTCCTCAAGATTCCAGTAATGATCTCTGTTCAGACAGACAATCTCTGGAACCTCAGACAGGAGAACACTATTTTTGGGGCCCAGAGAGAGTGGATGCTGCAGTTTGAGATCAGTGTAGTAGGTATTTCTTCCTCTTCTTTGAGGGACATTTTGCACAGGGATGGAAATTCCCGGACACTACAAAGCAGGAAAGCTGTTCATGAGCTGCTCATGTGCCAGCTGTCTTCACCAGCTCCTGCAGTCTTGTTTTGGAGAAGCAATTTCAATTTTATGACTCAGTGGAAATTGAGGCATTGAAACCAAGAACTGATTGCAATTAAACAGAATGACCCCATTTTGCTTTGTTTTCACCTGAAGGACACTGAGTATCCACATCCTCAAGTGTTCTGAATCTGGGGCTTCAAATCTCTCCTACTGACACCATTTGAGAGAGAAAGTACTAAAGTCTTGAAGTCAGGGGAGCTCCTGAGGACAAAAACTCTGAAACTATTGGAGCTGGTGTCCCTCTGAAGGCCAGTGGCACTGGATGACAAGCAGCGATGATTTTTGTGAATAAAACCTTCTCCTGCTACTTTTTTTGGGAGACGATTCCGGGTGGCTGAGGGGTTTTAGTGTCCCTTGAAGCTGTGCTAGGGTTGAGTTCCATCTTAAATCCAAAACCAGCAATATGAGGCAAAGAAAAGATAATGTGTGCTAGAACTCTTACTGTCACTGTCAGTGACTCCAGACATTAAGCTCAGAGATAAGAAGTTTAGAGGTTTCAAACACATGGCATTAAAATTGGATTATAACTTTTTCAAGCACATGTTCTCATGCTCACAAACATCCTCATTTTAGTACTCAGCCCTGTAGTAAGAAAATAGAAAGAATCAAGATTAATGCTTCTTTCTCATATCTTGTCCAAATCAGGTTATTTGTTATTAGCCTGGCAAAAAGTTTGAACTCCCCTAGCACAAAGAATGTGACAATACTTGGTAAAATATTGATATATCTTTGAACAACAACCACCAAAGTATTTATGGAGGGGAAAAAAGTAAAAGGAAAATTGATAGAATTGTTGTATTAAATAAATATTTTTTCCTTAAATTTGCTTTCAGCTCTGTTCCTTGTTTGCAAGTGCCAGTAACAAATACGGCAATGAAATATGTATTTAACAGAAAACAGATGTTCCTGATTAATGTTGTTAGACAAAAACAGCAACAACAAAAGTTAAAAACTCCTTCAAGGTGACAAGAACTTCTGGAGAGAAAATTTAGCTTTGAAGGTCCACCTGACTTCTTTGGGCTGACAAACCGTCAGAATTAGAGGATATTTCCATACAGACAAAATGCAAGGCCAAAAATTTAAACAGAAGAGTGATATGTGGAATTTTAACATGGACTGCTGAAATCTGGAACTGATTGACCTCAAAAAGGGCTGAGGTGTGGTGGAGAACCCACATGAACACGTGTTCTCAGAGTGATGGTGTAATCAAGACAACAAATATGGCCTTTGCATGCCTATTACAACCAACAGGAGGCAGTAATAGGACAATAAAATAATAGTAGCATGAGAATATTGTTTTTAATCCTGAAGTCCACAACTTCAATGGATTTTGGAAAATCTGAGTGGTTGCAGGAAAGTGTTTCAGGAATTATTTTGAGGCTGGGGACAATCTGTCTTACAGTGAGAAACTTTAAGAAGCTAAATCCACTTACTTCATCCAGAAACATTAAGAGCTGACGTAATTATAACATGCAAGTACCTACATGGGGAAAAGATTTCCAGCCCAAAATGGTCTTAAACCTGTAAATGGCAGAATGCAAAGGCAACATTTGGAAGCTGAAGCTAGCCAGATTTAGATAAGTAATAAAGGGGTTTGTTTGGTTTGGTTTGGTTTTGTATGTGTGTTTTTTTGTTGNATGGGGAATTCTCCAATCTTTAAATCAAGATCAGTATCTTTTAAAATAAGATATGGTATAGCTCACATAGAAGCTCTCACCTCATTCAGAAATGGCTGGGTGAGGCTCTTGGCAAGACAAAGTGATCTTGGAGATCTCTTCTGAGCTTGCTAAAAATTTTATTGTCCGCATGCAGCATGCACATATCCTACTGTATAGTACTGGTCTTTAAGAAGCTGAAGATTGATTTTCTTCTTCTGTCTTTATAGGGTACTAATACAAATCTAAGAGCATTTTGAAAGCATCAGTCCTTGTATCACACTCTTAATAAATACTGCACTCAGGTTGAACATCTGGAGTAATTTGAAAAGAATTGCCAAGGGCAAGTTAATCTAGTTAACCTAGGCTTAGTTAACCTAGGAAGAGCCTCAGGAGAAGTTTCTCTGAGTTACCTGTGAACAACGCATGAGGATCAAAAGGACCTTCTCTGGTTCTTACTGCCTTGGATATGGGACGGAACTAAGGAGAAGTGTACTTGTGCAATATCCATTTGTTTATCCAAGTGTTCCCTCTCAAATGTCCTTTTCCTTAATATTTGAGATGTACCTTGAGGTCTGAAACTGCAAAAAATGCAGAGAGCAGAGGAACTTCAGTGGGGCAGCACCTCACCTTGACTACGTATTAATGAGAAACTGTGTAAATGGGAAAGGAAATCCTGTCACATCAAGCAAAGAAGTAACAAAACAGCAAGCATAGAACAGTCTTGTTTGTAAAGTTGACAGGACTTGACATTAACTGGAGAGGTGGTGGTGCTCATAATTTAAAGAAGGGTGCTGACACAGGCATTCTTGGGAGCTGGAAGCCTATTTGGTCCTGTAGACAGATGTGAGAAGCAGAAGGGAGGTAGGATGGTTTTCTCCTGTTTCCTCTTGGAGAGGTCATGTGTAGACCTCTATATTTGATAGTCGCCATGTCAGCATCTGCTGCCAAGCTCACAAAGAGCACAGATTTTTTTGTGACCTAGCAAGAAAGAGAGGCTTATGCTTGATCCTTTGAGGCTCACTTTTCACTTCCAGCTACGAAAACAAATACTCTGTTTATTTGAAAACTAGACTCTAGGCAACAGTGTTAACCAGTGCTGACAGAACACAGTGTTTCTATTTCTTGTGGATTTGTATATGTGTGTAGTTTGTATACCTGTGGGCCTCCAAAGGTGTTTCAGTGGTGTTCCTGTGGCTCCCACATAGCTCCCAGCAATGCCAGTCTGCCAGCCCCTGGAGATGCTCAAGAGCAGCAGGCTCATCATAAAACAGTGCTGGCACTGATTGATGGCATCTGCTTTCAGCACAAAAACAACTGGATGCTGAGCAAGTCAGGTCAAAATAAAAGAGGAGTAGCTTAATTCTTGGTTATTAAAGTGGACTGGATTATGAGAGGACTTTTTTGAGGCTTGACATCACAGCCTGTCGGGATTTGGGGAAGCAGATGAGCAAAAAGACATGAACACATCTAACTCTCCTGTGAGTGCCAGGCTACGCTTCTTCTCCTCCCCTACAGCATGAAACAACAGGATAGGAGCAGGTCAGTGTATAACCATATTCCCCCATGGAGCTTTTACTGCTCACCCTGCTGAGCTCGATGAAAAGCATGCTGCCTCATGCTGTTTCACAGCAGCTATTGCCTCCCCAGTAATTAGATTCATGCTCTTTGCTAAACAAGTATCAGGCTCTGGTGACTCACCATTGCTGGGATCTTCCTTGACCTCCCCTTCCCTCTGCCCTGCCTTCCCTCCCCCTCCAGCCTGCGAAGCTGAAAAAAAAAGAGGGGCCAGCAAGTGGAATATGAATCCAGGCTGAACATCCAGTTCTGAGTGAACTTCCTCTGCCACAGTTGTGCAGCTTTATCATCTCTGAGTGGGAGATCTGTTCCCTGTGCCATGACAGCAGGACACAATAACCAGCAGGGCTTGCTCTGCTGTGTTTCACTAACTCAGCACCATGGTGCTGCCTCAGGTGCCAGGGGGCAACCAGCATCCTTTGTGCAAGCAGAGAGGCTTCTTGCAAGACAGGATAAAGGGAGACAGAACCTGTTCCCTGGTGACTGTATTTTCATTGGTGCTGTGAAAGTTGCTGCTTTCCCACTCCACTGCACTGAGCAGTAACCGGCATATGCACTACAGGCAATATTTATCTAATGTTTAAACATGTTCTGGCATGGAAATCATACAGTGATTCACCAGCCCTCCTGCTAAACCTGCCCCCTAATCCTGCCTAAGTCTGTTTTTCTCCCAGTGCACGCTGGTTTTCTGACATGCTCTTTCCTTCTCTTTCCTTGGGTGACTTAGTGCCAGCCCCTAGAACCTGTGACTGAGAGCATTTTCCTGTCCTGGCAGGTGCTGCCATAGATGTGTTTGTGTTCCCACCTGGGAAACTGTGGGGCAGCGTGCAGTGGTGAGGGAAAACTGGCATGCCTCTGGCAAGGATGCAAAGCCACCTCTTACAGTGTGACACGAGAGGGCTACAGCCTCACTTTGGAGCCAGCATAGTAACTGTGGGTGCTGTAGGTCTGAGCCCTTCTCCTTCTGATGCAGCCAGGGAAAACAGGAAGCCAGAAAGGCAACTGCTTTCCTACTCTCTCTCTCTCTAGCTGGGGGACACACAGTTTGGCTCTGATTTCTGCTTTTGGGTGCTAGCGAGGCTCCACCTTCTGGTTGGAATCCAAGCCTGAGCTGCTTTCTCAGGCCATCCCATCAGTCCCAAGTCAGGTATTCTGCTTGGTCATTGCACCAGCCCACGGAGAGGTGTGAGGAAGATGGTGATGGGGAAGCTGAGTCCATAAACAGCCGTGCTAAGAGGGCTCTGCAGAAGGCAAGTCGGGACTCAGGTGCCTTGGAGCCCATCCATTTAATGCTCCAAGATATGAAGTCTTACAAACAGGCTTTGGGAGAGGGAAGAAGCATCTTTGAACCAGAGGCATTGTGTTTTGGGAGCACACAAAGGCTAGCCAGCAGGAGAAAATGGCTCAGCAGCTTTCTGCCATGGGGGGAATGACCCTGTGTTTGTGTTGTGGGTTGGCTTGCAGTTCTGCCTGTGTTCTCCAGACATTTCCAAAGGATTGGATAGACTTTAGTGCTGTTTAAATCCCTTTCAAAATGAATGCAGGGACGGAAATAAGGCCACTATTATAAATGTTTTGAAAACTTCTCTTTTTAGCTGTTTTTGAGTGTGTGTACAGCGGCAGAAGTCCTCATTCTGTGTGATGCCCTTCACCAGCAACATCACTCACTCGTGGATGTATGCTAGGTCTTCAAGACCTGCTAAATTAGTAAGATTGAAGGTGAGAAAATTTAAGGTGAAAAAGACAGGAAAAATTTATCACTGATTTCCAGAACAACCAAGACAACCTGACCACCGAAAAAACCAAAAAACCCCCCCAAAACAAAACCAGAAAACAAATCTAATTGCTAATGCTTTATGGGGGATTATTTAATTATTAATGCTAAAAATTCAAGGTCTATGATCATGCAGGGTTTACAGTCCTGTCAAGGCCAAACCCTTGCCAAACAAGAAGCCTACACACATTCCTCAGCAAAGCTGTACAGGTGGCCCAGAGAATTCCAGCCAGTGAAACCCTGTGCTTGGTTTGGTGGCTTGTTTGGTTTCTCTTTTAATTTCTGGATGTTTACTTAAAACCTCCACATCTCCCACTTGGCTCTTAAGATCAGCTCTGTGAGATGCTGGGAAACAAGCCCAGAGTGTTGAAATGGTGACACTTCTCAGAATGTTTCTGGCTTTGATTGGCAGCATGTGCATCCTTAGTGTGATCACAAGTGGTGCAGTTTAATATACCCACGGAATGGGGTGAAGTGCAAATTTTGGCTTCCCTGTTCACACCCAAGATCACTGAGGTCTTTTTCACTGCAAAAACTGCTGTCCTCAAAATGAAAGTAGATACTTGTGTCCTACTTCTCACAGGCCCTAGTGTGTTTAATATAAGCAAAAGTAGTAACTTTCATTCTTCAAATATTAACAAAACTGCTAATGGTGCATTGGAGACTGGGTAATGTGGAGCTGTTTTCTCTGTTATGGTTCAGTCCCATGATCTTGTTCTGTGTTTCAGCAGAGATTGTGGCAGAATCATGTTTGTCATCATGACTGCGTTACAGGAAATAAAGAGAGAAAAAGTAGAAGAGACTGAGTAGCTGGTGACGTCTTTGGATTTGCAAATTTCTAAATATTTAAAAAACCCAATCTGTTTCTAATTCTTTCAGAACTTTCTACTGGATGCATTCACTATTTCAACTGATATAAATGCCAACTTGGCAAAATGCAGAATGATATAAATCTGCAGAGACGACCTAAGCAATACAATTTAAATGAAAACATATCCTTTATTTTTCTTCTGATCAGTTATTTGCTGTCCATTTGGATGTACAACATTCAATTCAAATAACTTTTGTCAGAACTGGCAAAAAGAGCAACAAATCTTTCCAACTAGAAATGCCAAAGTGCCTGATCCAGCACTTAGTGAAGTAATTTGGAGTCTTTAGGTTGACTTCAAGAGACTTTGGAGAAACATCTTATTGTTCATTTTCTTTAAGTAGCGTTCATGGGCAGTGCAAAAGATGACTGGGTGGGTTCAAAGAATACTCTACAAATATGTAAATATTTCTATTATGATTACCTTGTCCCTCTTTATTTCCCATACCTTCTTTCTTATTCTCCAAAACTGTAATTTCCCAGTAATAACCTTTACAATATTGGATGAAACCATGAAAAGTTTTTGTGAGTGGGAGGAAGGTTCATCAGGAAGATCAAAATGGTTTTTTTTGATAATTTCATGATAAAACTCGTCACATTTACAGGAAAGTTTCATTATATGAAATAAAGTTGGGTTTTTAGCTTTGAAGAAAGTGANCATGCTCCATATATTCCATGATGCAGCATGATCTTCCCTCTTAAAAAGGAATATGTGCACCAAAGGGGATGAAATCTGTCTCCAGAGTATCTCATGGGAAGTGACATTGACCTGTAGCAGATTCACAAGGCTGTGGCACTGTGTTGGAGCTCTTCAATGAACAAACCAAAGCAAAGCAAACCAAANAGATTTGCCAAATATATTTTTTTTGCTTCCTGGAATTCAACAAAATGTTTATTAGGTAAAGAATGTTTCTGGCAGGTATTCATTTGAAGGATCTTTTTTTTTCTTTAATTTGGATCAAGCTGATCTTTGGTTTTCTGCTCTTTTTTAGTTTGGACGCTGAACTGAAAAATAGAACTCTTCATGGAGCATTACTTTTTAATGCTGTTTGAGGAAAGGAAAATGTGAATTAAAAAAAAAAAAAAACAAACAGTTTGGTCCTTAATGAACACATCACTTTTTAAAATAAAATATAATTTTTCTGATGCTTCAGTCTAGGACAAATTGTTTTGGCAGACAAGTCAATTGGTTCTTGGAAGTTCTTATTAGAGTGCCTCATGGGATTTATGGCTGGGTTGCTCTCTCTCCCCTCCCCTCCTCTCCCTTCCCCTTCCCCTTCCCCCTTCCCTTTCTCTGGCTGAACTGTATATCCCATCATGCTCCATATATTCCATGATGCAGCATGATCTTCCCTCTTAAAAAGGAATATGTGCACCAAAGGGGATGAAATCTGTCTCCAGAGTATCTCATGGGAAGTGACATTGACCTGTAGCAGATTCACAAGGCTGTGGCACTGTGTTGGAGCTCTTCAATGAACAAACCAAAGCAAAGCAAACCAAAAGTTTTACAAAGACTCATCTTTCCATCAGAATCAGTTTTGATGGAAACCACCTGTTGTTTACAGGGCTGGTTGTTTATATTCATTGCTGTTTCCATGGGAATGCACAAGCAACCCCTTTCACACTTTGTAGGGGCACCTCTTCCTCTAGGAATATTTTTGATCTTCCTACTCTTCTTTATGAAAGTTTTGCTCTCTCCGTAGAGTATGGAAACAGAAATACCATGCAATGGCCAGTTAACATCAGGAACATCTGAAGAATGATGGAAAACTTCTGAAGTGAATAGTTTGCAGATCGGGCACCAAGTGAATCTCATCTTTGAATGAGCTCATAATGATTAATGTATGTATTGAAATTGAAGTTGGCTTGAATGTCCTTTTCACAGAAGAAAACAAAAGCCTTAATTACCAGATAAATTACTAGCTGCAAGGAACTACTTACCTTCCACACTGACTTCACTGTATTCAGACAAGGTATTAAGTTAGTTTAGAAGTTGGGGTTGGTATATGATTTCCAAGTGCCACCAAATCTCAAAGGTTAAGGAAACCTTTCTTTTTCACTGCGTATTGCATGGTATTTGACATGTAAGGGCTTTGCAGTGTGATTTAAGGACATTTAGTTTTCCAGTTCTCAGACAGGACTTCTACTTCCAAATGAAAGTCAAACACAGTGAACACATTTTACTTCTCTCAAGCAAGCAGTACTTGAGGTATCATGATGTTTTTAACATCTGTTTTTTTCCAGCAGAATGTTGAGGGTAACAAATGAAAAATTATGACCTGCTGACAACTTTGGTGTTTTGGCAGTCTTGAAATTACCCTTTATTTACTTACTTATATTTAATTGCAGAAGAATTTTATAATAAGGTTATTTTTTTACCTGAAATGTCTGGTTTTTAAAGCTCAATTAGTCATAAGTCAGATTCTTTGATCTTTAAATTTACAGGTGGCTTTTTATGCTCAGAATACTTCTGAAGCTGGCTGTTGTTTCCTTTTGCTTTGGCTTGGGTGGTTTTTTTCACTTTACTCTAATTTTCTGGATGATCCAGATTCCTCGTGCCTATGTGAGTTTGTTGTCTTGAGCTCAGTGTTAGAGGGAAGACAAATTTCTAAACAGTGTAAAATAACATGTTAAAGAAGAATGCTAACTATGTAATCTTTTCTTACCAGGAGAATTGAAAGGAAAAATCAGTCCTGTAATACTGAATTTTTTTGTTTGTTTGTTTTTGGTTTTGGGTTTTTTCGTGTCTTCCTGGGAGTCCAAAAGCTGAAAAATGGGCTACTGCAGAATGAGTACTGTATATCTGAGCAGTAGAGAAGGGGCTTCTGGTTTCCTGGGAAGTCATAGACCAGCAATGCCAAAGAACTGGATTTGGTTGTATGCCATGAGAGTTTCTCTTCTCTCAGAAGATAATTTTCCCAGCAGAAAAATCTCTGTGCAAAATATTAGTTGACTTTTAGGTAGAAACAGAAATAATGATACTTTTTTGTTTCAAACCGTGTGGACTGGTAGAAGAGAAGGATGAGGGGGAAAGATCTTCTTCGTATATTTAATTTTTTGAGGGTTTTCACGGGCTTTGGGAATGAACTGGAGCCTGGAGGCTCTAACTGTGTTCATACTGTGATTAGAATTAGGTGGGAGAGGATCATCTCTTCATCATGAGGAATAGAGATGAAAGCAAGTATGTTTTCATTTTTTCTTCCAACATATTTTTTGCTAACCAAATCACTCCCTATCTTCATTTAAAAAAATGTAAATATATTTATGAAAATCTTTTCTGTAAAAAAAGCTGTCTCCCATCAGGGGAACTATTCAGAAGAAGTTTGACTAGTTCTATTTATAGTGTAGTTAAATTCTTTGAGATAAATTTTAAATCAGCCTAGTCATAGGGAGAGAGGATTTCAGCTCTTTTCTGAGCCACATTTTGCCATTCATCAGCAGCATTTATAAAATTCAGTTTAATCAGTAATTAATGTAGTATATGAGACAGTTCCTGAGAGCCTGAACCAAATGCATGTACTAATTCTGATAATGGTTGAACTCCTAAGAACCTTTTATGATGTACATTGTTTCTTGCAATNGGTAAACAAAAAAACGTATCTTACGTGTTCCTATTTTATTCCAAACTGATACAAACGTGTGTGTGTGTGTGTGTGTGTGTGTGTTTTAAATAAAATATTAAGCTGATAGAAAATGGTGGCAAGATATTAGTTTGACTGTGAGATCCCAGAAAAACAAACCAGGTGTTTCTGTATATTTCTGGCAATAATCATGCATAAGAGAGATTGATTGCAGTGAGGAAACATATTGTACTTTCAATTTTACAGGGCTTATATAAAATATGAGTGAAAAGGGATTTTTAAAGCTATGAAAGCTATTTTGCCTGCATCTTATCAAAGTAAAGGGGATGGTAACATCCAAAGAAACATGTGTAAATGCTTCCACAACATTTATTTCAATTGTCATGCAATGAAATAACTCATCCACAATAGCATTTTCTCTCCATGCCAACATGCTGCACTTCAAGGGAAAAGATTTATAATCCCTCAGGTATTCTGTTTTAACTAAGTGTTATACAGACCTCATTTTATGGCCTAATATTCCACGTTAAGAGTGGGTGAGCAACCCTTTCTTTGCTTTGCTCTTCAGTGCTATGGGCTCAATACTCCACTTGTTTAGTTCAGGCATTTTCAGATCCAGCACCTGGCACAGAGCCACCCCTCCATGCAAATCAGAGGGGCTACAGGGGCTGCTTTATCTCCTGCCAGTTGGAAGGACAACTCGCACGGCATTGGCTTCCCAACCTGCAACTCATCTTGCTGTGGCTTCACTTCCTCCAGAGTCTCCTTCTCTGCTGAGGCACAGAGAGCTCTGTGCTCACCAGTGTGGCAGGATTGGCCAATTCGTGCAGTTCTAAATCCCCGTGGCAGCACCAGCATGCCCCGAAAGATTTTTTCAGAGCCATAATATCTCCTGATGGAAGGTGCCATTGGGCGCAAGTGCTTGTGGCACCCAAGAAAACTGTGCTCTTATCTCAGCATCATGGAATCTCAGTTTTCATTTGCTCTCCAGTGTGACAAGTTGATGCTGCTGCTAATCTTTTAATGAAACACCAAGGTTCATAATTCTCATTGCATCCTCAGGCAACATGGAAACCGAATGAGGTACGGAACTGATCTTACAGACATGTTTCTTTCTGAATGCTGTGGGCCCCTGAACAATTTTAAAAGTATTATGGCTCTATACCCTTTTCTTTTGTTTCTTCTGCGTGAATTTAATTTTTGCTTACACCTTTGTGAAAGGGCAGTGTTGTAAAACTTTGGCTGAAACCTTCAGAGTTGAAAATAACAATGGGGTACCTCAGAGGAACTGCAGTGGCACCAGACTACACGAATGAGCTGTAGCTCTGAAAAAGGACACACTTTGTCTTAGTTTTATTTCCTTCTAAGCTGTGAAGTTTAGGTCTTTACCAGGTGCAAATTGATAGCTTTGAAGTAGAATCAGTGAAGTTAGGTCAATTTTCAACTGCAGGCCCATCTGAAAACTTGCTCCCTACTCTCAGTTTTTGCCTTCTGTGAAGACAGTAAATTACTTCCAACAGAAACCTAAACTTAACAACAGCAAAGGGCAAATAATTTGTTTGTTTACTTGCTGGACTAAATCTTTAGGCAGTAACCTAACAATCAAGTTGCTCTACAGCAGTTTCATTTGCTACTTCTCTTGAGTGTAGCAGTTACCTACACATTTTTTCCTGATCTAGCCTTTAATAAAAATGTCTGACTTCAGTAGTGAACCAGTTCTTACCAGTGGGTCTAAAAAGTTTTTCATCATAAAGTTGCATTACTATTATAATGCTGCAAATTATGGGTTGCTCAAAGGTGTTGTGACTTGTGTGCGTCCCAGCAGCCTGTTCTCCCCAAGTTAATTATGAAGGCACCAGAAAACTACATGGCTACGAATTTCAGACGGCCTTCCCAAGCTCAATGTCCCACTGCTACTTAAATTATACCTGTATCCCCCTGGCCAGACAACAACACCAGCACAGCCCCTTTCACTTCTCTTTGCTGTAATTATTTGTTTCCATGTGCACACATTCTTCTTGCTTCATGTTTGCCCTTTCATTGACCACATACACCATCCCTGCAATTTCTGCCTGCACAGAGAAACTCAGATGCTTCCCATTTTTGCAAAATATTGCTTTACTTTAAAGCATTTTGAAAAGGCTGGATGGGGGAGGGATTGATGTCAAATCTAAATGGCAATTAGAAAAAATTGAATGACTTGTGTCAGTGACAGCTGGACAGGCTGATGGTTTTAAGAAGATGCCGTTGGACGAACTGAAATATCAGAATAATTTGTATCATTTTTTTGTTAGTTTCTACTATGCCAATAAGGAAGACAGGTTAGCAGACTATGAGGATTTGGCATACCTGGGTTTAACAACAGAACATTTTGCTTTCTTTTGACCCTACCGAAAAGGCATTTCAGTGTGGGAAAGAGGCATTTGTGGCAGAACAAACAGCGTAGGATGAGTGCATGTAAAAAAGCAGACTGTTATGTCCACATGTAAATAGAGTCATAGCTGTCTTTATGACTATGGACTTCATTACAGAAATAAATTTTCTCCTTCCTTTAATGTACAGGGAAGCAGCTAGGCCAGTTATTAAAATCATTTGTTTACCTGTGTGACAGGTATATCATGCCACAAACAAATAAATATGCTTCAGTTGCCTTGAAAAAATACACCATCATGACCTCTCAAGGAGCATTTGAAAGACTCACAAAGACTCAGATTCATAAAAGTAAATGTCAGTTTTAAACTGCAGGGCCCTCCTCTGACAGGCCGTACCCTCTCTGTTCTTATAAAAGAATACCAGAACAGGCTTTAGAGCTGCAACATTCATGTAGAGCCTGTTGTGATACATAATAATGTGCAATTAGGTTTCTAAAAATATTTTGCCCCAGGTAGTTATCCTTAGTCCAAGGCACTGGGCAGGAGACATTCTGTAATCAGATGTCTTCACATGACCACTGGTGCAGTAGGATTTCCCCACTGGATGTGTCAGTGGTTGAACACAATGGTTGATTCATCCTAAGAAGCACAGAAAAGTCACCTTGCAGCTAGCAGGTGAAAAAGAAGAAGGTACAACTCCTGCTTGGATGTTCCTTGCAGGCCATCCTGAAACTCTGTCTTTGGTTTCAGTATTACAAGTGTTGTATTGTGTATAATGTCTGAGTGGAGAGATTATTGCAAGAAAGTCCCCCCGATAGGCAGAGCTGTCTTTTGCAAGTGAAAAATAGCCCCAGAGATATCCAGTACCACTGTTTGGGATGTCAGGTAAGCAACAGTAGCAGAACCTTTCTTTAGGTGAGAGGGTCTTCAGAGACAAGTTCTGATTTTGATGCACCAGCATAAACCAGGTGCTCCCACAGCAACAGTAGGGCCAGACTTTCCTCCTACCAAGAGACCAGAATTCAATTCCATCTGTTCCTGAGTTGCTGCTGGTGAAGTAATTGCACCACCACATGCAGGAAGGTTGATGTGAGCTCACCTCAGACAGTAAGGTTAGCTGGTGTTTTCCAGCATTATAGATGTAGGTATTTCCTAGCTTTCTTTCCACATACATGGTGTTAGGATTACAGCTGTCTTCCAGCCTTTTCTGAAATCCTAGGCATTTTTTCCACTTCATTTAGAAACAAAAAGGATGTATTTTCCCCACTCTTCCATTAAGGTGGCTCTCAAGATTTATTCCTTGTGTGGTTGCATAAAGCTAGAGGTATAAATACTATTTTTTACATGTGTGTGTCTATGTGTGCATGCACATGAAGTGGGAAAGGTTTTCTTTATTAGTTTCAGGAGAGGTAAACTAAAGTAGATTATATACGGGCTGCTGGAGTGAAAGCAGAAGATAGAAGCTGTGAATGAGAACCTCAGGAAATTCAACAAGTCCAAGTTCAAGGTGTTGCACCAGGGGTGGGGAAATCCCAGACACAAGTAGGGACTGGGAGAAGAATGTTTTGAGAGCTGCCCTGTGAAGAAGGGCTTGGGAGTTTTGGTGGAGGTAAAGCTGTAACATGAGCCAGCAGTGTGTGCTGGTAACCCAGAAAGTCAATTGCATCCTGGGCTGCATCCAAAGAGGAAGGGACAGCAGGTCAAGGGAGGGGTTCTGGCCCTCTGCCCTGCCCTCATGAGACCCCTCCTGCAGTGCTGCATCCAGCTCTGGATTCCCCTCCACGGTGAAGATGTGGACTTATTAGAGCGGGTCCATAGAAGGTCAAGAAGGTGCTCAGAGAGCTGGAGTCCTTCTCCTCTGAAGACAGGCTGAGACAGCTGGGGTTGTTCTGCCTGGAGAAGAGGCTTTGGGGACAGCTTATAGCACCTTCCAGTACCTGAAAGTCACTTATGAGAGGACTGAGAGGGATGTTTTACCAGGTAGATAGTGTCCAGACGAGGCAAATTGGTTTTAAATCAGAAAAAAAGGCAGGTTTAGATTAGATGTTAGGAAGAATTTCTTTACTACTAGGTTGGTGAGGTAACAGGTTGCCCAGAGAAGCTGTGGTTGTCCCATGCCTGAAAGTGTCCAAGGCCAGGCTGGATGGGGCCTTAAGCAGCCTGGGATAGTGGAAGATGCCCCTGCCCATGGCGGGGGGGTTGGAACAAAATGATCTTTAATGTCCTTTTCAACCCAGTGATTCTATAATTCATTCCATTCTAACATCCATGTGGAAAGCAGATGGCAGATACACTTTATCAGTGGCTAATTTTGGTCTAAGAAACCAAATTAGGATTAAAATTTTAAATCCTCAGCCCTTCAGTGTAATTGTGTTCATTTTTATATAGACATATGAGGCCTGCAAGATCCCTGGACAGCATTTTGTTTTGACCTTGCTTCTGTGTGAGTCCAATACCTGTGCAGCAGAAAATAAGGTCAAAGGCATCCAGAAAGCTGCAGAAACACAGCTTTAAATGATTCCTTCTTATCCCTTCTTATCCGTCTACGTTCAGCAGAAATTACTCAATGGCCTGAAAGGTATGTCAGTGTAAGTGCATGACAAACATACCTGCGGACAACATAATTACATTTGATGGTAGTTAAATCAATGAGCATTCTCCAAGGAATGCAAAGGATTAGCGGCAGCACTGAGTGCTTCCAGAAAGACAAGCAGACATCAGGGGAGCTTTCATCACAGCACAGATTAAAGAAATCAGATTTCGTTGCTCCTTGTTAATTGTTTTTCCACAACAAACAGTGTCATATTCAGGAGGTGGGTCAGGAGGACTGGTGCAGTCCATTTCCTGCATTTGCATACATGCCATGATTATGAGGAAAGCAAAACACCTCTCAAAATTAATTGTCACTCACTGATATTTCATAAAATTGAATGAAAACATTAACTATGGGAACATTAACTAAGGGAAACTATTTAAAGGTTTACTGCAGCTGCTGTGACTGTGGAGACTAAACTGTGAGTGGCAAATCCCACACCTCTCTCCTTCATGCTAGCTATGAAATAACCTTAGCTAGTGCAAGTCAAAAACAGCTTTGTCAGCTTCTCTGAAACTTCCCCTGACATTTCACATCAACTACCAATATGACCTAGTAGCCTCTTCAGAACTGAGATAATACACAAAATATAGATGGGTGAGAACCGAATTGACTGCAAGCCCACTATGTGAAATAATGAAATACCAAGACAAGAACATGCTTGGTTATCTCTCCCTGCATAAAGAAAAATACTTTTGAATCAGTCCCAGAATTTGCAAGGGAGCCAGTTTTATTTCAATTTATGACATTAATTCAGTGGTGAAAGTCAAGGTCCTTCTCCTCTTGCTTTTCACCTCATAGAATGTGTGTCCTCCATCCCAATCCCTCATTATGAGGCACTGTAATGGTTCTGCATTTTCCCTTTACCCTCAGATGAACATCTGGATCCCAAACACAGCACCAGGTGTAGACACTACTCACACCACCAGCATGCTCTTTGCTTAGGTGACCTGAACCTGAGCAGGCAGTTCTGGGAGAACTCCGTGTGGGATGCAGCCCGCAGCTCAGGAGCCCTCTGAGCTGTGTGGTCTTTCTTTGCTGAGCCAGTTAGATCCCTAAAGGCAGCTGCTACACCCAAATTCATGTGCTTTTAATAGCACAGTACCTGTCAAGAGCAGAGCAGCACTTGCAGACATCCATTTCTTGTGCTCTGTGCTTAGAGGTATGGCCTATAGATTTAAAGAAATATCTTTCCCTGCTTTTTGCTTGATGCCTCACAGCCCCAGTCAGTGTCCTGGTTTTCAGGGGATAGGTTTGCTTTTGGATTTGTTTCTAATGTGTTTTTATTTGCTCTGGTGCATTTGTTTTAGCCTAGCTCATGAACGGGAACATTCTGAACATAGTCTTGTTTGCTCTTCTGCTCCCTGAGGACTCTGGAGAGGCTGACTCAAAACTGAGATAATGTTTCTTTTTTTTCTTTCTTTTTTTTCCCCTGCCCCCCTGGTCTTTCTTTTGGGTTTGGTTTTGTTTTGCTCAAAAGTGATTGCTCTGGAAAAGAGACAGGTTTAAAACAGTGTCAAGTGAAGCCTTCTATTTATGGAATTGGTACGGTATGATGATAAAATCATCTCCTTCTAGGCCCCTCCTGGGATCTAGAGACTGGTGATGACTGGATGACCTTGTATTGCCGTGTATGTCTGATGTGTGGGCCCCATGGCAGGTCTTTAGATAGGAGAGCTATATTTGAAGAATTTAGTGGGAGCTGCAAAATGGCAAAATACGTATCAAGAGAATTGATCTTGACTTCCTTGCACCAGCTAAAGTAAGCTTGTGAATATCAGTTTGCCTCCCCTGGGCACACCATAGAGAAACAGAAGAAACAGCATTGCCACCTCTTAGGAACTGGTGCTGGAAACCACATAGTACTAACATGTAAAGCTGAGGTCTCAAGGATTTCAGCCTCACCTGGGGGAAAAAAAAGATGCATTGCCATGAGTTGCCAAGCCTGTTTTCTTCATATTGCAGTGCTGGAGATGGAGCTGGAAGCTTTCACAACCCTCCAACTCTCTCACCATTAAACTAATGGCACATTAAGGAAGAGATGAGGAAAATACTAAGAGGCAACATTTTCCCTCGCTGCAATGTCTTGAAGGGATCCCAGTCACAGATGTGTCCTCTCACTCACCAACCTCAGAAAAAAGAAGGAAGGGTGCAAAGAATCTGGTGGTTTGAGTGGAGGAGGACCAGATTGCAGACAGGGATGGAGTTATGGTATGTTGGATATTGCATACGCACAACAGAGGGAAATCAAACACAAAAGACTGAGAAGACAAGCAAGAAGATCCCTTACAAGCAATAGGATTGTGTAAGAGAAAGTGGTTTGTCTAATGTTCCCATAAAAGAAAAACACTTGGGTAACATTTGAGGGTGACAAGAGGTCTTGCTGTGTAAATGTGTCAAAACCAGTGTTTTAAATTTCTTGTTAAAATGAACAAAACTCACTGCAATATGAGCAGATTGCTGGAATGAAGTAGTGTTAGGAGACAAGAATGCAAAAATCTAATAGGAGACAGGAAACAATGCCTGATATATAAAAGGATTAAACTCCGACTCTTGGGCTTTTGGATTTTTTTGCTGTTCAGGAAATGTACCTGGTGTTTCCAGGCCCCTAAAGTGAGTTACTATAGATCAATCCAAAATAAGAGCAGAGCATATTGCACCATGGAAGGCTCTCAATCCTTTGCATTTCCCTATCTAATTTTGAGATTGTTGGTAAACTACACTGTTTAACCTCTAGATTAGTCAAAAAAGAAAGTAATCTATGGTAACTATAATGTCATTAAAGCTTGTCTCTCAGCTGGTCACACCAGGCTGTCCTGCTGGGGAGATAACGGCATAGCATCTCTTAGTTGCAACTAACAAAAGCATATGATCACTTCTTCCTCAGGTGTTGCTTGGTTATTGGTTTTTGGGTTGTCTTACTCCTGCATCAGATTCCAGAAAATGAAATCAGGTCAGAAAAGCCAAGGGAAAATTTGCTAGAATATGAGTGCAATCTAAATGAATGTGAAGCTTGGCTTAATTCCACAGTAATTTAACAAATTACACGGTTGTTCATCAAACACATTGTTTTCCACTTCTAATTGTGGTAGGACATACAATTAATTTCCATTGGCATTTGAAGTTGTGTGGAGATGGGGAATTAAGTCTGAATTTTCCCCTGGATGCTAACTTCATCATAAAGAATTGTGAATTTGATCTGCTACATATGCCATGACTGTGTTCCTAGGACTGTATGATTTTTTTTTACTTCACTCTAGCATTCCAGAAATCAGAATGTGACTCAGCTCTTTCGTGTTTGCTAATTCAAAAAGTAGGATTCATTACTTAGGTTTGTGCCCAGTTTTTGTGGATATGACGCAGAACTTTATCACTGCTGCACAATCAGTGTCATCAGTTACACCCGTGCAAAAGAGGCATAAAATCCTAGAACTATGGAGTGAAAAATCACTCCACACCAGTCAAAATGCCAAGCACTGCTCGGAAGCCAAAAAATTAATTTTGGAAATAAACTTTTGAGGTTTTTTAGACTTGATTTCTGCAACACTGTGAAACTCTAGAAATTCTCAGAAATAAATGAGAATTGGGGTTAAACATGATACCTTGAAACTTAGGCTTGTAAAACACTTTTATATTTAAGTGTTTTGAGTGATGCTGCTTGTCAGATGCGCGGCACAACCTTGGCATTGGTGAGCTGGTACTTTTTCCAAGGACGTAAATCTGCAGATGTCAGGCACAGAGAAGCAGAAACACTGAACTACAACTGCAAATACCTTGAAAAACTATTTCCTTTGTTGATTTAGGTTGAATAGGGAATTGAAGGGCGGGATGTACAACATCCCTTTTGCCAGTGTCATGGGGTACCGCCAAAGAATGGCTCTGGTTTTGGCAGGTATCAACAGCAATATGATCACATAAAGAAAAAAGAGGAAAAAAAAGACATAAAAAAGGATATGTTGGAGAAATGCACTCTCCTTCTCTACCCAAAGAAGCACAAAAGCAAATGGCCACGCATCCTGTGGTGTATATCTCTGAATGATTAATGAATTTTTTTCAGTGTAACAGCCAGAATAAAACAGTTGGGAGGTTCTGGCTTGCCTTGATTCACAGCTGAACTTGATTTCTTCTTCTGGCAAAACAGAGAAAAAAATATTTTGTGTTGACTCAAAACATTACATCAAACTGAAATGAAGTCCTCCCCCCTTCCATTTCTCCTGCACTGTAAAAAATTGATGAGTCTAATTTGAAATGCATCTTGTTTATGAAGATACTAAACCCAAAGAATGCTTGGCTGTGAAAAAAACCTCCTCAGTGGTAGACACAGAACTAAAAATTAAATTTTATGCATCTGAGGTCCAAGCCAAGTGACTGGGCAAGTTTAAATAACCCCTCATCAACAAAATTTTAAAGTAGTGTAACAAACATGAAACATCACAGAGAAGTTACTTTTATTACCCCCTTCAATCTTTCTATTAAAACAATAAAACTAATAAGAAAAATATAATAAGAAATCTCAGAAGGCCTTGATTTTGAAGGGTAAAAGCAGAGTAAATGTTCCACTAAGTCACACATCCAATTTTCCTTCCTTCTGCAGAGACACAGACAGACATTGGTCAAAACTCTCTTTATTTTTTCAAACATGTAATCCCCCCAAAATTCCTTTAGTTTATAAATTACCCACCTTTCAGTGAGAAAAAAAAAACAAAACCACAAACAAACAAACAAAACCCACCTTGTTGTTATTTGCTCTTCTGTGTAAGATTGTTAATATATATATATTACCTGATCAGTTCACAGTGCTATAGGGACTTCAGATGTTAAATGGGGTAGGTCCTTTCCAGCTCTAAAGCACAAAACACTTTTATTTCCTCAAGACCAAAATACTTTTGCTTTGCCAAGGTAAAAGAGAGATACATTTGTGAGGGGAGACACTACAGATTGATAGACAGGAAGGAAAGACAGATGGCCAAAAAGTAATTTCAACTAATTTGAAAGACCTGTGGAAAACCACAGCACTTGGTGAAAGCTAAAGAGTGCAGGTGTTTCAAATGTTGTTTTCTTACTTTCTGGCTGCTCTCATTACAGTGACAACTTCAGTTCTTGCGCTGATAATCGTTATTACAGGATAATTACTGGGTAATATCTAGGGACAAGTGCACAGTGTTGTAGAGGCATTCTGAAAGGGAAAATATGTTGTACCAAGGGCAGCAAGGGATGATTATATCTAAGTAAAATATTTGGGCTTTTTAAAGCTAAGGATTCTATGTCATTAAGAACTTTGAATTTCTCAGGTAACTGAATTTATACTGTTCAATTTATTTTTTTTGTGTCTCAATTATAAAATACATCAATGAGTATTTCTTTTGAAAAGGAATTAATCTTTGATCCACACCCAGCTTTTACTTATAATGAAAACATTTATTTTTTTTTTCTACTATTAATTCTGTATGTATATGTGTCAGCTACAAGCAAAAAATGCTCAAGCTAAAATCTAGAAAAAAGCCAAATGCCCAATTTTAGATGACTTTTAATGCTATTTTAGACACATGGTCCAGACATCATGAGCTGTTCTGATGTCATCCAGTCTGCTGGTTTTGGCAGTAAAAGTTTTTGCTTGAAAACCAATGTCCGGCTCATCTTTGAGTGTTTACTAGAACATTTTACCCTCTGTATGTATGTCCTCCACAAATACTCCAGCGTTTCTGTCAATGCTTGAGAACATGCTTAAATATCCTTGCTCATGTCTCGTGTCCCTTTGCCTTGTTTAAATTTATGCACCCAAAGTGGAGTTTTTCCTGTTCACTGGGACTCACCTCAGAATGCTTTGGTGCAAGTCCTCGCACCCAAAAATCCCCCCTAAAACAAGGCCAGCACAGTGGCATCAGAGGAGGTAAACTGGAGTTGCATTGCCTTGAGACACTCAGGTGAGCAGTCCCTGAGAAACTGCAATGTTTCTCACTAATGGGCCATTCCCAAAATATGGGCAATGCTGGGAAGTGTCAATCTCATGATGTGCCAGTGGAGCTGAAGGGACTATGGTTTCTTCTGGGATGAATTTTCAAAAGCAATCGCAAATCACTTATTTGTACTCCACCTGATACCTGTCAGGGATGCATTAACTGCTCTGAATGCTGAGCAAAGTCAGAAATGAATGCTTCTGGAAAATCTCATATATTGTCGGGTTTTCTAAAAGGTTCAATTTTTTTATCATTGGAAGACAAGAAAAACCAAGTAGGAAATGTTAAAGCAACAGATTGGTTCATTCTTCTTGCAACAGACTTGTTCTCAAGCCTGAAGGTGTAGTGGTGTGGCCATGTACATCACTATCTGCAGGATAATAATGGCTAGTATTCTTAATAATAAACCTATCAGCATAAAACAAACATATTGGGCCATTTGATTGATTTTACAAAGAGAAGATCTTTTCTGTTTAGTAATGGTTACTCCTCTGATACATTGCAATTTACTCTGTGCAATTGCAAGCGCATTGTTGAAGAGGTTACAAATCCCATGAGCGGTTTTGGTTTTTTGGTTTTTTTTTAAAATATGTTTGTGAAATATAAGATCTTTATCATGATATCATCTGCAAAAGCTGAGATACAAAAATTGTCACTTGAACTTACTTTTTTTTTTTTAAACTATGGAAATCTGCTGTCAATAAAACTCATTAAATAAAAGAGAAAAGAAACAACCTATTGTGCAACTATTTTAAAAGTTCTGAGCAAATATGGTCTTGTTTTAAACTGAGCCCAGCTTGGCTGGGAGCTGCTAATGCCGTGTGTTAGATGTGTTTTGCATAATGTGGACATAAAATCAGATGAAACACAGAAGTTGCAATTAAGCTTGAGATTCTTCTTATTTTTAATTTATATACTTGTCATCTGCAGACGGCCATCGGCATCCATGAACACAGTCAACATGACCATATTGGTTCACTGGTGCCTTTAGTTTATATTTGACTGGAAGTGTGAAGGTTATTCACTGAACATCCTTCTGGGTGATGGTGGTTTGTGGTGCTGAATGTTTGAGCACTGCTGGTTTAAATCCATATCTTTCAACTGTTTATTCATAAAGGAGTCAAAACATATTTGTGATGCCAAAGGCTTAGCAGAGTTTGAGCATCCAAGCTGATGAGGAAAACAGTTGTTAGTGTTGCTAAGTTTGGCTTCCAACAGGCAGAAGAAATGCAAAGATATGAAGATGGAGAAGGCAAATACAATTCATGACAGTGTAAATTACAGGAAAGGAGAAATTTGGTGCTGGGAGGTGGTCTATTTTGGAGAGATATTAGTTGCTTAGCATAGATCAGTAAGTTTTAAGCAGAAAAGTCACACAGAGTCACCATAGTCTGTGATTTAACATGTTGCTTGCTTGGTTTTACTTGCTTAGGATGGGCAGCTGGACTTGCTGAACCCTTGGGCCACAAGCTGTGAGCTCACACCAGGATCTGTTCTCAGCTGGAGGAGAGTTCATTTCCTCAGTAACTCTCCCGACCAGCTGGTTCAGTGCCGGGGTTTGGCTTTGGGATGTGAAGAACTCTGGTGACACACCGATGTTTCGGTGGTTGTTGAGTGGCACTGACCCCAAGCCTGGGGCTGTTTCAGCCTCCCAAGCTGTGCCAGGGGCACTGGAATCACAGACCAGGAGACAGGGAGGCTACAGCTCAGCAAGGGAAGGGCAGTGAGCAGCCTGAGAAAGAACCCAAAGAGGTGCCAGAGGACCCCAAACCAAAAGTCACCCCTGGAACCAACAGCATGTGAGGGCCAGGGGCCCAAGTTGCCAGGGTTTAACTGCAAGGAAATCCCTTTGTTCTGGGTCCCTCTCAAAGCACCCAGCTCAAGCTGCCCTGCTGTACTACTCTAATAAGTTATTTTGTTTTATAAATCTGACACCTGAGACTCTACTATGGGAAACCTGAGACTGAGCCTGAAGAAGGAGGAAGCTGTGACTCCTTGGATGGTGTGAGAATGCTCATGCAGTGTCTTGTCCTTTAACACTGTATTCACTCTTTCATACAAATCACTAACTGCAGCCTCAGGCCAGAAATCTTCTAGCTGTAATTTTATAAACTTGTACTGCAAGACTGAAAAGGTAAAAACAATAGGATTTCTGCTGGTTTGGGGGCAGCACACAGGATCTACTCATTCAGATCAAAGAAGGATCAGAAGAGAGATGTGGGACTCAGACACAGACTCTTCCAGAGACAGCTGGGGCTGATAAAATCAAACATCTAAAACAGAACCTAGTGCAAAGTCTTTTATCCCAATGGGTCACTGCACAATGCCATGGGAAGGAAGGCTGTGTGTGACTATGTGCACAAGGCCAGGTATCAGCTTTGCTGTTACCAAACACTTTCTAGCTAAATGCAATAATAACCCACAGTTTCCCCAGTATTGGAGACCTTGAATGTCAGGCTAAGAAAATAACTGTGTTCTTACCTATAGCTGATCCTTCCTCTGGATAAGTAAAGAGACCACCTGTTAGAGTTGAACTGTTCACTGATGATCTCTCTATACTCAGTTTTTGTAAGGTCTGAATCAGGTTTTCTATGTGAAAGACCTCCTATGAAAAAAACCAAACCAAACCAAAAACCAAACCAACAAAAAATCAACAAACAAAACCAGCAAGACAGGGAAAGGAAGGGAAATATTTCCCTAACTCTTTTTTTTTTTTCTTTCCTTTCTGGGGGGATGAAAAGCAAAAAGGTGGATTTAAAAAAAAAAAAGGAAAAAAAAAAAAAAAGAAAAAAATAAGATGATTGGATAAACCATATCTCTTTATTGGAACCATACCCGCTGCCAGAACTGTACTTTAAAACACCTGGATCATCTTTGTTTTCACAATATAATTACATGACTTTATAATTCCCAGTTAACTCTGAGAGTGGAAACATCTTGGTGGAGTGAAGTCAGACGGACTGCCACAGGACGTTCCTCATCATTCCTATGAAAGAGACCTCTGCATTTCTGCTACACACTGTTTGAATTGGCAGCTGACTATACCCACATAAACCAATCCGCAGGGGTATTCTAACATGTGCATGACACCGTTCACAGAGCATGAGATAAAATCCCCAGTGCAAAAGACTGCCAGAAATGGGATGATAAAAACCATCTGTTTTCGCCAGTGTTACTTCATGGAGTGTACTTCCCAGAGCTTCGAATATTCCTTCTTTGATGGAGGTTTATTGAAGAGGAAGCAATGAGGGATTTTGTGTCTTGGTAGGAGATTTATGTAAAATAATACATGTAATAATGTGTGCAAGTATGTGGTGGGAGCGTGTAAAGAGGACAGAGCTGGACCCTTCGCAGTGGTGTCTGGTGAAGGACAAGAGGCAATGGACTGAAACACAAAAGAAACTGAAATACAGAAAATTTCACTTAAATATATGAACCTGGGACCACCCACTCGGACAGGGGGACAGATTTCCCAGGGAAATTGTGGAGTCTCCATCCATGGACATATTCAAAACCTACCTGGGCCTGGCCCTGAACAGCCTGAAGAGAGGTTTGACCAGACTTGGACTGTGGGCTTGTGGAGAATGGCCTGAGGTTACCAAATCCAGAGGTCCCTTCGAGTCTCAGCTATGCACTGGATCTCCGAAAACAACAGAAATTGTGCTCTTCCTGACTGATTTTAAAATCTGGTTTTAAGGGTTCCATTCACAAGGCCAGCTTCTCTGAGACTGGGCTTTAATGTTCAGTTCCTTTCCTGTTTTTAAACTACTTATCTTCAGATTTCAGGTTATTCCAGATGCTTTCGGTGCCAGAATCATGCTCTGCCCCACCAGATATTTCGTTTGCATTCCTCCTCCTTTTTGAAAATGTCAAGGCTCAACAGCACAAGCACAGTAATCATATCTGTGGAATGCATTACTATTATCATTACTATTATTTTAATAGCACATTGCTTAGCAGTAATAGTCTTCTGTAGTCTGCCCCTATTTATTTGTCTAAAGGCAGGCTGAAAAGAAATTCCACAAAAATACACATAACATTTGTTAGGTTAGGGAGAAAAATCGAATGTCAATATATCATTGCAATTTTTTGGACTGTGTTCTATTTTCGTTTAACTATTTATTATTAAAATGCAGTGAATGCCAGTTTACAATGCATATTAACAATCTGGACGTGGATTTAGTTTCTTCTGTGAATGTCACCTGTTTAGAACAGTAAAAGCTGACCAAACGTGAAGAAATAACACCCGTCTGAGCACATAAAAACCTGATGCTATTGCTGTATTTCTCCTTTTCCCCTCTTTCTATTTCTACCAAGTTTTAAAATTTTGAAAGGCACAGCTGCAGAGGTACTGAGATAAAACCCAGCCGTGAACAATTAGAAATGTGAATAAGGATCTGAAAATGTGAATTGTTATCTCAGTTGAGCAAACACACATTTTTGTGGCTAAGACAAGACTTATCTACTGAAGAGTTTTGTAAGGCAGTGAAGCCAGTTTCAGGACAGTGAAATAATTTCAAGTAAAGAGGTATCTACTAGAATTAACGTGTTAAGAATACCCTTCTGAATCAGAGCAGCAGGTCCTCTTATCCAAGATAAGATTCATGTTTGAATTCTCATACTGCCCTGGTGTCTTCAGGCCATCCTCTCTCACAAGTTATTTCATATAAAGTCAAACTTTCCTGTGAGAACACCAACCCACCAGTTAAAAGTATTTCAAGGTAAGCTGACCCACTCACAGACATGCTGGTGTCAAGGCAGTCTTGGGTCTCTGGATGGTCTGAAACACCCCTACATGCAACAGAGTGAGTGGACAGGTGGATTCCCTGTACAAAGAGTACGAAGTGGAAAGAGGAGACAACTGATTCCATCCTTGCATTGGCCTTCAGTGGGACCAATCATTTCTTTACAGCTGATAATTCCACTGTTTGAAAAACACTTAGCTTTTTTTTTTTGTTTTATTTTTTTGTGTGCTGGAAATTAAGCCAAATATTTTGGGGTTTATATTATTTCCTACAGAGTACAGTGTAAGTGCTAAGAAATATTCCTTTGCTAGAAGATTCAAGTCAGCTTTATCACTGAGTATAAAACAGAAATCATTACGATTTTGGCTGGACTGAATTTTTTTTGTCTATTAATCATCTAAAGTGTATAAATCTAACCTGATTTATTGCTGGGTAGGGGTTCAGTTTCTCTTCGTTTGAGAATATCCATAAGAAACAGCGGAGCTGAAGTTTGGCTAATGGATTGAGAATATGCAATTCCCAAACTGCTGTGCTGAGCACATTGGGAAATCACTGCTTTCTGGCAGCTCAGTTAATACCTTTTTGTAAATTTCTCAGAGGTGAGCAGTGCAGGGAGACCAGAGGTCTGGTCCCTCTGAGCAAGAGTGTTAACTGATGCACAGGTTTTATTAACTTTTTGAGGAGCAGGACCTTCCCAAAACTGAAAAGATTTAAGAGTCCCTGTTGCTCATTTTCAAGTCTCCTCAATAGGAATTAAAAGCAGGTCAGTTAGAGACATAAGACCTACAATGAAATTATTAGTGCTATTCATTCTACTCCGTGCCATGCTGATGTAAATCACTCTATTTATGCAAATAATTATCAGTATTCCTTGTTCTTCATATAATTTGGTACTTATAATCATTGATCTGATTCCCACAATTTCTCCTGCTACGCCTTCTATCTCACTTACAAATCCCAGCTGAAGTGTTTGTGCTGTTTTCTCATTTCCAGTCTGCTTCTTTGGCTAGGACCTCTTCTGTCCCACAACTGCACAACAGAAGGATTCAGGATTGGTCACAGAGTTGTGCTGTAGCATGTAGGCTTTCTTATGAAAGCTAGCATGTAAAATAAAATGCTTGCTTTCCTTAGTTAGAGAAAAAGGGTGAGGAGGAGTCAGTCACACACTAAATTTTAAGAAGATGCAATGTGGACTTCCCTGGAAGTGCGAACAACCTGTCTTTTGAGAAATAACAAATAGGGGGAAGACTGGATTAGTTTCAATTTCTTCTAACGAGATCCTTATCATTGTTGAATATGAGACAGGAGTGTGACTACTTGACTTTCAGTGCCGTATCATCCAGCTTACGTGCCCTTGGCAGAAATCTTTGCCTGACTTACCTGACACATAGAAACCTCTAAAGCTTTCCTGGAACCCAAACACACACAGAAAACCACCCTGCCAACATCTCCTGAATTTATCCTCTGCCTCCTTCCTCCCCCTGTACCCTTCCCCATCCACACCCCCCTCAACCACCACCACTCTGCCCTTCCACTCCCCCACTTTTCTACACTCCAGCCGGGAATCATGTATGGATTCTGTTTTCCAAGCAGGTTTAGATACATGTTGCATAAGCCTAGTTGACAAAGTAATAGGCTTGGTAATTGAATTATCAGATGGATGGTGGATGATGGCCTGAGATTACCACATCCAGTGATGTCACTTGTCTGGATTAGGTGGGGCCTTAGACTTGTTCCTTGTTCTTATGAAATATTGTGACTATCTGATTAGCGACACAAGGTAAATAACTGGAGTGCAAACAGTAGTAACTAGCAGGCCTAGAAAAGAAATCACACTGAAACAGTCTTCCAAAATGAAACTCTTTCATTTTAACTTTCAGAGTGAGCACACAGTTTTAGCAACATGGGGTTTTCTTCATTGCTGTTTCGCCTCTCTTTTAAGAAACAACATCAAAATCAGGGCCCCAGACAAAGAAATTCTATTTCTGAGTAGTTTTTTTGGTGTTTGTGTGTGTGTGTTTATTTTGAAGATTTTGGGCCAAAATCAAGGTTTTGATCAAACAAATGAAATAAGTTATTAAAAAATAACTGGTTTTGCCCTTGGTCCTGCTGCCATGCCTCACTGGCTACTTGCTTTCCCTCAAGCCTGCCACTTTCCAGCAGCATTGGGCTTTGCTTTCCAGATGTTCTCTGGCCTGGGGGCTGGAGTGACACCACCAGCACCGCCCTCCAGCTCCTCACCAGCAGATCATACCATGGAAATCCTTAAACCAGGCTGCAGTGCCGAGAGGAGAGGGGAGCTGGAGGAGGCTGGGGACATCACAGCTGCATTCCAAGCCAAAATATTTGTGCGTTGGCCAAAACAGTCATGCTCTGCGCTCCTCTGCAGCAAGTCAAAGATTTTCTAGGCAAAAAATCAGTGGCCAGAATCCAGCCCTGCAATTATATCTGTGCTTCACTTTATGCAGAGCAACATCAACTCAAGGGCTTGAAATTAATTATGTGCAAAACTGTTTGTGTTTGGGACGATTTAGGTTGTCGCAATGGGAAAAATTAATTGTAGATAGGAGAAGCCTTAGAAACTTCCAGATCCACCCATATGATAACAAATCACAGGCATTAGCCATGAATTTTCAAAGTCATTGCAGCAATAAGAGAAGACATTATTCAGATTGTGGTCACTTGATAAATCATGCCAGAACTTTCAATAGAGCTAAGTGTCTGTCCAGAGAATATCATTATGGTAAACAGTACAAAACTGGACAGCTACAATGCTTCATTCCTTTCCTGTGTCACAGCCACTCAGTCCTTGCCAAAAAATAAAAAAGCATTTTCTTTTTTTTTCACTATCTTAAATATTGTAAGCCTCAAACTGGAAGCCTTTTCTCCACACATTTCAGCACAAAGAATTTATGTCATCAGATAATTCCATGAGCTGGCCAAGTTTGATGAATTTCAGGTATTTCAAAGACTAATGGGCCTGTGGGGAGAGAGAATACCTTGCCAGGTACACAAAGAGTCAAGAGATGGAGGGAGGGGAAACCTCCTAAAAGGAGGGAGTAGCTTTGGCAGACTTGTTAAAGCATCTGTTGTCACTGTGCCTATTTCCATACTTCCTACTCCTGGACAAGTTAGGAAACAAGAAGTACAAGAGCAAAACACTTCCTCCCTCCTTTGTTTCCTTTGTTTTAGGATCAAAGCAATACTCTGAATCATTGATGTCTCATGAAATAAGAAGACTCCTAGTCTACTTGGCTTAAAGGAGAGGGCTTGAGTTTAGTTCACAGTCAAAAGCAGTTTACTAAACTTTTGAGCTCTTCTTTAACTCCAAAACAAGCTTGAGAGTTTCATGAGTAAGGCACTACTGAGGAGTGATGAAATGAAAAAACAAACAACCTCAAAGCACATAAAAAATGGGAGCGTGTGGTTTGCTACCACATGAAGGCTTGTTCTGTCCTCCATTGTCTTCCATTCCTGCTGCAAAGGTGCAGCTGTTCTTCAAAATCTTAAACAAATTCCCAGGGTTCTTCCTATATTAATACCTTTCATGACTTCCCCTGAACTTTGTAAATGGAATTAAAATGGTCAGTCCTCTGACCCACTGAAGAAAAACCGATTTGACTCATCCCTCCATGATCAGTTACATCTTACCAGTGACAAATATAAAATAAGTTAGGTGAAAGGTAGGAAATTTTGTCCTAGGCTGAAACTGGTGAACCAAATACTGAACTAAATCTGAGGTAGTGTTAGAGAGATTGGCAGCTGCTTTCTTCATAGGACTTTGCCAGAGAATGCCAGGGAGTGGGGGTGGAAAAGTCCCTTTGTCACTTTTTTTCAGTTCAGTGTCTTTACTGCCTGTAAGTTATCAGTACTAACCTTGCTACTTCTACATTATACTGTTCTGTCAGATTTAGTAACTTCTATAGGAGAAGACAAGGTTTGGAAGAGAAAGGCTATTGAAGGGACTAGTACTCAAATTTTTTAAAACCACAGGACTCAATCAGAAAAAGGAGCTATCCATGAAGCTTAGAAACAGGTGCAATCACTTTCTCAGGTGATAAATAGAAGAAAACATGTTCCCCCAATTTTTTTATTTTTCTTTTTTTGGAAGACATGAAAAAACAGCAAAGCTAAGAGAAGAGCTAGATTAGCTAAAAGAAGTTTATATTGCAATAAATTGGTGATTTGCACATGGGTTGAACTCTCTAATGATGACTTTTTAAATGGAACAGTCTCCATATTTTGGTTCCAAGGTTCTTGTGGTATAAGGCCTGTTTAATCTCATGCTTGCTTTAATCTGGACGAAACTTCACAGACTTGGAGACAAAGGTATGGAAAGCTATGCCAGAAGAGAAGAGAAAGGATATTTTTATGAAGTACATGCCTAAAAAGAAATATTTTTTAATGTATTCATAAAAAACCTTCACAAGCAGCATGGATTTGATCCACTGTCCTTTACACTATATGCATTTGCATTAAATATATAGGTTCTTCACCAAATAAATCAGAACATTATGTTATCCATTTAAAAAAAAAAAAAAAAGAAAAGCAAAATAAAGCTGCTACTATTTTTAGTGCTTTAAAACCATGGATGTGATTTTTGTTGCATGCATAAAAGTGAAAACGTGTTTTGCATTAATTGCCTTCCCTAATGAGCTTCCCTGACTGCTGGTACATGTTAGGTCAGAGCCACGCTCCTGGTGCTAAGGTGAGGGATTCCCAAAGTCATTTCATGTGTTGCTTCACAGGGCTGAGCCCTGGGCTTGCACCTTCAGCCTGACTAGAGTGGGGAAATTGAACTCTTACTAAGAGGAGCCTGGTGAAGCTGTTCTGCTTAGCTGGATTCTGACAGCCAGACCCTGGCAGGTCCAGCCTCTGCTGCATCAGACCCCAAGTTCTGTTCACATCTGCAGGTTTCAAGGCTCATGAAGCAGATGCAAGAGAGTCAATAAACGCACCAGGTGAAACTGACCTTGCCTTCTGTCTTTGCAAAACCCCAGAGAGAGAACAGTTCCTCTAGGTATGCAGATTGTCGCAGGGACTTGGGAAACGCTGACAGAATTAATTTACAGGGTAAACTGCAAGTTTTTTCCCTCCATTGTGATCAACCAGTTGTGGTCAGTGGCATTATCTCTCTCTTCATGCAGGATTAGGTGTGACCTTGCAAAAACTTCCATGTCTGTTTGCAGCTGTAAAGGTGATCTCTGTGAGTGTACATGGAAAGTGAACACCCAAGGTATGGAAACAATGACAAAGTAGGTTTTGGGAGAAGAAAATATATCAGAATTACTGTTTTACTAAATTTCTTGGTCAGGCAAATTAAAAGAAATTTTGGTAATTTCTGTCAATTTAATGTATTTTCATAGCTGAAAATTGAAAGAGTGGTAAAAAGGAGTGAATTATTGTGTCTTGACAGCCGTGTTTTAGCAGCCAGTTGCTCTTAGTTTCTTGTTCAGACATTCAAGTGGAGGAATTGAGATGCCTGGAAAAGTAAACACAGGTACATTACACTGCACCTTAGTCATACCACCAGTATAAAGAATTGAATCTGACAAATTACAATCGTGCAAGGCAAAGATCCTTCTTTTCCTTTAAACTCCTCCCTGCAGGGGCTGTGAGGGAGGAATAAATCTGCAGTTCCTGGCTCTGCTGGCCCTGCAGTGTCCCAGCCCCATCCCACAGCCTGGCTCATCCTGCCCAGCACCTGGGCTCAGCACCAGCTGCAGGATGGGAGAGGGAAGGGGGTACTTCATTTGCCAAAGGTGTTTCCATTTCGTAATCCCGGAGTCACACAGAGAGGAGGATTTCCCCAAAAAGCCTGCTGCTGCCAGCACAACTGTAGTTGAGAACTGGTCCTGACTTATGCAATCAAAGGGAATTAAAAGAAAACTGAACCTGACAACTCAAGCATGTGCCTGGCTACACCAGCAATGCAACATTCAGTCAGAGATGATTAATATTACAGTGATTGGCAAATTTTTTTTATTTAATTTTTTTAAAAATGACAATGAAAATTGAACAAACCCCTTAAACCTTCTACAGACTAAGAAATCAGGGGCCTTTTTGAGCAAATTCTTACCACACTGCTTTCCCCTCTTTGAAAGTCCACATGGGCAGATAAACTGAGAATAGAACAACCACATCTGACTTAAAGCGCAACATACAAATTATTACCACTGTGATCATCTCATTTCTCCTGGACTAACATTAGGCAAAGAGCCAGGCACTTTGAAAAGCCCTGTTTAAGTCAAAGGCTGGACCTAGTCGGAGAAGAAACCAACTATGAAACACTGTGTGTCTGAAATAGTAAATATAGGGTTATACATAAATTTTCACTCTGTAAGGTCCTGGGCACTGTTAATGTTTAGATTTTTCTGTGGCTTGAGGTCTGGAATAAAATCAAGTCCTCGTACTATTGCACACAGAGCATGAAGAGATCAATGGCTGTTTCTTGTCCAAGCAAACAAGTGAATTCAATAAAGAATGAGCAGGAAAGGAAAAAAAACTGCTTTTCCCTGAGGTTCTATTGATGCTGTCAGAAGAACAAGCTATGCCACATGCATCCTGGCACCAGGGACAGGTCCTGAGCAACAGAAACCTCCTGGACAGAAGCCTAGATGCCTTTTTTCATCCTTTGGCCTTCTTTTTTATGCAAACAAGAAGAAATTCAGGAAGGCCAAGCACAAGCAGTTTGCTGGCTGACTCCTGTGTACTGCCTGCAGATTTGGAGTGTGCAGACTAAGCCTGCTATGAAGGCTGGGGTCAAGGAGCCCATGAAAATCATGGAAGAGCACTTAGATTTGAAGCTTCAAGTGCAGTAGGACTCCCAGCCACAGGGGGGATGAATCTCTCAAGATTTCTAGTAATGATTCATCTCCAGTGTAAATGTATCGCTGCAGAAAAAGTGAAGACAAATGCTAAGCATATGAGAGATGAAGGTAAAAAATCTGAGAGGAAAGGAAGATGTTCCCAGTAATTAAGCAAATGGATTTATTTGTCCTGAAAAGGTCTGCCTATCTCCACAACTCTCCACTTCATTGTGAATTTTTCCCTCTGCCTGATTTTAGTATTAAATCCATTAAGATAACAAAGGTCATACTTTTGGCTCTTCCACAGCACAGGACCACACTGACATGTAAGGCTTCATTACCTGATGGACTGTTTAATCCTCTTTAGACTGTTTTGTTTTGTGGTAGTTGTCTTATGGCTTCTGTCATCACCTTTTAGAAGTGAATGAATCCTCCAGAGGCTACTATGTAAAGTATGACCGAAAGTTAGGCTTTATCAAATAGAAAAGTTCTCATCTCATAAGGATTTCTTCATGGGCCATGGACCCAAACAGATATTTCTGTAGCATGTGGTCTCAAGAAGGGTAGGCATTTTTTCCTAAACTGTCATCCTTATATATAGATCAATTTTGCACAAAAGAAAAAGGAAATAGTTTTTAGCAATGTGTAGAATATATTTTCATGGAAGAAAAAATAAAAAAAGAGTTAAAAAATAGTTCTATAATGAAATAAGGAGGGACAAAGGAGATCATATCCTATCCTCTGTTAGGTCCAATTGCTGCAAGAAAAATTAGTTGCTTGTTGTAGCTGATTAGAACAGCTTGTGAACATACTGCTTGCTTGTTTTGGCAAAAGGCCCATGGCTACAGACTTCAGACCAGCTCCTGACGTCAGATTCAAGTTGCAGAGAGAAGTTAAAAGAAAAGCTAAAGAAAGAAGGTGATGGTTTCTTACCATCCCTAGGTGTGTATTTCTCTGGAGAACAACAGCTAGGAGGACTGTCCTTTCATTTGCTTTCAAATGGTCATGTATTTCATTCAAGCACCCTTTTCCTTCTGTTTGTTTGTTGGTTTGTAATTTCTTTTTTAACATGTCCTGATAGTATCTAGCCTGTACCATGTGAGCTGCTTTGATGGGAATATGTACAATCACACAATGTATTTCTATTTTGAAAAGCACTGAGGCATGCTTCTAACTTTCTCAAGAGAGTATTCCTGGATGTGTACTGGAGTTTTACTGAAACTCCACAGAATTTCAAATTTTTTGGGGTCGATGTTCCTGTCAGCAATGCTGCCCAATGAATGGTCATAGAAACTCAAAACAAATGTGTTTGAAGGTATGAAAAGGGCACTTACTTGATAGTGAGAATGAGCATCAACAAATATGGGGCAGACCCTCCACAGATGTCTCAGGATGCCAATCTGGAGGAGGTTCTGCTTTCACATTGTTGTTACCTTAAAATACATGTTACTTTCATTTTCTTTAAAATCCCAGTGGCCAGCATTCAGGAAAAATATCTTGTCTGGCCAGACTAATTCCAGATATTTATTCATCATACATTTATCACAACAGACAAGTCTGAAACAGTTACCCAGTGCAATAATATTCCTTGGGGTTTTTTTCCATAACAAATTAGAGATATTAATCTTTGCTCATAAAATTAATATTTCTAAAGGCTCTTGTTGAGAAGCATTGCTTTTCCTGAACAGCCCCATCTGTTAATTTCTGTTGCCCTGCCTGCTTGGGATGTCCCCTGGCTCATGTTAGCAGAGCAGATGAGCACCAGGGTTTGTGAAATTGGTCATTGGAGGACAGACTAATTAATACCTCCTAATAGCTTCCATGGATACCCAAGGTAGCTCTGGAAAGACATCCAGTGATCCAACAGCTCTCTGCCTATCTGAATACCATGCTTCAACCTCTGTGCAAAGCTTCCTGACAGCTCCTGTGCAGTTAATTGTTGCTACTCAGGTATTTGCTGTGTAGATTGCATCAGTCAAAATGCTCCGTCTATATCTCATTATTATTCTTCCTTATCACCTATCAGGAATGTCAATTAGTATAAGGAGTAGAAAATGAAGGGATAAGATCTCTGAGTGAGCAGTTTCTCAGCAATTAATATCGGGCAAATTGCCATCTATCAAACACCTGTTAGTTTCCTGGTCATAAATTAGGGAATATCTGAGATACGTGGCAAAGGAACAGAGAAACAAAAGGGTAAAACAGAGAGAATATGCATGCAAGTCATGTTCCAACATGGAAGAGAGATTTAAGGGGCAAAAGGAAATTAACTTTTCAATGCTGGAACCTGGGGACTTCCAGAAAGCTCTGGATTGGTTGGTCTGACACGTAGGTTTCCTTGTTTTTTGTGCATTGTGTGAATTTAAGATGATTGAGTCCGTGTCAAAGGCTTGGATTACTTGGATTAAACTCATACTTACCCATGTACAGGCAAGGCTGGTATCACAGATGGGACCTGTCATATTGCTGCATCACAGTGTCCAAAAGAAATATTTACTCGACAAAGGAGGCGTTTATGGATGTCTTTCAGCATCTCATCAGGGCCTGCTGCTGTCAAACCAGTGAGCACCAACAGGACAGACAAATGGTTCAGACGGATTTCTGTTTATCTGCCATGCAAAAGAAAAAAAACCCACNAGGACCTTATGGATCATCCACTTTCAAGCCCCATGACATGGACAGGGATGCCACCCACTTGCTCAGTGACTTGAGAGCTGCCAGGGTTGGAGCCTTACCATCTTTTGGGTTCTTTCAAGTCCTTTCTCAGCCACAAATGACTGGAGAATACTTTTGTTTTTGATTTCAGTCACCCGCTTTAACCGCTGATCCTGCATTTATCTTCTTGACACTGCTTTTTAGGTGTTTTCTCATTAGGAACTTTTCCAACACTTCCCTAACCCAGCTATGACTCTCTGTTAGATAAGCATAAATCAATTTATGACAAATAAGAGTTACTGCCTGGCTTTGGCTGCACTCAGAATTGATTAGGGATCTTGTTTGGGGCAACGAAGCAGGAGTATTTTGCATTCATATACTCACAGATAGATAGTGAAATGCTCCTGGCCAGTGATTGATGAGTGCTCTGAGCTAAGGTCTGTAGCTACGGTGACTCTTTAACATAACACTGACTCAATTATCAATCACGTAGGCAGTGGTTGTAAAGGAGGGGCAGGGACTTGTGCCCTTCTTTGAGGACTCATCTATCAACTTTACCAACACAGAAGCTTAACCTGAACATGTCAAACAGGTCTCAGTCTACACCCCAAGCCTCTTAAAGAAATATTTACTGTAAAAGGTGATTCACTACATTCTGCCCTAGAAATTGCTGAATAATCATCACAAATAGCTCTAACTGTACTGCCAAAAGTCAGACATAAGTACTTGATAGATGGGTATTACCCAAACTGAGTAGGCAAAGCTAAGAAGCCCTTGTAAACATGAGTTTAACAGCAGCAACAAGCCCAAATCAATTGGGGAAAGCCCATTTGACTCTCTTTAGCCCAGCATTTCTTGCATATCAGATGTCAAACATCTTCGGTCTTTAATGAGGCAGCAGCATCCAGACTTGTCTTTGTTTGCTGAGGTACCACAGGCAGCAGTAGCTTCTGGCTGTGTGGTAGGCCACAGATGAAAAAGAGGGCATATGCCTCCATCTGCTCCTTGCACCACAATCCTTTGCCAAATTCAGACCATGAAACAGTGTCAGCATTTCCTGGCTGTGAGAAACCATCCATCTGCTTCACACATTTTCCCTCCTGCCTTGGGAACCTACTTTACACCCCCTCCCCTTTGCCACATCTGCTTGCCAAACAGTATTTCCCATGCTGGAGTGTAATCAGGAGGAAAGCAGTGGAAAGTGCCCCTTATGGTCCACCCAAAAGTGTCGGAGGGTTCTTGCTCAAAGGCTATTTTTATACCTCAGGAAGATTTAGGCTAGTGGACAAAATGTTTAGTCTTCTCATATATTTTCAAAGGTAGAAAATACCAGCAGTTCTTGGGGGTTTTTTTCATATTCTTTTTCCAGAAAAAAACCTTTCTGATAAAACGAACCCTTCATGAAGTTGTTTGCCAACTGAGCTACACCGATACCATGTCAAGTGGGAGTTATGATCTTGTTTTTCAGCCAGATTTTGCAATAAGCTGCTACTTTCCATTACTCTGATGCAAGCTACTAATTACTAAACCTATACACTTGTTTTCCTTTTGATACAGAGATGCCATAGCAAGCTGTGATGGAATTTATTAAGCTCAGATAGCTGTAAAGACCTATGAAAAGATGAAAAAGAAATACATGTAGAATAAAGATGAGCTAAAAGGTGAATGACAACTCACATGGAGATAGAGATAAGCAAAGCAGATGAGGAGGAAATTTGTGTCCCCACCTTATGCAAATTTGCAAGATCTTGAAACATTTATTTTTTTTCAAAGTTTCAAAGACTAGAATCAAAATCTCAACATTTGCAAGTCACAAATCAACAGAAATGAATATCTAGACCAAATCAATGTTCTTTATATGACACACAATTTACTATGTAAATCGACATACAAATGTGTACAAAAATTTTGCACAAAAATTTTGCATATATGTAACAAATTCTCTATGAGAACCCAATCACATTTCTCAGCCTGCATTCTAAGTGATGAAGGCATACTGTTTTTCTTTTATGGAAAAGAAAACTTGAGTATTGGGAACCTTTTCAGTTTGTGTAGCAGAAATTAGACTTCTGTATCATATATGGCCTTATAAATGCAAGAAACCTCTGGGTGCTCCTGTTACTTCAGGATCTCTGAAAATTTGATGTTAGGGACCCAATAGGCTGAGTTTTACCCTAAGCCAGTCGCTTTGAAGGAGGTGATAACACAGCAAAATAAGTTAATCACATGGACTTTAGAGCTTGAGGTGAGTTATCAAGCCTTCAAGCTCTTCTAGAAAATGCTACAGAGATTTTCTCTCCTCATAATTGTGGAATGTCACAAATATAAATCCACTGAAAAATAATGGGTTAACATTTTAAGTCCTTTATAAAACTAATTCACAGTGGGCTGGTGACACCAAGGGACTGAGAAACAGGTAAAACTTCTAAGTGTGGGATTCTTTTGCTGCAGGAGACACGGCCAGGGAAGAAAAAGGGCATGGCAAAGTTCCACTGGATTTCAGAAATTGACCTCATGTTCACTTTGAAGTCCTGGGAGACAGGGGGGTGGAAGATCAAGCACTAAAACTTCCGACACTCAGTTTCACCTGAGACTTGGAATCGTCAGTAATAATTTAATCAGAGAGGAATGTTAATTAAGACTTCAGGCCCTACGTATAGATGCTAATTAATTACATCTGTTGGTTAGCATTTTGCTGTATTGAACATGGAGCAGCCTGGGTAAATTCTACACTGAAATGCCACGTGTAAGATAATTCAGGTCTGTTATGTGCAGGGCTGTGGATGGGTGTTGTGGTGGCACTGATTTAAATAAGCCAGTTCTGCTCCCTGGAAGCCAGACCTGGGTGAGTTTGCTGATTCCTGGTGCATGTGCTGCACTCAAGGAGAAAGGGATAACAATTGAAAAAGAGAAACTGACCCACTACTGTGTGTGCACTGATAGATGCATCGTCCTCCAGTTAACTATTCAAGCATTGGCTGCACAGTAGTGAGAGCAGAGATGAAGTCCCAGATCTCAGCTCTGCATGGAACAGCTGCCACACTGAAATTTTTTGGCAATAGTGGTTTGGGAACATGTTCTTTTTTTAATGGAGGGGCAAGACATGTTAGGGACAGCGTCTGTCTTTCTAACACTGTCTTGGTGAAGTATATCATAATCACCAATTTCTTGGCTCTTTACAAAATCATTTGGTGTCTCAGGAATAAATCCTGCCAAGGTTCAGACACTCTAACATTGCTATTGAATTCGAAGGAATTACTGAAAAATAGGAATTTGCAAGAGCTGTCAGGAACCAGCTGCATTTATGACTGAACTAAAGATATCAAAACTCAATTCTTGAAAAACATCTACAAAAACTGTTAAGAAAATGAATTAAAGTTGGATCATTAATTTCAGTAGAAATAAAAATCAGCATAGATTCTTACCTCAAGCTTCAATCAAAAACGTAAGCCTCTGGTTATGTTTAGTATTGATTATGTCAATCCCATGGTTCACTATTAACAGTTTGGTAAACACTCAGAAGACCATCAGTATGTCTGCTGAGGGAACATAACATTAGTAAATACCTCTAGCACTCCTTTTGTGAATTACAAAATTAATTAAAAAAACCCACAGTCTAGTGGGAGGATTGCTTCTGTTTTATTAAACAAGCACTAGTGATGTCATGAACATCAGTGATGTCATGACCTTCCCAAAGTTATGACAAAATACCCAGAAGTTCAGCTATAGAAGGGCTGATGAGATATCAGAAGGTCAGTGTAAGCCAACTTGTAATATCCTGGGATTTCCTCGTTGCTGATTAAAGCCACAAGTAGATCCTTTATCCACAAACAGGTTATCTGCCTCTTGTTATTGTTTAGTCAATCACAATACTACAGATACGACCAAAAATGTGTCGGTAACTGATCTCTAACTCTAGAGGTGAATTTCTCAAGTTTGCCTATAGCAAGGGATGGTTTTCTGCCACCCACACATTGTTTTGCTTATGTGAAACAAAAATCTGACAAGCTTTCAAAAAGCTCCACCTCTGATTCTCTCTCTGTTAATCTCATCATTGTTAACACAGAATGGCTGCGTGCCAAGGCCAACAGCTTTCTGTGCTTCACTTTGTTCTGGGCCACACCTGCTTAACCACCAGTAAAACAACTAGTTAAAACATAATAAAATGGTATTAAATGCATGTTTCATATGTGTTGATAGGTATGGAAGGACAAGTTCAGGGTTTTTTCCCCCATTCTCATCTCTGAGAGGTGAAAGTGTCCATATCTTTAGTTTGCAGGTGTTATTGTACATGAAACTTCAGATCTATATTAAGTCCCCAGTTCAACTACTTTTTTTCCCCAGTGGAAATGTGGATTAATTGACAGTTTTAGGGGAAAATTTTATAGGAACAAGTAATTAAAAGATCACAGGCAACTTTCAGAACTTTCCTACAGGAGAGTATGAATCAAGATTATATTTGTGTCTGTTGACCAGCATGCTTAGTACTCAACATGCACTCTTTCATTTTTCCCACTGTTGAATCTTTTAGTCAAGAATCTCCAATCATCCCCATTGCTTGGCAACTTGCAGGTGTATTTCAATTCCTATGGGAAGAATTTATTTCCACTTTCCTGACAATGAATAAAAATTGCTCAGGGATAAAGAAGTACATAACCAAATAACGCCTCCTCTAAAGAACAAGAGATTTCTCAAGGCTGGAGGGTGACTCTCATTTCCAGTAAAGTTGAACTGTGTACCAAGTGAAATATATTGCAGCTCTGAGAAAATGCTCTGCATTCATTCTTCCTTCAGGAAATCCCGATTTGTGTTGCCTGCTGATGGCATATTTAGAGTTCATGACCTGCAAAAGACTTTGAGTGGAGTAAAAAAAGGTCTTTGCTCTTTTTACCAGCCAGACATGAAAACTACCAACATATACCTATTCCTACTAACAATGTCATTCAGTTGTTAAAGCATGAGAATGTGTGGTGGGTTTGTTGTTGTTGTTTTTTTGGTTTTTTTTTTTTAAGTGTTATGACTCTCTTTTTCTGTACTGATTTGCTTCCCTCTTCCACAGAATCACAGAATGGTTTGGGTTGTAGGGCTTTAAAGATCCCATAGTTCAAATGCCCCTGGCCATGGTCAGAGACACTTCCTTCAGCTGCCTGCTGCAAAATACAGCTGTTGAACTGCACGTTCATTTTCCTAGTTCAGTTCACAAGTAAGAAGGTTGCAAGGACTTCAGGCAGTGTTGAGGAACTAAAATGTCAAAGTTGTTGTTCAGTACATGGAAAACACAGGAACCTGTAGAGCAAGTGATGTGTTCCAAATCAGGCTCATATCTCTGTGGGAACTGAGTTGGCAAATTCTCTGTGCTTATTCCTAGGAACATTATCCAAAGACATGCTAGAATCATGCCAGTAGAAAGCAAAAGGCTGCATGGAGACCTCATGTGTACACAGAAAGACAGGTGGAGGTTAGGTAACACACACTGATATGCTGAGGAATTAAATCATTACCTGGTAATCAGGAGCCTTGTAAATCACTGTCACACAGGGGTAGTGCCTGAAGGTCTGTGGTTTTGAGCCTCCCTCCTGCTCCATTATCCCATGGATACACAGCACACAGGAGGTGGTGGAGGTTGAGGTGAGAATGGTTGAGGTCACTCCTGGAGGTCCAGCACTCTCTGTCTCCAAATGCGCTTTTGTGAGTCTGGGAGTCTCCCACAAGCTTGGCACCCAGTGACCCCTCTGTGACCACTGACCTGAAATTCACAAAGAGAATTACTTCCACAGAATCACAAAATATGCCAAGTTGGGAGGGACCCACCAGGATCACCCAGTCCAGCTCCTGGCCCTGCACAGGACCATACCATGGTCACACCCGGTGTCTGAGAGCATTGTCCAAATGCTTCTTGAGCTCTGTCAGGCTTGGTCTGCCCTTAGCACATATACACAGCAACCCAGAGGTCTGCCTGAGGTCTTCCCCATGCTGAAAGCCAGTGGCAAGTAGAGTTTGATGCCCCAAGCAGCACCAGCACCTCTGAAAAGGTCGTATGTGATGCTGAAATGCACTTAGGACTTCCCTGCCGTTGTTGAAAAGAGCAGTGAGGGACTGAATCAGATGTGTGAAACGTTTTGCTGAAGTACCTGACATGCTGGTGAGCAACCACTGTTAAAAATATGTCCTTTGGAGAGTTTGAAATGGAAGATGATGGAAGGAAGAGAAGCACCTTAAGAAAGCTGATGCAAGGAAGAGGAACATCCTTACCATACAGCCAAAACACATTTTTATTAGTAAAATAATGGACAGATCTGTGGAAAGCTGAGACATGAGTGGTTATTTATAGCCATTTTAATCATACTATTGTGAGTGGGAGATCTGAATGGCAAAACAATTAGATTATTTTACTTTTCTGTCAGTTTGCTTGAATAACTTGGAGATTTTTCCGTTATACCATTTATGCCCAAGTACAAAATCAGCAGAAATAAGCTGAGAGCTCTACAGAGGTACAGAGCAGCAAATGAGTTTTCAACAACAAATAACTGAAAAATGATGCCCTTGGACACCTAAAGGAGACAGTAGTTGCATCCTACTGGGTAGACAGTTATGATAAGTCACTTATCTGTTCTAAATATTCTTGATCTGTTTGCTCATTATAAAAAAGAAAAAAAACAACGTCTTTACAAGGGAGTGCAACTTTGCTTCTATTTCTTCTCCATCTTGTTCAAAGGCACATGGGTTTGTTCTGTGGGACCTACAGCCATGATGTCTGCAGTTACTTTTTCGCTGCAGTCTGGGGGTCTTGTCCATGGCAGCTTAGGGTTCACAATGTCCTAAAGTGGCAACTGCCCCTTTGGTTAGAGACAGGATGATTCATGTGCACTCAAGCTGGTATCCTCTGTGCCCTCCAACAGGAGTTTTTCTTCTACTCTTCGTTTGTTTCATGACTTTCTCTCAAGTAAGTAGTTCCAGACCAGTTTGGTCACGTTTGTTCCTTCATTGAAGCACAAACAGCTTATTTTATGTATGGGCAAGGTGTTCAGGTGGGAAAGAAGGTATAAACAAACCTTTCTACTTTTCTTGGAAGACACAGGCTATTTGCAGATTGCGTGTTTCATGAAAAAAATTATTCAGGGCAAGTTTGTATGAGATTTACAGCTTAAAGAAGAACACAGTTCAGCTTTGCAACTCAGCTGTTTTCTAATGCTTCTTCAAACTGAACCAGCTCTGAGTCACCTGTGTTGGTGCTGCACACAGGTTCAGCAGGCCTGGATTTCTTGTAGTGGCCAAGGACACAGATCCTGGAACTGTGCTGGGAGATGTGTGCACAAACTTTTGGAGCCCTGCTGCCTGCCTCTACCTGTGGCAGTGTGAGAGGCTTCTAGCATGGCTGGTGGAACTTTGCCTTTCCCCCAGTATCTCCTCAAACTATTATCAAATGGAACCACTTTTGTGACAAGACATGGTATAAGAAATGTTTCTTTTGGTGAGATTGTTCAGATCGTTTTTTAAGATTTAAAATTGATCTATCTTTAACCAATACTTCTGTTAAGAGCTTTTTTCTTTTCAAATTTTTTTTCTTTTTTCCACTTTTTTTTAAACCTAGCTACTTTCAATGCAGAATTGTTTTCATACAGACTATAACCAAAATAATCAGGTTTAAATAGCCAAAGGGGGTAGAAGTAAGTAGCCAAAGGAATCATGCTATATTTCACTCTATTAATAAAGCTTCTTCTTCAATATCCTTTCAAACCTGTGGTTGTGGTAGGCACAAAGATGTAACCCGTTCATTTACAGAGTGAAAAGCATTCTGCTCATCACCAGCAACTGCCACTATTATAAAACTTCACTTGAAATTATGACACAAGCACTTTTAATAAACAGTATCTTCTTTAAAACAACAGGCTATAAAATCATATAGGATTAGTCAAGGGGAAAAGCAGAGATTTTTCACCAAAATCAATCTGACTTTTTAAAAAATAAGTTCATTAATAGAGTGCCACAGTGAACTTCCTCATTTTCTGTGAATGCATGTAACTTTTTCTGTAAATCTAGGCAGCTGCTACTTCATGATCATTATCTGATCTAATCTGTAACTGCAAACAACAGTAAATCAACAGCTTACAGAGAAGACAAATATAAACAAAAATAATCAGAGTTCTGGTCTTTGCAAAGGAAACCTCCAAAATGAGCCAACATGAAAACTGGCCTCTGCCTGCCACTGTCTGCACCAAGAGCCCACAGGCCATTGAGGTATTGAGCATGAGGCTGCTTGCAGATCAGCAAAACATAGAAGCTTCCTTTACTTGCCAAAAATAATCGTTGTAGATGTCAGCTAACACAGAGAGAACAAAATCGCTGTGTAACTCCTGGTGGGGAATAGCCCTGTCTGGCTCAGGGTGGACTTGCACTGCCCGGCCACATCTCCCTGCTGGGCAGGAGCTGGCTCCTGGAGAGAAAGGCAGGACCTCAGTCTGACTAGTTATTAAACTGGAAGCTGGCTGATATCATGAACTTTCTGTCGTGTTTAGCCTGATCAAGTTGGACAGATGCTCACTGATCTCTGTTTTTCAATCTCTTTCCTGCACGTCCCCAAAAGACACAATGTGGCTCAAGCCCTGTGAAATGTGGAGTCTGACAGCATGGGGTGCCTGCATCCTGGCAAATGTCCCTCATTCTTTCCATGGAAATATGCAAAAAGGGTTCCAGTGACTCTGAGGATAAAGTACTCTTGTGATTTTCTTCTTACGACATTTCCTTTCTCTTTGATGTGTGATATGTGGCAAGAGAAAGTAGAGCATTACTTTCCCTTTTCTTTTGTCTGACATAAAACTGGTTTGTCTTGGCTTTCCACCTACATTCATTGCTGAAATTTCAGGAGGAAAATGCAAAAAGCAAACCAGTGTAGAAAAGGAAAATTAAAAAAAAAAAAAAAAAAAAGGGAAAATTAAAAAAAAGGAAAAGAAAATAAAAAATACACACACACACACCAAATCAAGCCCAGGTATAATCATAACTTGGGATTATTAATAATTAACTCTGCTGTAAGACAGTACATGAACTTTGCGTTGACTTTGAAGGAAGTTACAGACTGTAACCCTGGGCAGCTGTACTGGAGAGGGAGATACTGGGAATTCTGCTCTGCCATTGTGGCAGATCTCCAGCAGAGACCTCAGAGATCCAGGTGCCACAAGGGAAGATGTTGCTATCACACACAGCTCCAAGAAGCCACTGTACATTGCATGATGGCCACTAGTCTTGCTCTGGAGATGCTGCTTTTGGTAGAGAAAGCTCACAGGGANTTTCCAAAATCATCTTATTTTTCCAATCTCCACAGGAGAATTAGCAGAAATATGGCTGTCATTCACAGTTTATTAAATTTTTGTGTAAGTCAGATACAAATTTTTGCATCTAACTCCTCATAAAACAGCCAGATAACCAGACCATTATCCCAATAGTGTTAAGTAATCAGTGGTAACAACTAGGGGTCAGCAAGGATAACAAGTTGCTTATCAACACACATTTGAAATCAGGTCACAGCCTT
>VXBX01009217.1:69558-83369 GCA_013400415.1 Scytalopus superciliaris
TAATTTAACAGATTTTCAGAAACTATTTAGCTGATACAAATATACACGGAGAATAACTGAAGCACCTGAAATAAAGCCTGTGTTCAAAAATCCTTGAAGAGAGGGGAGAAATGTAGCAACAGCTGTGTTCAAAATAAGCCACAAAGCCAACGTATTCAGCACCACGGAAAATGATGCACAACAGCAGAAAACAGCACAGGCTCTTTTGACTTCTTACCAAGAATAGCTGCAATAGGAAGCAAAATTGCCTATATGTATACCAACACAAATGTTAATGGGACAAACCTGTGTTAATGCTAGAAAAAAAAAGTCTACATTTTCTAACAAGAAAGTGTTTTCTAGAGGATGGTGTTTGTGGGCTTATTTGGAGCACTGAAGCTGTATAGGTTTGCCAATTTTCCTTCAATGTAATATTGAAATAAGGTCTCTGTGGAAGCTCAGAAGAGCTCACATAGGGATTTTGGTTATGCTGGTGCCCATGTTCTTTAATTCAGAAAACCTGTACATTGAAAGGTATAACAACACAGAACCACTTCTCTGGCTCTGTCAGAGAAGACCACTTATGTTGCTGTGTTGCTTTACATTTTCTTTCCTATATAGAATTTAATCACATTTCTCCATGTGTTTGCATAGGTAATGGACAAAACATGTTAAGGCTGAGACAATGTGGGAGCTGTGATGTGTCTGGAGTTTATTACCAGAGGGGATATAACATTATATGGTGCTTCTGCCTGTGCTTCTCTATACACACCAACATGATGAGAACGTTGCCAACCATGAGCATGGTGGTACATTCTAGCAGCAGAGAGAAGAACAGAAAGGACTAAAAACAAATAAAAATAAAATACAGTCCATGGTCACAGGTGGAAGAAAAAGAAAAGCTGAATGTTCTTTTCAAGTAGTTTTTTTTTTCTTCTTACTGTGTAAAAACAGGTACAGAAGTTGGCAAGACATTAGCTCTATCTTTAAACATTTTCCAATCTATTTCAAGAATGGTTGTATTATTTTTCAAATGAATAATTTTACGGGTATTTCCAAAGCACGTGCGATGTGCAGCAAAGAGTGGTCTGTCAATTTCATATGGAATGTTCTGTATCATTTTTACTGTATGGATTAGTCAGCCCAAGAAAGCAGGCTCTGTCCATCTGCAGCTCTGTGTCACTGATTGCATCTGAGTCTGAGTATTTTTGTGTAAAAAACCCTCATTAACATCTTCCCCCAAAACTATTTCTTTTCTTATGTAGATAATTTTGTGGCAACAAATCCATGAAGCTGTAAGGCAGCAGAGCAGCAGAGAGAGATGCACAAGATTTTAATTTTGAGACTATTCTCAAAGGGAGAATTAGTACTTTGAATAAAAGGGAAGAATTTATACTTTTAATAATTTCATTGTTTAAAGAATAAGTTACAGCAGTGAAAAAATTATCCTCAAAATATGTATGAAAGTGTGTATGTGTGTTGACTGTACACAAAATAATTATAAAATTGCTTTGTTCTTCACTAGAAATGGTAGCAACTTAAATGGTTTCTTTTTTAGTATTATATTAACTTTCAGTGTAGCTTATTATTCATTGTATTCTGTTGGTTAGGTGGCTCTCAGGAGTGTTATTTTTGAGCAAGTTGTACACTGACTTGATGCAGAGAACTGTATTTCATAAATCAATTTTCCTCACAAACTTCATGAAAATTTTACCTTAACTAGAAATTTGAAATTTACTTCCTGAAAACACAGGTTCTTCTTCAGGAAACCATCATGAACTGGTCATTTTAAAACTTATTAAGAGACTTGGCCTCAAAACAAGAGAGCACTCAAACACTTTACTGGCCCCTAAGAACTAATACATACTTCTTATTTGTGTTCACAGAACAAATACACCAAAGAAAACAAGTATGTCGATGTGAAATTCCTTCAGTGACCATGAGGATGTGAAGTTATGCTCTTCTCCTTTATGTTCCCCAATGGCATAAACCAGTCTTAGTGGCCATGAACACCTTGGCATTATTTGGCATTTCACTACAATGGGGCCTAGACATCAAGGATAGATGGCAAAATCTTCCAGAGGCAAACTCCGCCCAAATTAAATTCTCCACTGAATGCATTTTGTTGTTGCCAAATTCTGTCAAGGCTGTGCTTTTTGAAAAGTTACCCCCTGATTCAAACTCATGTTTCTGGGAAGGATTCCAGGGGTCTGAGCTGGTCCAGAAAGTAGTGCCTTCTGCTATGTGCTCTAGCACCCCTTCCCTCTCCACACCCTAAAGAACAGAAGAGGAAAGTAAAGAATCCCTGAAATTGTTAACATATGAAAGATAACAAGTCTGAGCCAAACCCTCAATCTATTTCTTCCTTTGTTAATTATAAAGCAACAGAATAGCTGGCACAAATATCTTGGCTAAACACACGAGCTGTAAGTCCTATGATAGATGATGTTCTTACAACTAGCCAATGCACTCATGTGGTCTGTTTCCTTCCTGCTAGATATGCCTCCTTGCTATAAGCATGCCCTTGATCCAAAGTGTATTTTTAACATTAAACATATTTTTACGATGTTCCCATGACCAAGAATAATTAGCACTGTATCCCAAGGGAGCAAATGCTAGAATTTAATTTATATCTATTTATTATATCACTGCTATTTTTTTTATTTTTTTTTTTAACAGCTGTTTACATTACCAAGTATAATTTGTTCAAAAACCTTTAAGGATATCCTGGGTGGCTGTTGTGATTAACACAAGTCAACATCATATAAGCAAATAATTTGTCTGCTTGGTACAATGAAAAATTTGGCTTTTCCAGACTTGGGTCCTTCTGGGTTATAAGTTTTGTTGATTTTGTTTTTGGTTTTGTTTTTGCTCTAGCCATCATTGACCAGTATAAGAGCATATGCAAAGCAGCAGCATTCCTGAGAAATCCCATCTGCATTATTGCTGTACTAGCAGTTGGAGGAGGAAGCTTTCATGTTCTGTGGCTGGAATCAGCTACAGGCATGGTTTTGGGGTATGACAATTTATGACTATTTCTGAAACAGTGGAATGCTATAAAAATAAACAAAACCAAAAGGGAAAAAAAAAAAAAAAAGGGCTGGAAGTTGAATTTTACCATTGTATGAAACAACACTTGAAGCTCTGTTTTGCGTTTTGTGCAGGGCTGGCTTTTTCAGATCTCTCTAGGCTGAGCAACAGTAGATGGGATATAGGCAGCTTGCTCAGAATATCAGATGAAGGAACAAACCTTGTTGATCTTGCTCCTTGTTTGTTCTGGAGTTTGGATTTGGAGTCTCAGTCATTCATTAATTTATTTGTAAGGAAACTAGAAATGCATCTAGGGTCTCAGAGAGCTTTGAAAATTAGTTAAAGTCCTCAATTTGAAACAGAATTTCATTCAGTGTGGAGATTTGACACACTGCTGTTCAAAGTAACTCAGGTTTTACCCTATTGGTCCCACACCTCTCTATTTTGTATTCTATTAGAAAATAAACCCTGACTTCTCTTCCTTTAGCAGAGCTGTGTCTTTCCTCTGAGCAGAGCTGAGATTTTTCCATCCCCTGCTCTCCTATGCTGCATTGTCCCAACCTGTTTGTCCAGGTTACACAAATGCACAGTGTCGGACCCTGGATGTTGTGAATTCTGTGAATGAAATTGATTATGTTGTTCTGGGGGCTGCCCTGAAGGGTGTGACTACTCACTGGGCTTTCATGTGAGCTTGAAGCAGTGCGTCTAGACTGCAGAAGAGCTACTTCTTCTCAGTAAATTCAGCCTTCTGCCTTGAGAAAGAGCATCAGCAGTAGGAAAACTATGAGTGTAGCTCCACATTGGTCTTCTTTATTCGTGTTAGGAGCCCTGCTGTGTCTTGGAACTGACTACCACCATTTAACCCAACAGCAATCAGAGTGAACGGATGGTAAAGAAAAGCCTTACATGAGTAGGAAAAACATCAGCAAAAGCAGTCTGGGGCCAGAGCAGCTGCTGTAAGGCACTGAATGCTGCCTCAGATAGCAAAGGAAAGTGGGTAAAAGCATACACAAGCTCATGTGTGGCAAGACTTCAACCTATGCATTTCAGTCCACATTTTTACCTCTTAATTTGACACAAAGAGTTCACATTCTGCTACAGAAAACCTGAAAAACTCTGTGTGGGAGGGCTAGGGTCTCTCTGCCCATATACAAACCCAAAATTATAGGCTTCCACTAAGTTATATAGATGAATGACTTCCTATCTTCATGAGCTCCAGAGCTGCTCTTAACTCCTATATCCATGTCTCCCAGACAGGTGAAAGAATATTCTGAATTTCTGAAGGAGCTCACACCTGTGCTGAAAAAAAATAAATAATAATGGTGGTGTATCTTGGAAATTGTCAGTACTTATTGAATAACTGGTTTAGATACATAAGGAACACATTTCATGTTAAACCCACCCCCCCAAAAAAAAANAACCAAATTCAACCAACTTAAACAAATGACAGAAAAAGAGCTTTCTTTATTGGATAGCAGTTGAGTACATTCTGGCTTCATTTTGTAGTGCAGACACAAAGGAATGGATGGCAAAGGTCCCTCTGAGGAAGAAAAAGGCATATGGAAAATATTCTTTCTTCAGTGCTTTAAATGAAACTTCTTTATTTTATGAAGCAATGGTAAGTGCTTAGCATGCTTTGAGGACATTTAGGGTGTATCTATGAAGGACACATCCATGCAGGGTGTTTTAAACAAGACTGAATTGGCTGAGGAAACATACATAAAAATGTAGCCCTCCTGGAAGCCACCAAGCCTGTCTACATTCCTAGAAAACATACATTTGAATTGGATTGGAAGACAGAAGAAACAGCCAAAATCTGAAGGGAAACATCTTTTAGTTCTGTAACAGAGGACTGGCTTCCAGCTGAGAACTACACATTCACCCATTCCCAATTCCATCCCCTGTTTTTTGGAAAGAGTTACTGCAATAATGATATCAAAAGCAATTACAGGGCTGAAAAGCAGTGTATAAACCTAACTCTGGCCTTTGTGGAAGCCTCTGCTTGTTCTCGTGGCAGTGCTTGAAGATGGGATGTAACTGAGTTTATTGAAATATCCAGAGCTGAGAGAGGGACTAGTGCGGTGTGAAGAACAAGCACCTTCATCCCTGTTGTTGAGGGTGGGATCAAGTGGGTCAGCATTTGAAATAAGAACAAAGAGATTAAAATCTCTAGAGGGAAACAAGAATTGAAGCACCAAAGTTCTCCAACAGAACTCATGTAAGTTTTATGTATTGGAGTTTTCTCTTTGATTGTCAACCACAGATGTTAAAGAAAGGCAGTGGGTCTCTCAGTCAGAAGGAAGAAAGTAGAGTTGGAGAGAAAATCAAGAATATCTGTAGTAGCAGAGAGTTTCATTAGGAGTTTCAAGGACATGGGAATTCCAGGCAGGGTGGGACATGGTTTGACCAGACTTAAAGGCTAATTTGCAGCAAACAGACTGCCACAATTGCTGGAATGACAGTCAAGAATGATGCCAGATGAAAATAAATATTTGGTGTGATGGCAAAAATGAGGGAACATAGTCAATTGTGAGTCATCCTTTTGTGGACACAGATGTAAGGACTGAGCACTCAGCTTTACTGTGCTCTGTTGCTAGAGGTCTGCACACACACCACCCACATCAACACAGTTGTTCAGCAAGGCACTATGATACGTTACAATAAAGTAGGTAGAAACTCCTGGTGCTCCCCCCTGAGCTTCATTTATCACTGTGGTGATGATTCATCTTTACAGGACACAAGTGCAGAAATTCACCCACACAGAATTGTTGCATTTATAAAATATTACAAGTGAATGCATGAAATTCAGGAGGCAAAGCATCCATTCATGTTCCTCTTTGGTTGCTGTGAAGAACATCCGGGCTGTTGCAGAGCACATTCCATTAAGAAAAGTCAGTGGAGGGCTATCCATAGGAAGAAACCACATGAGTCTACACTACAGAGACACTACAGCACTCTAGAGTAGGGGATAGGTTGCATCCCCATCAAATAATCAGGGGCTGATACAGTAGACTGTGACTAAACCAAAAGCGACCCCGGCTTTCCTTTTTCTCTCTCTTCCTTTCTACACAGTGCAGAGCCCATGGAACTTCTATCACCTCTGTTCTTGCCTTATAACAGTGATAAGGGTGTCTACTTCCAGTGTGGTGATTATTTACATGGACAGTTTAATCCACAGAGAAATTCAGTCATGTCTAGCAAAATCGAGCTTATAAATGTGACAGTTAAATATTTAATTTCAACAATACCAAGAGCCTGAAAATGAAAGCGCTTTCAAAGAAGTGTCATATACTTCTAACAGCATGAAGATCTGCCTGGCTGATGTACTGTATGGTGCCTCTTTAGGAAACTTTTCCTGGAGTCTTTAGAATAGGGCTCTGTTAGGACAAGTCTACACTATTCACTGGAAATATTCCCTTGGAGAGACTAGAGCAGTGTTATGTAAACACATCCACATGTATCCAGCAGTGCAGGAAAGCCTGCTGGAACAGCTCTGAGTCAATATATTGGACCCAGTTATTGACAGTAGAATAGGAGTTAAGGGTGAGGGCAAGACCCAGTGAGGGTCTGGTCCTCTCCATCAAGTCCAGTACTTGCACACAAAATTATTTTCCTGATGGTTTGATGGTCTTCAGGGAAAGCATTCAAGAGAGATTTTGTTGTGTGAGACATTGTGTCTAGGTCACTTTCAATGCTGACAAATGGCATAATTTATATTGCTTACAGATGGGATGTGAAACATTTCTGTGACTGAAAATTCATTTGTTTCCTTCTAGTGGTGGGAGCTGGATAGTGAAAGATAACAACTCTTCTTGCAGACTTCATGGGTTTGTTTTGTTGACGGTTTGTGTGGGGATTTTTTCTGTTTTAAACTGCCACAACTACAAAGAATAACATATTTGAAATGTTCATAAACATCTTAACATGACAATACAAGGAGTTTTAAGGGAAAGGGGTATTAGGTCTCATGACTAAGGCAAGCCACCAGGGCATAACATTGATCCTAGGTTCTTTTTGCTGTCATTATATTACCTTACCACTTGAATCATCAGGCTTCACAAAGTAGGTCAGTGAGCTTTAAATGTGTTTCCTGTTACAAATTAAAGTCTAATGGTACTGTTCCTTAAAGTTCCTAAAAGAATAAGATGCTGAAGCTTCAGGAAAACTTAAATGAATAGGTACAGAAATATGTGTGACGACACTACCTCTGGGGAATGAAACACAGACCTGGGTCACATACGGTGAGCAGCTCAGAAGTTGGTTAAAACCAGACCTTCCCCAGTTTTGGAACAAAACCCTATGGGAGTCTATTTACTAGAAGCGATAGAAGTTCTAATACCAGTCAGATGTTCCACACAAATACACATCTGTAACGAACCACAATGGGAGGTAATGTGGTCTACTTGAGAATTCCCACTTTAAGAGCAGAGAGAAAAGAGGTCTAGTCATGGTGATGCCATATTTTTGATTAGAGACAAGCTATTTTGCCTTTCTCTCTCCTCTCTGGACTTCCCTCAAGTATTCCCCAGCTCTAACAGCCAGCAAAGGCTGTCTTCTGTTCCAGGATTTTGAGGCAACACAAGATAATGGTGGTGTGTGGCTCTCGCATCTTGCAAAATGAGTCACATGGATTCTTGTGAGTTCTTCAGCAACTGTATTTTGGGGTTGGAGCACACCCTTTAGGCATACATACAGCATGCCTCCCAAACCACTTGAGAACTCCAGCTGGAGATAGCATTTTCCTCTGAATCATCAAATAAGGATTTGTCTTGCACAGGTACTGCATACATGACTCCAATGGTTCTAATCTTTCCTCAATAATGTAATTAATTCACCTTGCTTGGATTTGTCCGGCTTTACCTATTGAATCTTGTTAGGCCTCTATTGCCTATATTCAGTAGCTGTCTTGTATTAGAAGTCATGTCCTCTTTCACATATCTGATGTTCAAATCACCTCTCAGCCTTCTTTTTATTGTATTACCTGTATTTGAGATCTTCCAGCTTTTCGTGTAGGCTAACACATACTCCACAGCTGGAGTTCAGAACTGATATTGGTTTGGCATTAACAACTTTTCAAACTGTACATTTTGCAGGCTGTTTGGCCTCCAGTATTGATTGTGGTCTTCAGACACTCCATCCCAGCAATAATGAACAAGTTAAGTGAACAATGAGACAATATTATTACTAAGACCCACAAGATGTGCAAGGATAGATATGGCAGACTGAAACATTTTGGCACAGGGCTGAAATATACTGAGGTGAGATGTCCCACCTCTGTTCAAGGGGAATGAGGGTACAGATTGACTTTTTAAAGCCTGTGTGGTCTGTCTTACTCACCTTCTTGAGCTGTGTCAAGCTACCCATTTGAGGAGTAATACATCAGATAAGTACAGCCTATTTGTTCCTGGCACGCACCCACCTCCGTTGTAAAGCACAACATACAAATTGTTTCCTTGCTGGAAGCCCTGAATCACCCAGCAGTATTATTTATCTTCAAGAAATACAAGTGGTAAGTGGCCAAGCACTTCCTCTGGGCACTTTGATCTTTTAGCTTTGATTGAAGACTTTTGGAAGTCCATGTAAGACACCGGAACCTCTAATTCTGGAATACGTCAGTAAGTCTTCATATATGGACTAAAGTATCTGAAATGGCTCTTGCATAATCCCCCTTCTTTGTGCATCATTCCAGCTCCTTTAGCAATAGCTTAATGGTGGAAAAGGGACTAGGAGAGGATTCCAAACAGCAGCAGATATCATAGTTCTATTACTATTTGCTTTTGGAGCAACTTTAATGTATGGAAGCATGCAATCAACAGGTCAGATTAGTGCCAAAGGAATGAAGGTAGTTTCCTCAGATGCAGGAAATAACCTGGTTACTTTGAAGTACACCTAACCCCAAACCTTACTTTTAAGCAATGAAGAGCTCACTACTTATTTTTAAAAGCCTGTAAAGTGAATCCCAAGTCTCAGTGTCTTGCATATCATCTTTTCCTAAATTCTGAAATTTCTATCTGAGAATTTGCTTAGTCAGATTCTGGAATGACTTGCCTTGATTTCAGAGCTTAAAATCCTCACCTGTCCAGTCAAATAGGATTTTTGTAGAAGCTGAGGTATGTCAGTAATCAGAGCTTAGAGAGAGAGAGGAAGAGAGCAGTTGTGGTTTAACACAAACATGTGGGCATAGCTGTCCTATACAGGAGGAAAGGAAGCTCTAACTTCTCTCTTGTTCCTTTCTTCCTGTTAGAACCATTTTTGGCAAGACAGTTCCTTTCCTTGCATCAACCACAGTTTATTATATCTGACTCTGCATCATCTGGGCTACATTTTCACCAATGCCTGACCCCGTATGCCAAGGAAATACATACATCTGCCCAGTACACATCTCAAAGACATTATCACTGTAACAGTGCAGTTCTCTGTTCTGTGGGGTCTTAGTTAAGCTCAAAATACATTAAAAAAAAAAAAAAAAGAAAGAAAAAAGAAAAAAAAAGACATTAAAAAGGGGGTTTTTACTTGTAGCTCTCTCTGTAATTGCTGCCCAGCCTCAGCATTTCATCCTGCAGCCAGCAGAAAAAATGCAATGTACTTTTGTGCCTATCTTGTTGTGTGTCAGTTTGCTCTCTTATGACTTTCAGGATCCCTTGGATGATTTCAAGCCTACGTGACAAAGTGAGAAGAAAGTCTTGCAGATAGAAAGTACTTACAAATTTTATGAAGCTGGGCAGCTGGACAGAGCAAACAAGTGTGGTAAATGTTACCTTCAAAGCTTCAGTCAGTAGTTGCACTTCCTAGGTGTCAGAAAAAAAAGATCACAGAGGATGGTTTCTGTGGTTAATACAACTGGAGGAAAAGATTAAATGCAGCCTATGTGTTATTAGACCACAGGAAATCAGCTGGGGATTTCAATTATGGGGAAAGCAAGATTCCATCAGACTTGCTTAGAAGAATGTTACTTTATTAATTTGTTTCACATTAATTTTTTTTTTATTTCTTCTCCCTGTAGGTCCTTCCTAAACTGAGGCGAGGTATATATCTTGTCTACAAAGCATTCCAGAGGAGTTCAACTAGCCCTCAGTTTTGATGAGGATTCAGAGAATCCATTATGCTTCTTGAAAAAAAAAAAAAAAGTCTTCTTTGTTAACAGGTTTCCTTCAAATGAGTTTGGTATAGCGTTGGAAGGAGAACTTTGCCTAATTGAAATACAGCCTCGTTGTCATCATCACAACTTGTTCTGTAGCTGGCATAAATCAATCCAACCAAGGCTGATGGATGTTTAATGAAAGCACTTGCACTCTTGTCCTGTTGCACCAGTTGTACTCTTGTAACCACTTGCAATATGGTTGGAAATAAGACATAAGCGAGCTGGAAAACATCTCTGTTCTATGAATTTCACTCTAAGACTTTTTTTCTTAGGCTTTGTTCTGTGACACTGCTAGAGAAAGCCCGAGGCAGATGGTCACAGGTCAAAGAGATTTCCAGAGCAGTTCAGCCTTCCAAACATCACCTCAGCCTATTCCTAATGGCCTTCTACTTTCCTCCCTGTTTTGTATGTTGTCAGAACTGATCTGAAGCTAATATACAGATAGTATAAAGTTACCATTAAATCAGTTATCACTGTTGCATGATTCAGCACACAAGCTGATGTTTTTCTATTCTCATTCATGAAGACACAGGTTATTTTCAGATGTTCCTGGCTATTAATGGATTCACATGTCCAGAAAAGTTGGATTTCCCGTAGTTTATAGTACTCTTCATGAGTCATGAAAAAGCTTAAGGAAAGCTTCTGGTACAAGTTATTTGCAAAACCTCTTTGTAACTGATACCTACTTTTTGATACCATAACTGCATGGTTTTACTACTAATTTTCTCTCTGACCAGCAGAATGTAAAAAAAATCTGTGCCTAGTTCCACACCTGCCATAATGCCTGGATATGCCAAAACACTGAAAATTTTGCTTCATGATTTGGAATACAGATCGATTGGAAAAAAAAAAAAAAACCACAACAAACCAATCATTCAGGAGAGGAATATAAACAGAGCTTACAAGTCAGATACTGTGTAGGCTGTGACAATGGTTCTCAGGAATTAAAAAAACGCTGCCACTGAAGAACTGTATTTGAGACCCCAAAAAAGGAACAGTTTGAAATGTGAGCTCTGAAATCTCCCATGTGTTCCACAAAACTGGCCCTGGCTGACTGTACACTCCTCAGGTTTGGGAGGCTCGTTTGGCACATATACTGGCTGGTACACTGGTTTACTTTGGGCAAGCATTCTGCAATGTGTGCAAACTCAGTAGGCACACAGAATCACAGAATGGTTTGGGTTGACAGGAACCTTAAAGATCATCTAGGTCCAACCCCCCTGCCATGGCTGGGGGCATCAATATATACAAATGAAATATAAAAAGCCACTAACATCATCTGGTACTCGACATCATGATTCTAACAATGCAGAAGTCTGAAGCAGCTTGCTGGATCTCTTCCCTTTGTGGTTCCTAAATCTCAGCCCTAAATAGTGCTCTAGACAGTCCTCCAAATAGTGACAGTGAATTGCGTCTCTAATATTTCCTTTTCGTAACCTCACACAGTCAGAAATACTGCCATGGATTTCTATAGCCAGCTGCAGCTTCTTGGTTACCCAGACGTATCTCAAGGTGCTGGGAGCTATGTCGTCAGCTTAAGGGTTTGTTTTCTTCAAATCCTTTCCAGAGGGGAGGAGACCTGCGTTTTGGGAACTTACAGAACTTTGGGAACTTGACCTGTGCATGTAGCAGTGCTGCACCAACTCTTTCTACCAAAGTTGTTTTCCTTGTTCCTCGATAAAGCTCAAACGAGTGACAGAGCTGAAAATGTGCTCAAGATGTAATAGTCCCACATTTTATTGCCAGAATAGCTGACAGATTAACTCTTGGCATTTCATCTGTTATGAAGAACATACATTTCTAAAGCAAATTATTGTCCAACTGCAGGGTTCCATTAACAAGGAAAAGCAAAGCACAGGTTAAAATCACTTCTAGACATATGGGAAAGTGAAAGATCAAAAATACAACTGCAAGAAGATAAAAGAGCTACCGAAACTTGGGTTAGCATTTTGCAGAAAATGTGCACTCTATCATTTTGTGGGCAAGTATTCTTATGTGATCCATTTCTGAAGAAACACTCTGGGAGTGGAAACAGACTGCTGTAATAACTGAGAAACACAGAATCTTTCCTCATGCTGCTCGTGGCGAAGGACTTTAAAGAGATGCTTTCCAAGTAAAATCATTAAAGCCAAAGAAGCTGAATGCATGAATGTAATTTACAGTTAATTCCAAACAGGATCTCCCCTTAAAGAATGAAAAACAAACAGATTCCACCTGTTACCAGATCAGCCAAAAAGCACAAGCTACTCGCTGTAATCTAAACCAGCTGAATGGTAACTCCTCAATCATCCATCAGTTGACACGCCTCTAAGGAAGGAAAGACTTTTTCTGTTGCTGCTTACATTGCATTTATTGGGGAATACTGGGTTTGGAAGACGGTTTTAGGCTTCTTGCATGTTGAATCCCAGCTTGTTCACACACCTCTTGCTTTGCAGAGAACCATACTTCGTGCTCCTTTGGTAGCAAGCAGGCTTACTAGATGCCTGTGGCAAAGTGCTTAGAGGCTGAAACATGCTGTTGGCAAATAAAGCCAATATTTCAATTTCTGGCTGAGGATCTCTGCACTAAGTAGATGAGACAGATGCACTGGATGTATTTGTCTGACTCCTTTTGTATAGTTCATCATTATTATGAAGACTAATAAAAGCAAAACCAAATAAATTATTACTATTTAAAAAACAATAATTTATTCTCTTGCTCAGCCTCCCTAAGTGCTGGTTTAAGCTTCCTCAGTACAAGCACTTTTGTGCTTGTGCAGGTTTGACGAAGCATCTGACAGAAAAGAAAAAGGACAAAAAAAAAATTAGGAAAGTTAGAGAATGGATACCATCTAGTGGCACCACCAATAAAACAGTGGACTTGCTGGTTGCTTCGTTTGCCCATGGCTGCCTTCTTTTTGGGGGTCCCAGTTCTTTGGCAGACCTCTTGGCCCCACTCATATTTGCCACCATCTTTCTGCAGGGTTGGCCTCTGATTTGGCAGCTGCCGAAGGGCACAGGAAGCTGTGCTGGACTCAACCTCTGAACTCCCAAACTGCTGTTACACGTGAATCTCTCAACCCCCCTTGGGAGGAATTGCACCTTTTAAGGGGACTAAAGAATGGAAAAACCTGAGAAAAAGAGAAATACAGGAGGTTTGTTTTCAGTTAGTGATCTAATCCTTTGTGCTGAGGAGACAGAAGTATTTCAGCTGGCACATCCCACCTTTCCTCCTTCCCAGGTGCCTTCCCCTGACAGGGGGCACAGGCTCTACCCAAAGCTTGCTGAGGTCAGAGAGGGCTTTTGCTTTGGCTAAAAAGGATCAGGCTGCTCACTGTGGACTCCTATGTCACTGTCTTTCTAAAGAGGGGAACTTGTTTTATTAATGTTTAATTAATTATTTTTATTAATGAACTATATTAATATTTAAATATTCATATAAATATTTGATTAAAGCATTTTAATAATGGAATATATTTCTANATTTATTATATAGTAAGTTATATTAAGCTCAAACTGAATGCTTGCTATGTCAGCTTGATTAGACTTGATTGGACTGGATTAGAAGGTAATATGTGTATTTTTTGATTTTGTAAAATGTAAAGTAAAAATATGCTAATTTTAATTCTAATATTCTGCTATAATTTCCTGCAATGTGTGAGGTCTCTGAGCTCATCAGATTT
>VXBX01009217.1:88270-117069 GCA_013400415.1 Scytalopus superciliaris
TTTATGGTTTGGGTCAAATGTGGTTTCAAGGTGGGCCTCCAAATATATGCTTTTTTTTTTTTTTGTACTACATATTTTTGATTCAGCATGCAAATAAAGTTGGTGGGGTTTTTTGCAGATGAACAAGAATCTCATTTAAAAATAAGACTGTGGAGCAAAAGAGTAGTAAAAATACACTTAGCACATTTTCTTCACCCAAAATGAAGATTCTTCTGGAATTTTATCCAAACATCTAATAAATGCAATTTTTGAATGTGATTTAACTAGAACATAAGTGGCTACAAACTTGCTGTAAATGCAAATATGTTAATAAAAATCTTGGGCAACCTGCAGAAAATCTGGTTTATTTCATACACAGAAGATGGCTTTTTCTTGCATCTTGGAGAAATAAAGGCAAATATTTATACAAAACCTCTATCCAATAAAACTATTATTTTTATATGAGTGCAGAGATCATGAGAGCATATCAAGTGTATACTGTCTTACCTATAGGACTACAGAGGACATATGAAAGCAGGATATAAAATGCCTAGAAATATCCATCAACTAGATAATTGAAGAGGTATAAAAGGCAGATAAACATATTTTATGAGCCAACAGTTTATACCTAATTCTGTTTCAAATAGCTTATGAACAGTAGAAAAGTAACAGCACTGAAGTTTCTCCTCCTTACTTGTATTGAATATTTGTATCTTGAAAACAGACTCTTCATAAGGAAAAAAGAAAACTTAGCAAAATATATATAGTTTTATACAGTGAGAAAATGTGCAACTCTATTCAAACCAAACTGTGGAAAACAGTTTTGCTAAAACTTCACTTCAGGCCATAGGTGTAATTTCCACATAATAAATTTACTTACTTTGATCTTCTGGATCTAAATTATTATTAATTTTTTTTTTTAATTTTGAAATTACTTTTTAAATCACATCTTTTCACTCGATACACAAATTTATGGATGTTTTTGAAATTTTGTCAGAAAACAGCCTTTATAATCATGGAATAAATTATTCTTTTTAACAATACTTCAAAACAATTCTATTTCCCACTCCCAACCCCCTGAGTTCTTTAGTTTGGTTTTTTTCCTTCATTCTTCTTTGACTTCTAAACGCAACTTTTAAATTCTGCTCACACATAACATCAGCAGATGAGGAAGGGGCTGGACGTGAAACCTTAAAACTGGCTGCAGTGCTTTTGGAGAAGCTTCTGGTTTCCAGGTGAAAACAACCTTTAAGTAGAAGAGGGATATAAAGCGGTGAGTGCAGTGAGTTTTTAGCTCAAGAGAATGAATTCCCAAGTGTAGGAAGGTTTGCCACATCTCTTTTCAGCTGGACTAATAAAGATGTTGCTCACAACTTTCAGAATCTGTTTGTTCAGCTGAAGTCTGGAGGACTTTAAAGTAACTGTTGCTACTCAAAAGAAGTTGCCTCAATTCTAATACACCCACTTGAAAACAAGGGAACAGGCACTCTGGGATGCGTCTCCTCGAGTCCCATCGTCTTGTGCTCATTCAGGTTCCTCAGGTGATCACAAACCTGATCTTTACTTACAGTGATAGGAGAAATAGTAACTTTAGTCACAGTATCCTGGAATGCCTGAATAAGGAGCAACATAACCTTAGAGAAGTCATGGAGAATTAGATAAGGGATGTAACTCATACAAACAGGATATAAACTAAGCTCTGTGTGCCCAGATAAGGCAGAAAAACAAATGTCAGAGTTTTTGGTGGTGAAACACAATGTTGTTGTGCCTGCTGAGGGACTGAGGTCAATATGATGAAGAAGACCTGGAAGGACCAAAAAAGGACTTCCAAGAAGGGTGTGACTGTGTAAAACAAACTAATGAATATGCATTAAGTAAATGAGAATATCTAATGAATATGTAAGCAGTATGCGTAGTAAAAAGCCCTGTCCATCTCTCATTTGGCATGTTCAATTAGAGGAGCTCTCCCCGGAATGTTCAGCATGTTGAATAAGGGATGCCCTTTTTGACACCTACATATTGGTATTAAGAAGTTTGTTTCTGGTGCTTTTCAGTATCAATCAGCAACTTTGCTCCCCCAGCCCCCCTCCTGCTGTCCATCCACTCAATAGGTGTGGGAAGACAGATTGCCATTGAATACTGAGGCAAAAAAGCTGTTGGGTACCTCAGCCTTCTCCTCCATCCCCTGTTATGTCTGCCAGTGTTGTTTATCAGGTATTACACCTTCTTCAGTCCTTGATACCACCTCGCAACAGCCTCTGAATTCATGTAGTTATTTTTCCTGCAATAGCTGGATACACTGGGAGAGATCAATGCTGGGAAGAGACAGGTGGAAAGGGGAAAATGGAAGAGAAAGGAGTGGAAGAGCAGAGCCCCCAAAGGCAGAAGGGGCACAGCCACACAGACTGTGAAGCTCAGACAAGTCCTCACAGCAAGGCTGATACATTTTTGGTTCCTTCCCTCTGAGGCAAAGTTTGTGCTGAACCACATTTCAAATGCGGAAACAATTCTTTCTTAAATCTCAGTTTCACATTGGGGCTGGAAACAGGTCTTGTCTCTCAGAGGTTTCTGTCGCTCCAACAAGGATTACATGTAGCACTTGTGACTAACCTGCTAGTTATTTTTAGTTAGTTACATTGTTTGTGCTTGGGGTAGGCCTGGCCCAAACAGAAGTTTTGCACAGATAAAACCAACCTAAATATTTCTGGTTTCTCTCTGGGCAGAAACATAGTGCTGTATTAGCATACCATTGCTATACCATATGGAAGCTATTGTTTGCATATCTATTTTTCATTTTTGTGGGCCTGCTGAAAGACTCTGATTTGTGTAATGCAGCATGTTCCTTCCTGTAAGACAATCCTGCGTTTTTACCTTGAGCTGCAAGTGCTGTGAAGTTCACGTGTGATGCTCATGGCTTTGCAGAGGATGCATTTTCCATGGGTAGACAGGGAAGGAAGAGCACCAGGCACCCAAACAACCTGATTACAGGCGGAATACAACATTAATTTGAAATTCATAAAGTATTTTGTTAATTTCTGCAATTGGCGACTTCTGGTGTAGCAAAAATAAATGTGGGTTAGGTGGATTTTATAAGCCCAGTGAAGTTTGAGTTTGGAAACCTCTGGAATTTCTTTTTCAGCAAAAGTTAAACATAGAAAGAGGATTTTTTTCTTCCTCAAGTAATTTGTGACTAAAAAGGATGTTAAATCTCAGAAATAGCAGAGACATCCATATGGACTCACATTAAGACTAACAGTCGAGGGTGCAGATGAAGCACAATATAAACTATGCTTGAAATGGGATGGTATTTAGAGTAAGATTTTTTTTAAATCTCTGTGGGATACTATGTGGGGGGTTTTTTGTTTGTTTTTAATTGAAGAAGAATAATAGTAATTTTGCCTGTTGTAATTGAAGACTTACATCTTGCTGCTTGCCAAGGAAGAAACAAAGCTGACTGTTTCTGTTCTCCAACATGATATGAAGCAGAGACAGGTGGAAGATTATCATTCTACTTTTATGATAATCTTCAAGTGCTAAATTTAAATTCTTCTGCTCTGATTCACAGAGGTAACTTTCCAAGCCTCTTTGTATCTTCATTTTAGCAGGTTTTCTACTTAGGTATTAGGTTCAGATATGTAATCTGTCAACATTTCTGCTGATTGATAAGCTAGTTGAATGTCTATATTGACTATTTTGACTTCTACAAAAATCATATTTTAACAGAACTTTTAACCATATTTTTTCACTCTAACATTGATAGACTATTATATTCTATAGGAAAAGAACACAGCACAAATCCTTGTTGTAAGTGTTTGTTCTGGCCAAACCCAGCAGTTCATTTATGGATTAGATTTAAAAATTCAGTGGAGAAGATAGTGGTTTTTTCCACTATAAGTAGGACTTGCCAAAATATAACATATAGAGATTGTTGTTCTGGTCACAAATGGGCAAAAATCCAAGTGAGGAACATTTCTTTATCCACCTAAACAAAAAAAACCCCACTACCAACAATTACTGGAGAGCAGAGTCCAACTTAAGACAATACATATCCGCAGTACTTCAGTATTTCATCTGGTATGCCTAAGAAATAATTCAACACAGGACATGATTCCTGATGTGAGATAACCAAAAATCTTCTCCCCGATGCATTCACAGGTGTCACTGAAATAAATGTTTCTTATCTTCTGTGCTATCTCACTGCATTGCATGCAAAGATCTTTAGCAGCGATGTAACACAGATCAACCTCTCCTGTTTATAAACTGATGATTTGAATGACATTTTTGGAAAGTGAAGAAAACTATAAGGTTGTGAGCTGTTTCCATTCCTATTTTATTTTAAATAACAAGCATCATCACTAAACCACTCTGATGTTCATAACAAGGTTTTTTGGAACTAAGACAAAGACCAAGAAAAATTGTGCCTTTATTTTGGTTTCCTTTTCTCACAAAATGCCTCCTTCAGCCTCAGAATTTATTATTTNTTAATTGAAGAAGAATAATAGTAATTTTGCCTGTTGTAATTGAAGACTTACATCTTGCTGCTTGCCAAGGAAGAAACAAAGCTGACTGTTTCTGTTCTCCAACATGATATGAAGCAGAGACAGGTGGAAGATTATCATTCTACTTTTATGATAATCTTCAAGTGCTAAATTTAAATTCTTCTGCTCTGATTCACAGAGGTAACTTTCCAAGCCTCTTTGTATCTTCATTTTAGCAGGTTTTCTACTTAGGTATTAGGTTCAGATATGTAATCTGTCAACATTTCTGCTGATTGATAAGCTAGTTGAATGTCTATATTGACTATTTTGACTTCTACAAAAATCATATTTTAACAGAACTTTTAACCATATTTTTTCACTCTAACATTGATAGACTATTATATTCTATAGGAAAAGAACACAGCACAAATCCTTGTTGTAAGTGTTTGTTCTGGCCAAACCCAGCAGTTCATTTATGGATTAGATTTAAAAATTCAGTGGAGAAGATAGTGGTTTTTTCCACTATAAGTAGGACTTGCCAAAATATAACATATAGAGATTGTTGTTCTGGTCACAAATGGGCAAAAATCCAAGTGAGGAACATTTCTTTATCCACCTAAACAAAAAAAACCCCACTACCAACAATTACTGGAGAGCAGAGTCCAACTTAAGACAATACATATCCGCAGTACTTCAGTATTTCATCTGGTATGCCTAAGAAATAATTCAACACAGGACATGATTCCTGATGTGAGATAACCAAAAATCTTCTCCCCGATGCATTCACAGGTGTCACTGAAATAAATGTTTCTTATCTTCTGTGCTATCTCACTGCATTGCATGCAAAGATCTTTAGCAGCGATGTAACACAGATCAACCTCTCCTGTTTATAAACTGATGATTTGAATGACATTTTTGGAAAGTGAAGAAAACTATAAGGTTGTGAGCTGTTTCCATTCCTATTTTATTTTAAATAACAAGCATCATCACTAAACCACTCTGATGTTCATAACAAGGTTTTTTGGAACTAAGACAAAGACCAAGAAAAATTGTGCCTTTATTTTGGTTTCCTTTTCTCACAAAATGCCTCCTTCAGCCTCAGAATTTATTATTTTTAATACTGATTTCTGTTCATCCACCCACATAATGCAAAGATGTGTGCACAAGCACAGTGCTTGCTAGCAAAGGATGTACTCTGGATCAAGTTAGAATGATGGAATTCTTTGGGTTGGAAAGTACCTTAAAGACCTTCTAGTTCCAAACCCCCTGCCATGACCACAGGCAGCTTCCACTAGCCCAGGTTGCTCAAAGCCCCATCCAACCTGATCTTGAACACTTCCAGGTATGGGGTATCCACAGAGTCTCTAGGAAACCTGTACCAATGCCTCACCACAAGGAAGACTTTCTTCCTTACATCTAATCTGAACCTACCCTCTTTTAGTTTGAAGACATTGTCCTCGTCCTATTACTACATGCCCTTGTGAAAAGTACTTATCCAGCTCTCTTTTGTTCCCTTTAGGTACTTGAAGGTACTAGAAGATCTCACCACAGCCTTCTCTTCTCCGGGCTGAACAGCACAATTCTCTCAGCCTGTCTTAAGAGGAGAGGTGCTCCAGCCTTCTGAGTTCCCATCACCCAGACATCTGATTCAGACAAGGTGACATATGGCAGCAACAAACCAGCTCTGGGCCAACACCAGAGACAACAAGCATCTGCTCAGGCTACTGCTTCAAGGTGCAGAGGTGCTACTGTACTGGCAGGTACATTTTGCATCATGGCCAGTGATAACTGTTGCATTTCACCTGCCACCTAAGGATTCTGAGATAATTCTTTGTTCTAGCATGATATACTGAAAAGAAGGCCCATGTTTTATTAGCATCATCAATAAGTCAGTGACATCCACCTGCCTGTAATGGCACATAGTCATGGCACACCTTGAGGATGAGTTTTGCAGCCCATGGCTGTGATTTCCCATTAGTGCCACTGAAGGCACAGCAGTGAGCTCTGCTGACCACCTAGCAAGCAAAGAGACAGATAAAACAGCCTGCTCCTTCCCCTGTCTACCTGCAGATACCTACCTGCTCCTGTTCTACTGAAACTGAAGTCACTTAGCTGGCATGAACTCCCAGACTTACTCAAGCATCACTCAGTTCTCTGTTAATGACTCTTTCTCCAGGATCTGCATTTAGACAAATATATTTTTGAGAAAGGCAGCTTTCCACATGGAGCTCAATAGATGGCAAATGTTTAAAAAATATCCTCTGAACTGAGAAGAGACTTCTTGTCTTTGAAATCTGCTGTATGCCTGGGATGTCTTCTTTCTAAGTGATCCATTCAAGTACGAAATATGCCACAAGTGCAGTATAATTGGAGGCAGAGAAAAAATTACATCCACAAATAAAGAAACCTAGATATTTTCAGCTGAACTTTTGTATTTCCTTAGCAGTATGTTAGATCTTACCAAAGGTTTTTTTTTTTTTCTTAGCAATTAAAACTGATAGCATGAATATTTTAATATATTTTATTCATGTTTTAAAATGTATTTATTGAGGCAAATAACAATCAACCAAGCTAGTAAATGTAGTGTTATAGAAAAACAAAATACTGGGCCAGGTTGTCTAGAAGTTAAAGATTGTGCATGTTGTGGGTTTTTTTTTCCTAGGAGATGGCATAAAATACATCATTTGCTGATGAAACTAGTCTTCATCTATATCCACCCTTTGTAATTAACTTGGTTGTGTTCATGGACACTAGACTGGTTTCAAAATCTCACTGCATCTTGCTCTGTCCCCCCAAAAAACAAGACATGATTATAGTCCTCATTCATAATAATACACCTTGACAAATTTCTGGCAGGAAAACAGCCAGGTCATTCACAGCAATTAGACAGTAAGTACTGTTATTCATGATCCTAGGCTTCTAACTGATTTCCTCCACAAATACAGAAGAATTTCTGACCTGGTCCACCTGTTGTGATTTTTAAAAGCTTCGTAAGGATGACAGTGGGTCACACAGTCCAGCCATAAAATCTCCTGTTTTGCAGTGGTCAGTAGCAGGTGCCAAGAGAAGAACACAGAGTAAAAAGAGCATGGGTTGGTACATCCCAAAACAACTGGACTGTGAATTTGGAGTTCAGAGACCCCCCTGAGCCATAGGTTTTTTTATCTGAGTTCAATAATCCTTAAAATTTTTTCTCCTATTAATTTAATGATGCTCCTTTTGAACCTGTGCAGTCTGTTGTCATTGCTAGTACACTGCAGCAAGATGTTTCACAGCTTAACTGACTGATAATAAGCACCTTTTCCCTGTTTTGTAGACATCCTCTAGTGTCAAATAAAGAGAAACTGGAGTCACTGCATGAATTTTATGACTGTCATATACCATATGGTCTCCACCACCTCTATTTTTTTAGCTTGATACATTATGGAACACAGATCTGCTGCTTTTATGACAGGTCAGATTGCTCCAATATTTTTCAGACCCCTTTTCATCTCCACTTTCTTGCTCTTTTTTTCACTCTGTGCTTCTTAACATACAATCTCTTTGTTAATTGCAACAGTTCATGGAAGATATCTACTAAAAAAGTGAACTTCACCTGTACCTTCAAGTTCCATTACCTGCCAATACAGCACAGATGGGTCTTGCAGGGGCTGTTGTGAGCAGCTCTGTGCTCCTCAGGAACTGGGTAGGTACTCTAGTAACTCTTGGTAAACATGTGAACAGGAAATAGACCACATTTTGAGAGTTCTGTAGTCTGAAGTTGCATTGCCTCGTGTTATTTTCCACTGAGAACAGACAGGAAGGAAAAATTAATGTTACCTTCAGTAAGGAAGTAGACAGTAGTCTCAGTGAAGCAGCTTAAGACTCTTGAGTCTCCTCTGCACTCAGGGCCAGCCACTGGGATACCTCTGAACTGCCAGAGATTCTGTAAATGATCTTGGCATAAGCAAGTGTTGCATACCTGTAAAGCAGGTGTTTAGTTTGAAATGTGGCTTGGAATACTCTATTGCCAAGCTGAAGAGCTTTGTGCCTGCAGGTATTTGTGACTTTCTATGCCTAGAGTATGTGCCTTGCTACACACCTAGTGGGAATTAACCTTCTTCACTCTGTTCATGAGTTATTTTAAATGAAAGCTGGTCATATAAGAACTCACAGCTTGATGAAAGAACTACTGAGTAACATCTTGCTACTTGCATTGTACAAGAAGCTGCAAAAAGGGATCGTAATGATCCTTTCAGACCTTGAAGTTTGAAGGACTTATTCTGTTCAAGGTGATATATTCGTCTGGTTAGCCATGATGTAGCTTTTAGAAAAGCAATTCTATTCTTCAGAAAATTAGTATCTCATGACATTTCCAACAAAGAATCTGTCTTTTAGCCCTCTAAATAAGTAATTTTCATGTGGTCCATATAAGTAGGTCTGTATGGAGACTACGAGGATGAAGATGGTCTTATCCTACAAAGAGTTTATTGACAGCAATTTGGTAAGACTGAAATTTACTTGGATGATGTAATTATCTCATATTAAGTCTGATTTATCACATCACAGAATTGCACTTATTGTAATAAAATTGTTCATAAGGATTGAGAGATATTTGCATGTGTTTTCCTCAATTCCCTTTCTCTTTCTCTGTTCTTTTTACCTGACTAATACCTGTGCTCAACTAGTCCCAGAAAATGCTCTTGTGTTCTCCCTCTCATTTTGTGCCAGAGAAGGCCACTTTCGTTTAGCAGGGCTGTATGCATAGGCCACCATGGTGACAGAAGGCAGAGGCAAGGCAGGCACAATTAATTTGCAAATAACTTGTAATACCAGGTGCACTAAAGGACTGCAAAGCCAGACTTAACCTTTATATGTCTGTCTTCCCAGCTAGAGTACATAGCTCTGAGTTAGATTGGTACCACATTATCCTCTTTGTAAGGAAGTGTGGGTGCCCAAGAATATCTGTAAAAACCTGCCTTCTAGATTGAGAAACAGATGAAATGGGAAAGAAGCAAGATTTGAGATACCTCAGGCAGAGGTCAGTGCACTACTTAGAACTGTAGTGAAACTCTGAGTATAAATCTCCACACTTAAGTTTGTCAGAGTAGTGGGTGTGAACTGTATGCAAAACTTGTCTGTAGAGGGAAAAGGAGATGTTGATATCCTAGTGAGGATACCAAATGTATGAGTTTACCTAATATTAGTAACCTCATACTTAAAGACACAACCCCAGTCTCCTAGCTCCTAGAAAAATGTTACCTTACCTTATTATTTGTCAAGTAAAAGTGTAGTTGTTCTATATGAAGAAGAGCAGCTTCCAGCACAGTGACTGGAAAACACCTACCTCTCAAAGAGCTGAGGTCTGTGAGTCAGAAGAGTCACCTGGGAAAGCCAAGCTGAAATTTGTTCAAGCACAGGAATAAACAGAAACTGTGTTACCCATCTGAATTATTTTTCTAACTTGAGATTATGAAGGGAGTGCTAAATGTCACGGTTCAGGGACAGACACACACACTCACAAAGAACAATGACACAATCCTACAAGAAGCATAAGTGAAGCTCATTTCAGCAGTCAAAGAAGTCCAGGTAGTACTGCAAAATCTAGGTGGTTCTAAGGACAAACCAGCTGCAGAACCTGTACATGAGCTTGAAAATACTTATGGGGCTCTTTATTTTAGTGCTGCCTTCTGATTTGCCTTGACTTTACCACATCTTCAAATATGATGCCATAACAATGCATGAAGTGCTCTCAAATGTACAGCTTTTTATTATGCAAATTGACATGTTAATCCAGTTAAATGTGTATCATAGGGAATAGTAATAAAGGTAGTGTAAATTTATGTGTTTCATAGTGATGACAAGAAAAACAGTGTTATCAAAAAACAAACAAAAAAAAAACAAACCAAAACCAACAAAATAAAACAGAATTTATTGCCTCAAAGATAAGGACTCAAGATCAGGTTTTCCACTAGACATCCAAGCATCACATGTGAGTATCAAATTCATGCAGGATTATTGCTGGTTTTCCTTTATAATTTCATATATGATGTTGGACTTTACTCTGACGTAGAGCTATACAGAAGAGGATGGCTATCAGAGAGCTCCAGCTGGGGTGACTAGAGAGAGGTGCCACTCTTTGGTTTTTGGTAATAATGATACATTTACATACTAATTAACCAATACTTCTAAGATATTACTTTTGGCAAGTGTTGACCTTTACTCTTCCAAAGTAAATCTTTGTAGTACACATGCTCATAGTAGCAAAGAAGGGGACCAAGGTGGTGAAAACATACAAATTTATTGAGGCCTAAGAGACTATTGTAGAGAGAACACTGAAGGCAAACACTCATGAATGTGTTAATAGTAGCTGAAAAAAAGATACATCAAGTATCAGTACAAATAATCAAATTATCAAAAGGAGAATTTCCCCCTGGATGGTGCTTAAAGCTGTCTGAAAAGCACAGTGGAAAATCTTTCCAGTTCTCTTGACATTCTGTCGTTGTTCACTGAAACACATAAATAACAGAGAAAACTTCCCTGGGTCTTCAGTGTCAACTTGTGTCCCTCTGCATCCACCATTATACCAGTCAGAATTTTGTCTACAAGGTAAATAAACATCTGTGCCACTTCTTCAAGTGTGTATTTGTTGAAGGTCCCAATCAGTGGCATGTTCCTGCAGTCACCCGAAAGCAAAGCTGTGAGTTTGACAGCCAGCAGGTCAGAGAGGGGGAACAAGGTTGTGTGTCCAGCTGTCAGGCAGGCAGGGAGATGGGTGAGCTGTGGACAGGAAAGTCTGAAAGCTGGAGCTGTGTTCGGCACTTTGCAGGTTCCTGACAGCTCTGACTTCGTAATTTTTAAATAAACGGGTTTATACGTGGATAGCATGTTGTGATTTTGTGGGTAATTAATTCTGTGTACAAAAAAAAAAAAAAAGAAAAAAAGAAAAACCTCCAACTCCATAGTTTTCTAGGGACTTTAATAGGACTATTACAAGCACTTAATGCTTCTATGTTGCTTTTAATTAGTCATCAGCCACATCTCCCTCTCTGTGCAGAGTGCTGCGCAAATATGGAGAAAGTTAATTGGCTTTTCCAGTACTCATACTTAAGAGAAAATCTGATAAAATTCCAGAAAGGCAGTTTAGCAGGCAGAACAACAGATGGTCAGCAAGTGAAAATCAGCAGAGCAGACTGATTTCAGTGTTGTTGTAAAAGTTATAAGCGGAAATCCTAATCCAGAGCCTCTTGACTATAGCTACACTATTCCATTCAAATGTGGTTTGGGTTTTTTTTTTCTTAGAAGAAAAATATCAAGTGTAAAATGGGCTCTTTAGTAAGCATTTTATATTTTCTAGTCCTCTTTTGCTAGGTTTCATACATCCAGCATGCACTTAATTATCACCTTTTTGCAATGTGAAATTTCTCGTAAAATATATTGAAAGCTGAGTGAGTCTGGAGACTCAAAGGAAATAGTTCTGAAATTATTTGCTGTGAAGTCACCACTCTAGTATGATTCTTTCTAGTTAATGTCTTTCATTAAGGCACAGAGGAAACAAAATACATCACACTTTAACAGTACTGTTACACTAAACTTTTGTTGCCATGGAGACAGAGACTGTGTAGATGAAGTTCCCAGTTCTCTCAGAGGTGCTGATAACTCAGTAGTGCCTAATAACCCGTTGAAAAATTCTACATTCTTGAAACATTTTTCTTGTTATTCAACTTTTCTTGCAAGAACTGACTGTGTACCCTTTGGGTGGTTTCCAGAAGGAAATACACAGGTGGGCTCCAAATGCTGACTCAGTCAGTGAGCATCTTGAAGGAGAAGGAAGCTGGCTTTTTGGGTTAGAACTGACATTCTTTACTGAAAGTGCAAGTTCTAATCTACATGCAATATTTTCACATGTGAAGTTTCTGCATTCAATAGCATGAATGAAATGCAGATTATACGCAGGAAAATGGTACTGTTGATGTGTGAGGAGCCAGACTACTGACAGCTTGGCTGTCATTGATGTAAGAAACCCTGAAGAAGATTGTGGATTTACACTGCCGCCATTGGGTGCATCTTAATGATGGCTCCAGTAACACTTCCAAGCTCATGTTGTGGTTGTAGGTTGATCAGCTACTAGACCAAGTTGCCCAGAGGGGTTGTGGAGACTCCATCCTCAGAGATACTCAAAATCTGAGTGGACAAGGTCCTGTGCAGCCTCTCCCTGGTGGGTCCTACTCTAGGCAGGTGGGTAGAGTGGACTAGATAGTCTTCAGAGGGACCTGACAAAGTGAATACTTCTGTGAGTCTCAGTGCTGAGCCCAACACTCTGTTAACAACCTGGATGACAGGGCAGGATGTACCCTCAGCAAGTCTGGTGGTGCTGCCAAACTGGGAGAGGTGTTTGACACACCAGTCGGGTGTTCTGTCTTTCAGAGGGTCCTCAGCAGGCTGGAGAACTGGCCAGAGAGGAACCTCATCATGTTCAACAAAGGGAAATGCCCAGTCCTGGATCTGGGGAGAAATAAACCCATGCACCCACCCAAAATGGGGACTGACTGACTGGAAAGTATCTTGCCAGAAAAGGATCTTGGGGTCCTGGGAGTCAACAAGTCAACAATGTGCCCATCTGGCAAAAAAAGTCCAAAACTCCAGGCTGCATTAGAAGGAGCTTTACCAGCAGGTCACAGAAGGTGATTTTTCTCCTTTAGCCTGTGAAGAGACACCTGCAGTGCTGTGTCCAGTGCTGGGCTTCACAGAACAAAAGAGAAGGAATAAAACAGGTGACTTCCTTACCTCTTTACTTGATTAGAACAGTTCAGTAAAAAACAACAACAACAACCACCAAAAAACAACAACAAAACCAACAAAACAAACCTCCCCAAAACCCCAAAACAAACATCAGAACCTTTCCCTATCAATTATTCTATTATTCCTGTATTCAGAATTGTTCCTTCATTCAGTTCAGTTGCTCTCTTTCTTCCTGCCCAATGAAGAAGAAAATGTGTGAAGAAAAACTAAATGCAACAGCATCAACATATGAAGGAAGGAAAGTGGTTGCAGCCTGTGACTGTCAGAGTGATGCTGACTGACATTTTGGCAGGTACCAGTGTGGGGATAATGTTTTTTTTCTCTGCAAAGCTCCTGGACAAGACATTCACAGGACATTTTTAACTCTTGGAACTGGGAGGCCTGTAACACCCAAGTGGGGAGTTGATTGAAAATATATAGGACATTAAAAAAAAGGAAAAAATGGGGAAAAGTATTATTTTTAATTCACATAAAGTAATATGGCTAGAGAGCTTGGACTGAACCCTACCCAAATAGATTGAAAAGTCCTCCAGCCAGGCACCACTGACACCAAACCATAGCTCCTACCATCTCCTCTTCTGTCTTTCCTCCTTGCCATATTTTCCCTAGGAAATAAATACAAAGCTGAGCAGAAACAGCCCCACTTGAAGTGAAAAGCAGCTGAAACTTATAGCCAAGCCATGAGGTCTGGTCCTCAGCTCATCTGCTCTCCTGGGCACAGAGTAGTCCCTGGAAACAGCTGAAGAAGTGTGGATGAATGTTTGCTGCTATCAGCATATTTATAATTAGTCTATTTTAAAATATGAACCTATCTATGCTACTAGACATGCTTATTTGTTATTAGTAGTAGATGATTTTGTTGAAAGAGCAATTACACCAAGCAATGACCTGACCTGAAGCCTTTGTTCAGATGGGTGCGCTGCAAACCTCAAACTCTGAGTTAATTATCATCTTAATCAGTGGGCAGAAATATAATATCTCTGATTTGGCTCCAGAGACTTCAGACATCTGTTTTAACATGTGTTGACATAAGTATTTCTTTCCTCTGAAAGACAGCTTAGATACTAAGAGACAGAAAATTGCAGTTGTTGGTGTTGTGTGAGATTGCACCCACCATGAACCACCATGCAAAAGTTGTGAGAGTTTTGAAAAGACTCAAAATTTTTGTCATGACCCTCATGAATTTCAGTGTCTTTTTGAAAGCTCAAGAGTAGCAGGCTAATGGACAGTACAGATGACAATCAACTTTCATGTAAACTAAGAATTTTTCCTTACAGAAAAGTAAAGCAAAGGAAGCTTTTCCCATAAAAGCAAAATTGATTATGGATAAAAAAACTTGAATTTCATAGTTACAATGGATGGATTTGGCAGAAGATTAAAAAATGCCAGGGGAAAATGAAAAAAAGAGAATATTGTCTGACAGATACACTCTGGAAAGTCTGTCTGTGAGAGTCTCTGCTATGACCAATATTTGTTCTGTACAGCAGGAATGGAGCAAATCCATCCTTCTCCCATTTTTATGTTTGCCTTGGCCCAACCCCTTGTCCTGACATTGGCTGAAGCTTTTTGGACTCATCTATCAGACCTGGTAGTGGTTTTCTGTGGACTGATTTAACACTTGCTGAGGTTAGTCACATTCTCTGACCACTGTGCCAGGGAATGCAGGTAGTAACTTGCACTTGTAGGTGCAATTAAATGCAAAACTGTGACTGATGTAAAAAAAAAAAACTTCCTCTAACAAAAGTGGCAGCTTTTAAGAGGCCCTGCTGGACAACTGACTGACAGTGATGTATGTATCTATACTTACACAGGAATATTCACCATATGAACAACAAAATTTATTAATGTACTGCCTTATAGTGCACTTTGTATCATCTAATGGTGATGTGTATTACTAACAGTCCACTATGTTTTCTAGGATTTGAAGGGCAGCAGGAGTCAGATGCATATCCTGCCTGATTACAGCATTTATTTGGAGGTTTTCTTCTCTCTGTGGTTGTGGATCTCTTGAGTGACCCCCCCCCCTGCTTTCCCCACAGGGCACAGTATGTTGCCGTCTGGCCTCTGTCACCCATGGGGGTGACATGGGTGAGCAAAGCAGTGCCACCCAGCATCTGAAGGAGTTGATTAAGGTTCATTTTGTGTTTCTGGATCTCCAGACTCCTGTTGTTTCATGGAAGTGCCCAAAATAAGAGTATGCAATTAAAGGTACTTCACCCTGAAGTTTCCAACAACAAATTGCCACAGTGCCCTTCTCAGAGTTCTTCTCCAAACATCCTTCCTCAAAGGTAGAAAGTGACACTGATTCATGGTGGCTGTTTCCTTCTCAGTTCCCCTGGCTTTGGAAAGGCTGGAATTAGGAAGCCAAGCATCACAGCAGGAAGAGATGGGCCTGGGATAGGGCTGAATCCTGATGTATTTTGGAGGCACCTCCTGTAGAGAGCACACCCCACACTGGGGCAGGCACATGCGAGTTTCAGGAACTTCATGGCTCTCTACCCTTCCTGGCAGAGAAGTGAGGAACCAGGCAGGAATGTTATCCTCCCTGATCTCTGCTCTTTGTGACAACAGTCCTGTCCTCTCTGTGTTTCTGCTTCAAAACCAAGTCTCCTTGAAGACACTCTCAAAACCCTGTTTTCCTGCCTGCCTGTTACACATTGCGTGGGGCTGGTCTAACACAGTGAGCGGCTGGCTGNTTTAGTTTAATAATGCAGGTGATTATCAGAGGGAGCTTTTAATCAAAGTTCTCAGAAAATCAATGGGCATTTCAACTTTTTTTTTCCCCTCACAGGAGCAAGTACACCAAGTATGGGATTTTTAGGTTTTGCTTCATAGTCCAAGGAGATGTCATTCAGGTTTTACAAGTTAGAGGACATAAACCATAGGGAGATATTCACTTCCCATGTGTTTTCAGTAAGTGCGTCTAACCAGCTTTCCAAATCTACCCAGGAGAAACTGTGGACACAGCATGTTGTAATGTTGTCCCTTGCTAGTCCCCCTTGCCTTTCACTTGGGTGTTTCATTTTCTGTAGAAGTTTACATTTCTCATCATAAGCAGGATGCCTTCATAGTTGTTGTATTTCAGTGTCAGTCTCACTGAGAAAGGTTCTCTCTGGGTCACAATTTTAGTGCCACAAAAGCAGTAGCTAAAAAATAGGCAAGACATTACTTTTGTTATTAATAATAAACATCTGAAAATACAAGTTCTCATGGGAAAAATAGCACTTTTAAAGAACTCTGCCGAATTTAAGTTGGTTTTCTTTTCTTCTCTATAGCTTATTTTATTGAAATAATGATGCTATGATTAGAAGCATAATTATAAAACTCAACTGTTTCTCTGTAGGCAAAAACCCTCACAATTTGAAGGACTGAAGGTGGGGAAAATTCCACTATCATCAGGCAGCCATGCTCAAGCTTCCTTGGTCAAGTCAGCCCAGTTTAATTGCTCAGTTCAACAGAAGCATTTAAATAGGTCTGTGCCACAACGTATGAAGAAGAACTAGTACATTTGAAACTGGGAAACGTGGAGAACACAAAGGCCTTTACTCTTCGAAGAACTGTGTAGTAACACAGTGTCCACGAGTGGAATCTTCCTCCAGAGTATCTGGGAGAGGCTGTGGTGCAAGATTTGATGGGGGAAACTGTCCTGACAGATCATACTCAAGAGAGACCTTTTCCAGGTCTGTTTCTATCAGAAAATGAGGATCTGTGTCTGAAGGGATGGTTGACACCCCTCTCTCCTACCTCCCACCTCCAAAATATTCAACAGCTGTAAAAGAAATTAGTTTTCCTTGCCCATAGTGGAAGGTGACATAGACTTCACAGCAAGAAGATATATTAACTTGTTGAAAGGCACTTGAAGAGGGAATTCTTAAAGATTGCTTTTCAAATCTCTGGTCATTTTATGTTCTCGTAAAATTATCTCACCCTATGCTGAAGAATTTGCTGCACTGAAAGAGACCTACCAGCTGATTGTGGATATAGTTAAAAATTTTCCTTTTATATTTTAGTTAACATCTAATTTTGTTTTCATATTTGCTTTGCTTTTTATTCTATACTTTTTTTTTTTTAATCCTATCTTCACTTGAAAAGCTTTTCTGGTGACTTATGTCTAATTCTGGCATAAATATTGTGGAGATACATTTCTGCTCATGAACAGTCTGTTCAAGTAGGAATTTACTTGGTATTATAGGTGTTCAGAGGCAGATTTGGTAAAGAAAATGGACAGTGTTGTGAAGTGGCCTGAGAGAAAAGAAGAGCCAAATTGTGTCGTTAAGTAGTTTACTAGTAATGGTGAAACACATTCTGGGAGGAACACATTTTCTAGCTCTGTCTGCACTGTCTTGAATCTGAATTGACTCTGGATTGAATGAGAGCAGTTGACTTCAAGAAGTTCTCAGCACCTTCTCCTCCTTTGCATGACAAAGTGCTACTTGTCTTGGCTTGACTATCCCTTCAATACACTCACTCAGCAGCGTCAAGATCAAGAATAAATTTGCCTTGTACGTTTCTGTTGTGTTTTCTTTGTGCATTTGCACTGTGCCGTGAAAGATCATTTATCCTCAGGGAAGCATAAGGGGCAAAACCAAAAGGCAGTTCTATTTCTCAATGTGGCATCAGATGAAATGCCAAGAGACCATTGGCTTTTGAAGCTGTTCCCCTCTGGTTTCAGAGAAGCTGGCACAAGGCACTCCCCAGTAGCCATGAAATGGAAGTTCTCCTCTTACAGAGAAATGCAGTCCTCCAAAATACACTCAGCACCCAATATATCTTAACTACTCACTATTGTGCCAACAGAAGGACCTAGAAGAACCCAGCATGTCTGGGTGTTTTTAAAGTTCTTATCTTCTGAGCAGCTCCCTGCCCCAGAAGAGGGAAATCTATGTCATATATACTATTTGATACTTAGCCAAACATCCCAGCAGAAATCAAAGTAACAGTAAACTTAGGGTTCATAAATTTGGCAGTGCTGTTTGCAATAAAAATACCCACCAAGCAATCCACAGTAAGACTAAGAACAAACCAGTTTTCACTAAATGGTTTTTCAGTCATAACACGGGTTGGTTTATGATATGTTTAACCATATTTAGTTTATGATATGTTTAGCAAAATTGACCGAATCCGTCCTGCTCTAAGTCACAACTTGGTGCTGTCTCTGCATCACCCCAGGGTCATATCCTGCCAAGGCAGGAGCCATGAGAAGTTCAAGAGAGGGAAGCACCAAGTTCTGCCCCTGGGGAGATGATGCTGAATATGGTGCTAAAGGGCACACTGATGAGCCAGTTGCTCATTTAGAATTCACTTGGTTTTGTCTTGGGCTTGCTGAAAAAGCTGTGCATTTCAGCAATAGGCTGGGTTCCACCTGCTCTGTGTAGGGCCTGCTTCTCCATAATATTTTGCTTCATATTCCCATTTAAACAGTGTGAGGCTGGAGGAGTCACAAGTGCTGCCCTTCACAGGCTTGACAACACTGTTACAAGACTGTGAACTGCAGGAAGTCCCAAGCCTGATGGCAAATTATGACATTTATTTGAAAAGATAAAATAAATATACCTCAAAGGCTTTTGTATTCACCAGGGGTTTAACAACTTTTCAAAGCACATTTTTACAACTGATTACCTCTGTTATGAAGGGGAGAATTTTTCTCCAGCCAAAATAAAAGACTTTTTTTTCAGATTCCTTTCAGCGTGATCCAGAAGAAACTTAAGGAGCACCAGAACACATGAAAGTACTGTTGCTGCAAGCATACAGGTTTTTGACTCTGGCAGGAGGCAGAGAAGGTATTTCAGGCAAGTTGTCTTATGCAAAGAGCCAGTCAGTTTCTACAGTGCAAATACCAAAAGCCTTTTCTTTTTACTTTTTAACCCAGGCTTTTCATTTTGAAGCTGTTTTCAAAGAACATTTGACAGGTTTTGATATGAAGGGGGCTTTTTTCTCTTTTTGTTTCCTCTATTTTCCCCCTCATTCTCTCCATGATCTTGCTTTTTCTTACAGTGTTCTCAGGTGTGTCTGCAACCCTGGATGACAAGGAGCCTTTTCAAAAGGCAACTCCACATCCCGATACTTCTCAGTACAAATGAAATATTGAGGTATTTAGGAGAAATAGGTGTTTACTTAGGAGACAGGCCACATGACGGATGTTCAGTGATGGGATTCTGGTGCCACAGAAATAAATTGCCTATAAGCAGTGCATACAGAAGAAAATAAAACATGAAAGGTAACTCTGATGGCTGTTACCAAGCAATAAAAAAACCGTGCAACTTGAGATGTGACAAGCGTGTAAGTCTTACCAGGCTTCCCAGATGCCTTGACTTCGTAGGCAATTTCAGTTTCAGTTTCAGTTTTGTTATTTTCTCCCTCTGCATTGTTTTTCCTGTCCTTACAAACTGAAAGTGGTTGATCAGACAGAAAAGAAGGATAACATTTAATTATCCTCTCTTAGTTATGAATATTCTCTGTCCAAGTTCTCAGTCTGAGTAAAGTTGACCAAGTATTTCCCTCATGCACAATGAATGAAAGGTTTTCAAAACTTGTACCCCCTAAGAGAGAATAACTGTGATCTTCCTCACTGGAAATATTACAATGAAGGTCAAGAGAGATTTTTTTTTTCCTTCCACACCACATTTTTCATTTAGATGCATTTAGATTTATATGTTCATCTAGCACAAAAAGGGACAAAGTTTTTTTCTAAGCTTAAGCAGAATTGTGCCTTGTCAGTTGCCTTTCTCTTTCTCTTGAAGGGGGCTTTTCATTGTGGGCATTTGGAGAAGGTCAGTTCCTGCACCAAAAAGTAATAGAGGGAAGTCTTGGAAGACTTTTCAATCAGTGCAGGAAGCACAGAAAGTAAATTCTTTCCTAGTCTGATGGACAGAACAGCCAATGGAGGTTGTCTCTCTGTTATGCACTAAAGAGACTGCAAAATATTATTTTCTTTCTTTTCCCCTTAAAAGAGATTTTTATTTGTTCACTGAATTTCTGAATGACACTAATTGGATGAGCATTAAGTGAGATATAGTGAGATATTTCTTCCTCTTGCAAGAAAGTAGGGAGGAATAGTCTTTTTTTGCCTTCTGTAATAGATGTTTTTTTCTTTCCATCAAAGCATATGTCTGATGGATATGACCCTTTCAGATACATCTTTTGTATCTTAGTGGAAGGGAAAGAAGGGGATGTCTTTTTGAAAAAGGAAAGACTAAAATGTTTCCATAACAATCTTTTTTACCTAGTTCATTTTAACAAGGAAAATATGATGAAGAGAGGAAAAAATAAATTAAAAAAATGTTTGGCTTTCCATCCAACAGGGTATTTTAAATTTGTCCACCAGTCTGCTTTAGTAAGAGTGAAACTATGAAGAAACTACCACTGAAAACATGTAATTTAATGTTATCCAGGAATAGCTAGGAATTAAAAGTTGAATGTCTCGAACAACAACATCATATTCTGACCAGAGGAGGAACATGGTGTACAAACTAAAAAGGAGTGTTGGCTCTTCTTTTGAAGAAGAAGAGTTGGGTTAGCAAAGAACTCAAATCTCAACAAGAATAAAATTATTTTTCCTTGCTAATAGCTCTGTGGGAAGGAATAATATCTGTTTCTTTACTTTCTAGTTCTTCACTGTTCTCATCTCCCAGACTACTCATTCCTCACTTCTTTCTCTCATTGTTTGTAGGTACCATAAACTCCAGGTGTCTAGATCTTCATATGTTGTAAGACAAAGTGTCCTACACTGAAGCTCCTGAAGAACACAGGCATGCAGGTAACTAAGACTAACGCCTTCTCAGATACCTAAGAACTGTATTCAGATCCAGCCTGTACCTACTAGAAGGGTAAGGAGATTCTCCTTGCATTTTCCTTAGTCCACACTACCACCTCTTACTGGTCCAGGTGATCATCAGAAATTCCCTAGAATGGTGGTGTAGAAATTATGTTTGACAACATTAAGCAGAGTTTTCTTTTCACTCAAAGAAACCAACTAGTTTTGAACAGGGAAGTGAAGATTAACACCACGGTGGAAAACCACCTGAGCAACCCAATTTAATACTAAACTCAGAGGCCTTACCTCATAAAAGCACGGAGGTAATTGACAGGTACTTAAGATGACAGCTAACACTGTTACTAGTAATTAAGATTTGATGGAAAAAAAATCATAAGGGCAGGTATCTATAAATAAACACCCACTAAGCAGGCCAGGTAGCATTTCACAATACCTCTGGGTCAGAAAGACAGGAAACAGTGCTGACTAGAGGGTGCCATGAACTCTTTACAAGGAAGCCTTCTCATTGCTCTCAAAAATTTAAAAGCACACATGAAACAGATGGAATTGGGTCTGGCTCTGAACTGAATACTTGGAATATCAGTTTGTCAAAAGCAAACCTTTGCAAATGTGGCAAAAATGAGGCTCAGACAGAAACAGTTTTCCGTCTATATGACTCTGGCATCTATTATAACACTGCTGTAGGAGGCCCCATCACAGACCTGACTCCACCATGCTATTACAGTGTAAAATACACAGAAAGAGAGCCCCGGCCCCAAAAAACTGGGTGGGCAAACAAAAATTGTGCAACATTTACCTTAAAGGTTAACATTCTCCCAGGATTAAGAAGTTTTGAGAAAAATGAAACTTTTTATTTTTTTTAGGAAATCTGTTGGGGTGGAATGAATGCTGAAACTATGGAAACAAAAGGAGAAAAAATTAATCTCAAAAAGGAAGTCACTTCTAGTTCTAGAAATTTGGGACCATATGCTTTGAACTGATTGGTCGTATCTACTCTTGATGTTGTTATTAAGAAAAGACATGAGGTTTTTGTAGTTCAGTAATTTTTGCCACACAAACAATGCTGCTGACTGCAGTTAGTGCTCCCACTAGAAGAAAACATGACTTTCAAAGGCAGTAGTTGAAGCAAACATTAGTTCTGAAGCCCTCCTTCGTTTGAATAACAAAAATAATTTGGGAATTCTTGTTTTAAATTTGAACTTTTCAAATATACTTCTTACATGGCATTTGTTGTGAACATTCTTGGAATAAAAATAAAAACATTACTGCCCCTTCCCATTATAATGTTACCAGAGGTGGACACAAGAGCCTGGTATAAAGATCTGCCTGCCCAGCTGCTGACAGAAAAAGGGCTGTCGGTATGGCACACTGCTCTCTGCTTATATGAAAACCACAGTGTCACCAAGTGAAAAACTCCACACATGGCTTGGCTGTGCCTGGAATGGAGCCTGGAGACTCCTTCCTGTCACAGGAATTTGGGGTTGGCCCATACCAGAAACTTATGTGACTCACTGCCCTTACTGGCAGGTGATTAGGGAAACTTCAGGCAGTTTTTATGGTGATTTGTAAGTTCTTCTGAAACAGGCTTGTGACGTTTACAGAGGACCAAATGATTAATTAGTTTTCACTACCTTCATTAATATTAGCAAATGGGAAAGATGATTGATAACTTTCATAGACTTTGTTGGGACTTACAGAAGAATTACACTTTAAAATCCTCTACCACCCACAATGAAGCCCCCTGCTGATTTTATTAAAGGTAAGGAGATACCTCGTGTCACTTTCAGTGAAGGAACACAAGAGAAAACAAAAGAAGACAAAAGCATCATTTTGCACTTTGCAGGAAAATCCATTAGTGACTCTACAAATGCTTGTTCATTGCAAGCTGATATTTGGAGAAACTCCACCAAGTTCAGTGACACTAATCCAATTTAAACCTGTGGAGGATCTGGCCCTCTGTGTGTGTGAATAATTGCTGTAAATAAAATTCTGTTACTAAGAATACCCAGCAAGGAGGAGTCAGCAAAAGAAACTCACCCAAGGATGGAAGGCAATGTCATTTCCCTAATAATGGTTGATAATGGCTTGTCGTGTCATGACAAGTCTCCTATGGAGTTCAAGCAAACATGCTGACTAAGTACTTACTGCCTGACACCTCTCCAGTACAAGCACAGGATAATCTGGAAATGTCCTGATCTGCATCATGACGAGACCTGTTTCACCATAACTTGTGAAAGCTCTTGGTTTCTTTTAGGGCTCTCAGATAAATAGAAGGATTTGTCATAATCCCTTTCCTAAGAGATGGATTTACAGCTAAGCTGGAGGTGGCTTCTCTTCAGTTTGAAGGACTGAGTTGCAAATAGATCAGCTGGAGCCTTTAGATTTCTTCTGTTCAGCTCGTGGCAGAGGGTGCTCTTGTCACACAGGGACAGCAGCCCCATCTAGTTCAGGTTTCCCTTTTAGGCAGTCCAGCTCAGTCCAGCTGGTCCCAGCACATCCAGAAAACATCTACATTGCCCCTCTTTGATGCCTTGCGTGGGGGGGATTCTTCATATGAGCTCAAGTGCCCAAATGTTAAACAAGTACCACCCAGAACTGACAGAGATGAAGAGAAGCACCTCTCTGAGAGAAATGCCCTTTCTTTTTCACTTCTGAAAACAAGGGAGTAGTTCCCACCGCTTAGAATCCCTAAAGTCATAAGGCAAACAGGTAGATTCAGGCTGAGAGGAGGATGTGAAAGTGTGCACACATGACGTTTTGTTTGTGTATATAGGTCTAATCTCTTCACCAATTTGTTTGCCAAGATGCATTCCCAGTAGTTTAATCCTGCCTATGGTGGTCTGCTCTCTCCCTTGTGTCTCCCCTTCCATCACACAGCTGACTGACAGATACACACAACACCCTGCAGTGGAGAGATGCCTCTCTAGATGTTGCAAATGTGATCAGTTCAAGTATTGCAGTAACAGAGAATGGAAAGCAAAATGATGTGATTTAGAGATGACAACAGTCCAGACTCCACTGCTGTATGTACTGCACTGCCTTTTAATAAAAAGATAGTTCTCATTTGCTGAAAATCAACCTTTCTGGGCTGTTTAAAAAGGCCTCAGAGGCCAGTACAGCATAGAAAAGATGGCACATCCATTCTCAGAGTGCGTGAAAAGCTGTTTCTTTGAGACAGACAAAATCATGGGCTAAAGCTTCCAATTACACTGGTCAGGCAGCATCTTCTCTCTTGTTTGCCTTTCCTTGCCTACTTCCTTCTCCTCCAGTACCTCCCCACACACCCATTCCAGAACCTTTTCACTGGTCAGGTTGAATTTATCAGCATCTAGTAAAGCTGATGTGAGTGATCATTCTTCTCATTGTAATTATACTAGCTAAATCCTCCTTACGTGTTCAGACTAAATGTTACTTTAGCATTAAATCCTTAACTCTCGGAGTTACTTTTAGTTACAGCTACTTTTAGAGTTCCAAGTGCCCCAAACAATTTGGGGCCAGAATGTCAAATAGTGGGGATATTGCAGGACCTGGCTTAAGTGCAACATTCCTGAAGAGAGGAGCATGTGGCAAGTCAGCATGCGTGCTAAGCTGAACTGAGCTAGAAAGAGTTTGTTCTGAAATTCAGCATAATTTCTGACCTTTAGCTTCACAGAGGTGAAAACAGGGGTTTCAATAAGAATAAGAAATGCACCATGCAGAGTTTTAACAGATTTTATTACAACAGGGACTTGTGTGCAAGAAAAGGGAGCTCACAGGAGCAAAATTACCTGTGTAATTACATACAGTCATACTAAATAATGTTTTCAAGTACATCAGAAACTGTATTCTGAACTGGCTGTAAATTCACACCCCACAGTCTTCCAGCAAGATTTATATTTTGTCATGAGGTGAGCAACAAAGCAAATTTGCTGAAATTTTTGGTGGCAATGAAAACAACCAGCTGAAAGTGCAGTTCTGTGTAGAGAACACTGCCCTAACTGATGTAGTAGCTGGGGTTAAAGAGAACTCTTGGCCTTTACCTTTCTGAAATTCAGACTAGGCACTTGCAAGCCTGCAAAAATATTTCTAGACCTTAGCAGTCCCCAAATAGCTGTGAAATAAAATGCTAATAGAGACAATTTGTCAAGTCAAGCTCAATCACTTATTTCTGACAAAATGTGATACAGGCTGATAAAGACTTCAATGTTGGAGACAAAGTGCTCAGAGATATCAAGTCGCCTTTACCTTAAGAAAAAAGCAGCTTCCTTGTCTCTTCCTCGTTTCTCTTGCAATCACTTCAACATCTGGTAAATTCTGCTGGCTGAGCAACTTGGGTGATTCTTTGAAAGTGCTTTGGAACATGTAGCAGCTACAAAAATAGACAGTGTACTTATTTTGGGAACTTTTTTCTCTCTGTGCAGCTGTGAATTCTTTGATGATTTATCATCATCACTGGGCTTATGAGTTTCATTGAAGACACTTAAAATTGCAAGACAAACGTGTTATGACAGCAATATAAACAGATTTTGGTTAAATGCTGCTGAATTTTTGAGTCTTTATTTTATGTCTTCTTTTTCCTCTTCTGCGTCAATTATTTACGTCTCAAAGGCATTCGGTGTCAAAAAATGCTATTGGAAAACTTGTAGGCTTTGACTTGGGCAACTGGAGCCAAACCCAAGTCTGTGGTCATGGGTGATGTTGGGCACCTGAGAACTGATCTGCTTGGCAGTCATTTCTAGGAGCAAACTTGTGTTATTCAGGGTCACAAAGGAGATCTCCAGACATCCTCCAGAATCTGAATCACTACAAGAGTAGATGTCATTCCTTTTGAATTTTCTCTGTCTGGAAAAGTCATTTTATTGCCTGCCCTTTTTGCTGTGCAAATGAATACAAATGCCTTTTTGACAAGGACCAGCAGACCCAGTGAATAAGGCATAAACAAAGGCAAAAGTTACAGAAATTTTACTTTTCTACTCTATCTCATTAAAATAGGTAAAGGTCCTTATTCATTAGTCTTTCTCTTCATCAGAAATATTTCCACTGTGTAAAATAAATACTACAGAATCAAGCCTCAAGGAATAAAACCCACATGACCTATACATAATCCTTTGAATTTAAATACATTTATTCAATTGGAAAAGGCATATTTGACAGCATTTCTCCAATATCCAAGGCAAGAGATCTAACAAAAAAATACATAGAAATGAGACCCACAAAATGCTCAAAAAAAATGTATAGACATTGCATATATTTATCATACCTTTCTTTAACTGGTTAACTGAAGAAGCATACTTATCTTTGACCCACTGACTTGTCCAATTAAGATCTACAAGGGAGACAGAAAATCATCAGACTTTGATGTAAAAATATCCACAACTGTTCTGTTCCTGAACCAGAAATAGCTACATCTTCATCCACAGAATTGTTCTCTCTCCCTTAAAAAAGAGAACAAATCAAAACAGAGAACACCCTTCCTTCTTTCTCTTTTAGGACTTGCTAAATAAGGCTCATTTCCTGCCACCATTATTCATTCAAATACCTCAGTCTCTGAGAGGTGAGTCTGATTTTCTTGCAGACGTTTTCTTGGAACAACATCCTCTTTTCAGTGAAATTAGTGATGAAATTTCTCTACCATTGCATGAGACATCCATAAGCATGAGCCAATTAAGTTTGATACAACTCAATTTCTCTTCTTGCTATCCATATTTCTGCTTCATGCAAAAAAATCATTTTTTTCTGGCCTGACTTTACAGTTGACAAATTTTCTTGAGAATAAGTCTTTGTAACCATTATATTCTTTTATATAATCCATACTTAAATGTGTGACTTTTCCCCCACAGTGTCTTTATGGAAGATTAAGTTCTAGTAATGAAATCACTAGGAAAATAACATCACCAAAACCCCCCTCACAATTAAGTCCACTGAAAAAAATAAGCCCTTTTCTTTCCTTCTTATGTTCACAGAGATAATTATGGATAAATGTATTGGGTCTGGATCAGCCAACAGAAAACCACCTTTAATAAAAATAACTGTTTTCAAGGAAAAATTATTCTTCTCTGTCAGTACTAACAGGTATCACTCTGTTTCCTTTGTTGTCATGTTTAGAAATTGTTGTAAAGGCTCCTAATATTTCATGGCTACATCTTTCAAATGTAACCTGTACATTGTCTAGGGAAACTCTTATTTTATCAGCTACCCAAAAACCCCCAACCAAATTATTGAAATAAACCTAAGTGCAGCAACCTACTTGAAACAAGGGATTCAATCTGTGATAATTCAGAAGTCCTTTTGCTGTTGCAGATGTATCTCCAAATGGTAGGAGTATTAAATTTAACCAGTTTTCATGCCTAGAGGTTTTAAATTATTTATGAAGGGAGATGATGTTTATATAGGTGATTTTGTCATTAAAGGGGCAAGCATATGCCCTTTTTCCAGACTCTCAGTGTTACAAATTTGAAGATATAGTGGAACAAGTGGTAGAATTAATTGTATTAGTTGAGGGGGAAAGGATGTTAGTTCCTTTAGTCATAGAAGTCAGTGTACTCTTGCAAAAGAGGCTGCATGAGGGATAGGGAGAAGCTTAATCTCACATTCCTGTGTGTGTTACAGATGGAAAAAGTATTAAGCTTGAAGAGGAAATTCGGGGTATTTACAAATGAAAATCAGAAGCATTTTGAATTGGTGTTTCACACTGACCCATATTTAACAAAACAGCATTGGTTTGTTTCCATTTTAATATTTTTTAAATTATCTCTGTGAATTGCATAGAAATTTCAGTGTTTCTCTTGGCTGAAGGATTCAAGGGTGACAAATGAAACATCTTTACTCCCAACCTCCAGCATGGACATGACCTTCTACAGGTGTCTTGACCTACTCGTGTATGGAAGAAGTCTGATTTTGGAGAGAAAAAAACAGGGGGATTGGTGCTGTCTACACCCAGCTCAGTACACCACAAAGTCTTCCCTTGTTGCTTGGTTCACAGATGGACCTAAGAGGAAAATAGAAACCTCAATTAGTGGTCAGCAAAGGGATTTTATGGGTCAAAAGCAAGCTGCTTACTTCATTAAGGGTGTTGCCACTGGTCAGGTTTGAGCATTCCTTGTGCTTGTTTGTTCTTGGCAGTTCTTCTCAATATTGAAGTCACTGTTAAGGCTGCACAAAGTACTGATTCAAGGGGAAAGGAAGATTATCCTGAATAAGAAACACCTGTGCCCTGTAACTAGAGGATGAGAATCACTGTCCTGCTCACTTTTGTTTTCCTCTCTTCTTGCAGTATATATGAGGAATTAAGTTGATTTAATAAGAATAATCTGTGATCCAGAGCTACTGCAAATTCCTGAGAGAGAGGATTATTTAATGCGTTCTCAGAAAACCTGTCCTTTGTTTAAAATGAACAATTAAACTTAATCCTTGTTTTAGCTTTTGGATTGCATTTAGAGTGCTGGCAGGTTTTTTGAGGTTTGGTTTTGAGCTGGTTTTATTTTCTNAACCATGGATTGGGAAGCTTCTGTGCTTATTCACAGCATCCTCAGTTGGTCAGACTCAGTTCTAAGGGGTTTTAGTTCAGGATGTTGCATAAATAACAACTTACTCTCAGAAGAAAAATTATATCAACATTGAACACCTGCGATACTGGAGATATTTTCCGTATTTGTAGCATTTGAAGGAAGAAATTTGCTGTGTTAAACAAAGCCTGTTTCTCTGTGATTTATGCCTTTGAGGTGGAAGTGTCTCACACAGACCTCTCATGGGTGGAGAAGGCTGCACAGCCTGTAAAACAACAGAGATGTAGGATCCACAGGTTACTT
>VXBX01009217.1:125064-136616 GCA_013400415.1 Scytalopus superciliaris
AAAAAAAAAAAAAAGACTATACAGTAGCTTTTTATGAATATGTTCAAGATGGCTACACATCAAGATGGGGGAAATTATCTTAAACTAATACTGGCACCACATGAAATAGCTGTAAATTGGACATGTGTAAGTTTAGACTGGAATTTAAGAGTTTTCTAACCACCCAAATAGTGGAGATCTGGAAAGGTCTTCAAAACAGGGCAAGGAATCCAAGTGGTTGTAAGATGTAGATTGATAAGAAGAATTTTTGGAAGGAGGAATTAAACTTGTGGCATGAAGCTTGAGTTTCTAAGGAGCTATGAAAGGAAACTGGGTCACTCTTTATTTATAGAATATTCCACATTCCAGGAGAGACTTTCTCCTTTAAGCAAAATTTAGCAGCACCACCACCCCTCTCCCCTCCCCTAATTTTAATTTTCATTTTCTTCTGCCTCCCACATAGGCACTGGGGGTACTGGCAGACCAATTTCTGTTCCTTGCAGCAGTGGGGTTTCTGGGAGGTGTACACTTCCTATGCCCTGCTCACAGGCTTGAACTCAGATGGATCGGGTGTCAGTTCCCTCAGGTTGGGAGGATTATGAATTAGGTGAGGCAGAGATACAGAGACCCTTGGATGCAACTGGCTGTCCTCCCAGCCACATTGGCAAGGGCTGTTAGGGGAGGGAAGTTTTCTACCAGTAACAGAGACCACTTTCAAGGATCTCTAGAGAGATAAATTGCTTGGATTTGCATTATAAAGATTTATTTTTGTACTGTGGCACTTCTTAGTGACTTTTTATTTTTCTTTTTTCTTTTCCTTAGTACTGGTATGACTTTGATTATGAGATTATAAAAATGGTAGGCTATTTACCCACAGTGGGGTGAACTGCAAGGTGTTTGCTGTGAGGCTTTCTAAGCCATACTTTAAAGATACAAAATCTTACTAAATTATTATTAATCACTATTAATTAATTACTAATAATAGTATTAATAGTACTATTACTGAAATAGCATGCTATAAGTAGTACTAGTACTAAAATAGGATGCAACAGTTCAGGGTGTAGTCTGAAACAATTATACTTTTGATATCTGGGAACTGATGAAGCAGTTTAGTGCTTTCACACACTGGGAAGAGAATTACTGTTTAACAGGTAGATTGCTTTATTATTGTCATTATCATTTTTTTCATCATCATTATTATTGTTTTCATCCTCATTAGTATCACACTCTTGTAATTTTCTCATTTAGCGAAAACAGCTCTTTTAAGGCAAGTTGAAAACAACTTTTTGAACCTAGGGTTAAAAATCACCCACTGAGTTTGAGTACGTGTGATTTTTGTACAAGTGAGGGCAATGCGCAAGTGAAAATTCACCCCATTTTTGTCACACTGTTTCTTTAAGACACTATGATGCTATTCTCAAAATGCAGATGGTAGTCTATCTTTAAATCATTACTTGGGTGCATAACCCCTAAGCTAGTTCAGTTTTTCCTTGGCTATCATCCTGAGCATAAAAATATTTACTGAATCCAAGTCACTACAGTCCCAAAGAGTTTCATGTTAATCTGAATTTGGCCACAGCATCTTTAGATGATGAATGACCAAGAAAGCACACCTTGTTCATGCAAAGACCATGCATCACACATGGCTGATAGTCTTCAAAGGCTTTAGCCCCTTGTTTGGATGGGAAAACTTGAGCAAAGTACAGCTCTTGCCTTCTGCATATGAACTGCCTTGGATTAAATTCACAGGTGAATATTACATATAAATTAATTTGACTTAATCGAGGGAAACCATCATATTGCAACAGTGGAGACTTACTACAACAGCCACTGCCTAGTACTTTCTTTGTAGAATCTTGATACTTCTTTAAAATATCTCTTATAGCTCTTCCACTCTTCCATCTGCTATGTTTTACTGTTCCAGAGCTCTAAAGCATTCAATGAATAAATAACCCACAGAAGACCCTTGCATTCCTAGTGACACATCTGGGGTGGGCTCCAAAGCTCAGCATTTTATTTCTGGGATTCCTTTGCTTCTCTCCATTCACAAGGCATTGGAGTTGCACAAACTTCAAAACTGTCTTCTTCATTCAGCAATATCTGGAAAAGAATATCCACCCCTACCTCCTTTCCTACAGTAATAGCTGTGGAATAACAGAGAGCACTGCCTGCATTTTGGACCATCTCTTCATTCCTCGTGGCTGTAGCTGTGTTGGCACTGTTTGCAGCAGGGCATGCGTTTCTAGCATAAAACAGGACTACACCATTGCATTTACATCTGGAGTACATCTAGTGGCTAGAGTCTCAGGGCAGTGAAGGCTTCAGGACAGAGAAATGAGACAGGGAATGCATCGAGTCTTTAGGCAGGCACCAGGTGTGAAAATGACGGTTCCTGGAGCTGAGCCAGAGCTCCAGGCTGAAAAAGGCACATGGTTGGTAATTGACCACAAATGATTTAGCATATTCTGTGATAGGTCCCGCTGTGAGGTGCCTGACAGCTCCAGCACTGATTCAGAGGGGAGGGAGACTCACATTTCTGCAGAGTCACTTCCTATGGCACCTGATTTCGCTTGGGAACGGCCCAGGGAAGGGGCTCTGGCTCATGAGGGCTGCTGGACCAACTGAGGCTGCTGGACTCCCTCCAGGGAGGAGGAAGCAGGCTTTGTCACTGCCCCAAGGCTATAACATATTATGTAGTCAAACACTTGTCCAGCAGTTCAGAGTGAAGAAAACTGGAGATCCAAATTTTTGAGGTCTATCATGTGAGCAGCATCAAAACTTATGGTTTCTACTTCCCAGGAAGGTCTGGGGATGATTCAAAACAGCCTTGAGCCAAGAGCTCACGAGTTTTTGTCCATGAAAACACAGCACGCTTTGTGTCATTCAGGGGTGTTTCCCCACATATGTTGACTTTGTCTAAAGTTCTGAGGACCTACTGAAGGACCAAATCCTTACTTTTGTCTTTCATGCTTACGTGGGGCTTGTTTGGTGTATCCTTTTCCTCATTCTTACCACAGTAACTCAATTAATATCTTCCACATTCTTCCGGCCTTCCAGTTAGGAAGTTGTTTTTTTTCTCCTGACCATGTTACCTGTACAACCTAAATTTATTTAACACAAAGTTATTAAATCTAACTCAAGATATTTATTATTACCGTCACGGATTAGTCCTTTCCAATTATAACTCCACATACTACTAAATCTGTCTTCGGCATAAATGAGTGAGCTTAGGTACTTTGAATTATATGCCAGTTTGACTGTTTTCCTTTGAACTTCATGCTAGTATATATGTAACCACAAACACTGTCTCTCTCAACTTTATACTAATTTTATACATATGTACTTAGCTTCCTTTAGTGCAAATGCTTTTTGTTATAGGTTAACAGTTTCTTAAGTGACAGTAAATCTGTATTTAATTCTTTATTATTAGTGCATAAATATATACGTATATATATAAATATATAAATTTGGATTGTGAGTATATATATATTTACATAGGTCTCTCTGTGTGTATGCATACAACCCAAATTGCCTGCATGTAAATTCCTTTGCAAATTGTCAGATAAAGCTTATGGACAATCTGCAAGAGTGTTATTTTAGGGAGGTAATAATTGTCTCTCAGGTGTGATGAAATGCAATTGTTTGTAAGCACAGGCAGAAAAATCATTGTTACCTCTAGCAGAACATTTTTGCGTATTTCAGTGATATAGTAACAGTCTTAGAAATGCGATGTTACTCCAAATGAATGGTAATATCAAAGGAACCATATTCTTACTATCTTTCTTATGGGGTTCAGTACACATCTTGAGTTTTTTTCTACAGAAAAGTAATTTTTCATTCTAAACTTTAGGTTTATTCTTATAATAAAGTGATACAGGCATTTCCTCTGTGTAACAGGAAGATCTTATATGGAGTTTGAGCTGAACCATATGTCCAGTGAGAATATTTACTGATTAAGGTTACTTGAGGGAAAAGTCACCTCTAAATATATGTGCCATTCAAGTTGAGGTCTGGTATCAGATTTCCCAAGAGAGGAATAGGCACTCACGTGGCATATCCTGTTTGGGAAGGTTGAAGGAAAATACTTGGTGTTGGTGACTCAGAAAGGCGTCTCCCCTCCTTCTGAGTCAGGACTGAGTCAGCCGACTGGTGCACGGGGCATACTGAAGATGCTGTGATTTGGGTGAGTCACCAAAACCACACTCTTCACCCCCTGTGGCCACTGCAGGTCCTGGAATGTTCCCTCCATCCTCTCAGGCGTTCTCCCTGTTCCCCTTGCCAAACCTTCCACCCGGCAATTCTGCCAAAGGAAATACCCACTCCAGTTTCATTTGCTGTTACATTTTCTTTGCCTCCAGCTGTCACTGGCCATGCACTTTGCCCATCTACAGAGCATCTGCAACAGTTCAGTGCAGTGACTCAGGTATGAAGGTCTGACCCCAGCCTTGCTAAGTCAAAGCTCATCTTTTAACTTACTATGTTCTGTCTCTTGATAAGATTTAAGTGCTAGAGTTGTACAGACGTTACTAAGAGGTCATCTGTGTCCTCAGTTCCTCATAAACCTCAGTTACTGAAGCCTTTTCTTGCTGATGGTCTGAAGTGCCACATCCCTTGTGATGTCAGCTACCAACAAGGGTGCAAGTTGCACAAAGAAGCCTACCTGTGACAGTCACAGCCAGCACATCTCCTGCAGCCCTGGCTATGTGATAAAAATGAGCAGGCAAGAAGAACAGAGGTTTTTGCTTCTGTTATTCTTTGCAGGCATGGTCCCTGCAGAGAAAAGGCTTTTTCTATTCCCAAGTTGAACAATAAATGTCTTCATCATATAAACCTAGAGTTCTTTGGTTTTTTTGTTTTTTTTTAATTACAGAATCACAGAATCAACTAGGTTGGAAAAGACCTCTAAGACCATCAAGGCCAGCCTTTGACCAGACACCACCTTGTCAACAGGACCAGAGCACTGAGTGCCATGTCCAGTCATTCCTTGAACACCAACAGGGACTCCACCACCTCCCTGGGTAGCCCCTTCCAACATGTAACAACAACCCTTTCCACAAGGAAATTCTTCCTAAAGATGCTTTGGAACAGCTTAAGGCCATGTCCCCTTGTCCTGTCCCTTGTTACCTGGGAGAAGGGACCCATCTTGCTCCACCCTCCACCAGAAGTTTGTAGAGAGAGATAAGGTGTCCACTTAGTCCCCTTTTCTCCAGGCTAAACAATCCCAACTCCCTGAGCTGTTCCTCATCGGAGTTGTGCTCCAGACCCTTGCCCAGCTTTGCTGCCCTTCTCTGGACATGCTCCAGACAAGCATTTTCAGGCCTGAGTTACTCATAAAAATTTCAGAAACTTCATTTAATTTAAGAAGTAAATTAGAGAGAAACTAAATTCATTTTCAGAAGAAAAAATCCCAGAATTAATACTCATATTCTCAAGCAGTTGTCATGTACTGTCTTCACATGTGTAACTTTTATCTGAAAATGACAAGATGGGATCCATAAGTTGAGGTCTCCTGGGAGAAGCATAGGTTGTGACCACTCATAGCCTGAAACTGAATAGATTTTTTTACTATTCAATGTTGACTTGCCATTGTGTGAGGGACTGCTGCCACAGTTTTCATTTTTTTATTCAAGTAAGAGCAACCAGACTCTTTTATGTCAGACAGAGACTCGCTTTGAAATTCTTCTAGTTCAAAGATAGTAAAAAGGAGTGGTAAATGTGACATGGAAAGGAGGCAGTACAATGAGGACAGTTGTCCAAGATCACCACATCAGTATATCGGTGAGCTGAGGGAACTGCCTGAGGTCCAAGCGATGAAGCAAATGGTCACTTTGACTTTATTCTTGAGCATATTTATGTTCTTCTAGTATGTCAGTTCACAATCATAAACTGAATGTGAACAGATCAACCTTGAGGAGTTTATAGCTCACTTTGCCATATTAGAAAACAAGCAAAAAACCCAAAACCCAAACTAAACATATCTTACCAAGCTTCAGTGGTGGATTCTCCATTCCTTTGAAAGCTTTTGAAGTAAAAGCACATAACCTATGGGAGTGTTGCAACAATACCATGCCCACACATCTCAGAACTGTCAGTGTTTTGGAGTTGTTAGAAAGCTTTCAAAATAGTAATACCAATAACTAAAAGTTATTAATAATAAACAATGACTAATAATAACTGTCCTTCTTTTATTGACATAATTAAAATTTTTTGAATATGTCATTCCTACTGTAAGAATAAATTAGGAGAGAGACAGAAGGAAAGAAAGACTTTGGGCTTTTTTACTTGAATAGATATTTATCTTTATTTGTTTTCTTTATGAACACTCAGCTTCTGTGTTTATTTTCTGAGCATTTGCAAGCAGTTTCAGATTACCTTTGTAAATTCTTGTGCTTCTTCTCTAATGAAATATTACCTTTTCTTGTAAAGTAATAAAACAATTCTTACTCATTTGGAAACTGACTTTTCAAGTGTCTCTCCTGAAGACACCCACCATCCGTTCAGAAAAAGAGGACTTGAATAAGACCATGCAAAATCTTTTAGCAGTCTGCAGGAGAGGTTCCTGAATTAATATTGTCAGGTTTTTGAAGGGTATGCAGGAAAATACTGCCTGCTCAAATTAGATGGTATAGTCCACAATTGGATGGCTACTTGCCAAAATGCTTATCTTTGGTTTTGTTTTTTTCTTTTTGGTCCTCTTGAAGTAAGAGGAAAAACATCCTTTGCAAAACCTCTACAGTTTACTGCATAAAAAATAAGAATGAAATTTAGCTGCTTTCAGACACTCATAACTTCTGTTTAACTGTATTCATGTTGAAATGTGCTTTGGGACTTTTACTTAAGTATGAGATGGGATTTTATTTCTTAAATAGTCTCTGAGTTTTTAGCCTTCTGAATTCAACATATATACTTCCACACCTGAAAGTGTTCAGAGAATTAATACAATATTAAATTGCTATGACTGTAAAATCAGTAGAAATCAATTACTCATTAAAACCAGAGATAATGATGTTTATACACCAAAACATGAAAGATACTAGAAATGGAATAAGTAACCTTTAGATGCTCACCTTCTGTGGTATCATCAGAGAAAGGCATTGTGGGGAGACAAAAATAAGAAAGCAAAAAAATATTTTCAGAATAACTTTTTCATAAATAAGATAAGACATATATCACTTCCATTACACTTACCTGCTTTTAGTGCTGGGCTTTTCCTTTGGATGACTGCAGGTCTCCGCCTGACTCTCACAAGCAGAGCACAATGACACCTTGATCATGTGAATTACGTTCTGTGCAAGCTGCATTGCTATCTGCTTACAGGTGTGCTGAATTTGGCCCCACAGAATCTACTTTTGTTCCACACCAGCTGATGGAAGCCTTGCCTTTGACTTCAGCAGGAGGAAGTTCAGTTCTGAAGTTAGTTATTCACTGTAAGCAGCATTTGTAACAAACACAGCCCTTTATCTTGTTAGCAACTTTCTTTTGCAGTCCTGCCTAATTCCAATTTTGCAATTATTCTATCCCCAGCCAGGTTGAGGAGTATTTTCTCCCCCATTCTCTTGGCTTGATGATGTCTGGGTGCAGTGTGATCCCAAAGACAAGGTGTCAAACTTTGACTGAGTGGGCATGGATTTTCAATTAGATATGCTATTTGGGATGAAGAATTTAATTTACTTCTTGCCCTCTTCTTTCTCACAGGTTTCTCTGTCATGACTGTCTCCCACATCCCACGTTCTCAACACACAGTGCCATGGGATTTGAGCAACCCTGGGGCTGCTGTGCCCTACTGCTGCAAACGCAGTCTGGAAATTATCTGCATGTGCTTCTGCTTAGACTACCCCAGCAAAGAATAAAATAGGACACACCAGTTTTTTGGGTTTGTTTGGTTGATTTGGGGTGGGTTTTTTTAGTCAAAAAACTTGGTCCTAAGTATCTGTACCTGGGAATTTCTTTCAGAAAATAGTTTTGTGTTTAGTTTTTTCCCCCAAGAATCTCTGAGTAGCACATATTTCCACATCCCAGGATAGGAATCTTGGTACTCCCTTTTTCTCCACACATTTATAGAGTTTTTCTGCTGAAGGCTGATCTTTTAAGGCTGTGTGTATCCTGCTTCACCATAAGGAAAACAGGGATGTGGTTCAGCCTTAGCCCAGGCTAAGACAGCATTGAGGGACACAGCCAAGAACAAAATCAAAACATCCTCCCAAGCACACATGAAACATGTTTTAGAGTAATAGAAATACCAAAGTAAGCAATTAGCTGAAACCCAACTTTGCTTAATGTTTTCCTTATATCACAGCACATATATCTGGAATTAAAGTTTGGACTTCTCAGACTTTTTTAGGGACATGGAGCTTTTTCAATACCAGATCCTGCTTACCATGCAAGAACTTTTGTTTGCATATATCCAGAAAGTTTGGATTTACCAATGTATGTATCCAACTGAAATGCTACTGGTAGCATGGTCTGTGGGTGGATTTTTCATACTGACTTTGAGAGTTGTTTTTAGTTTAAATTCCCAAGTGATTTCAATATGCTTTCCAATTACAGAGTGATAGGAATAAATATATCTTTAGTGCAGCATTTTAGTCTTTCCTTTTTTTATTGCCAATGTTTTGCTTCTCTTTATATATCTATATATATTGCTTCTCCAATACATACAATTAAAGATAGGGAGAAGGTTTATCTAAAAATTAATTTTAAAAATATGTAAGAATATTTGTATCTCATCTTCATCACATGGCACTGTCAATAGTTCCTCTTGTCTGATCCTGAGTAACTGAAATGTGGACAGCACTACGGCCATATCATTATGACCCATATGGATACCCAAAATCAATCTCTTATACTGTATATATTCAGACTTTCTCCCTTCTCTTCTGTGCTTTTGTATTTTGTCAACCACAGATGTTTTCTGAAGGCTGCAGAGTTTCAGACCATGTTTACTTCCTTTAGATCACACATCTCTTTCTTTTTTTTTTTTTTTTTTTTTTTGGCCACGCATTAAGAACTTCATTCAGGTGTAATGACGATTTAAAAAAAAAAAAAAGTTAACTGGAGAGCCTATTTCTAAATGTTTTGGCATGCAGAAAAATACCATGAACAGGAGATATGTCCAGAGATAAATTATGCTCCCTTTGGCCATCAACTTTTGCAAAAAAGAACCTGCTAACGTTACAATATTTTCACTAAATGGTGAAAAGAGTATGTATCCATGCAAGGGCTCAGTGAAGAAGGACTATTCTGTTGGTGTGCACAGATAGAAGTGTTAAAAATGTATTAGTTGTTACATATTGTCCTAATACTTGACTTCCAAGATGTTTTAAGGCACATTCTCAGTTTCCTAGGCCTGACTATCTGACTTTCTAGGAAAATGGATGATCCATCATATGACTTTTCAAAAAAAAAAAAAAAGTGAGTTAAAATCCTGTCTATATCCATGATTTATGATTCATTATATAATCTGGGTATATATCACATATTCAATTAGGAAAACAACAGGACATATATGAATCCTAAAATCATTAATTACATTGCTAGAAACAGTGTTCCAAAATTATGAGATATAGAGTTAGTTAGGCAGTGATTTTCTCCTTTTGTCTAATTTTATCAAACCAAGCAAACACTTTAAATAATAATAGGAAAATTGTTACTGGAAATTGATAAGACTTAGCCTTCAGTCTTCTCTTCATGTCCCCTTCAGATCAAAAATAATGCAGTATATTCACTTGTAGCTTTCACTTTTCTTCAAATGGAAATCAAAACTCCGATTAAAATATTTTTTTTTAAATAGAAACAGCACTTAGATCAACAATACTTTGTTTTCTGTGCCTGGACTTACCTTTGAGTCAAAACCAGTGGTCATATTCAGTTGTGTGCATTGTCCAAATCTTTCAAGTAATAAAAAGCACTTCAAAGAAAGGTAAAGCTCTGAAACATGGCTTTGTTGCAGAATTGCAACCACTTGCCAAAACTGTTATCCATCTGGATGATCTTAGATGTCACGGCATCAATGTGGGGTTTTTTTCTCCCTTGGACAACTGCGTCTTCCAATTGCCCTTTGTGCTGCATGTCTGCAAGTGATTCTGTAATTCAGGTTTTACTTCACAATGCCTTGCCTGCTGCGGAGGCAACATAGGCCAGGTATTTGATTTAAAAACTTGGCACAGAGAACTCTCGTGCTATCTACTGGCAAAACAACCCATTTCAAAGAGATCAAGACAACCAGCAGAACTCCCTTTTTCTCCCTTGAGTGCAAATGAGACTGCTGTATGAATTACAAAGTTTTGGTGAAGGATCTGAGAGCAATCAAAAATGCTGCTGGTGGTGAGTTTTCAGTAACACCTGCTGCAGGTCCCATGTTTCTCACTGGAGCATGGATGTTTTCAGAGAGGAGCCACATGTTCCCAGAGAACCTTGCAGAACTTGGCACATTTGCCTTCCAGCAAGGGAAAAGCTCATTTGCGATAGTCCAGTGCTTGTTTAATTTACAGCTGGAGAATGGTTATTCTTAGCTCTGTCAGGAAGTCCTAGCTTAGCTTTGTCCCTGGCATTGTGAACTTCCCTGTATTTGCCTAAAATCAAGGATGAATTCTGAAAAAAAAAACCCTCCATATTTTTCCTTTGTGTGTTGTCAGCATCAGTTGCTGCTGGAAGGCACTGTAGGCTCAGGCATCTCTACAAGATCTGAGTGAGGAGGGTTAAGAAAGAGAAAGCACCCTCTGTAACTGAAACCTGCTGCCAGTGGGTACCACCAAAGTAAAAAACGTCATAGGAAAAGCCACATGTAGCCTCCAACATTTCCCCATAACAGCTGGGAACTGGCATATCCGGAATACTCTCCTATTGTACCTCATGGACCCCCAGGACTTCAGAATGAGGTTAAGCTCCTGCAGCTGAACGTGTGCACTGAAAGATCATTTATGAAAACTCTTCACCCCTTCACATTTCTTTGCTTATAAAGGAGGGGAATTTTGCATATAGAAACATCTCTGACAGATAAAAGCTATAGATGCATAAATGTGGGTCCATAGCAATGGGAAATAACAAGTTTTCTTGTCCTGCTCTTCCTTGTTTTTTTTATCATCTTGCACTGCTGTACATGGCAAGGCATACTGTGAATTCTCCAGATGTCTCACCTGTGGTCACCTACAGTGCAGACAACTTCATTTTATGAGAACCACGTTCTGCCTCAGATATTTATCTTACAAATCTAGGAGAGACAATCCTGATCATAGAGGCCTTTTGAATGTAAAGCAGGAGATGGGATGAATGGAAGGAAAACTACAGTTCCTCTTAGCAAAGTGCCCCAAAAAAGGCCTCAGTATTCCATGAATGGATGCATAAAACTTATTTCCTCCCCTAAGAGGTGTATTACAACTTTGGCATACAGGAGCTCTGATTTTCTGTATAGAGTGATATCAGCTCCAGTGGAAATTCTGGATGCAGAAATATCTACTAGAAAAAGATTTACAAAGCAAAAGTACAAACAGGATATAGCAGCCATTTCTTGGCTCATTTAAAGTAGCTTGTTTAATGTTTTACAGCTTTGCTTCTCTTGAGTCTTCAGAGTCATA
>VXBX01009217.1:144330-165955 GCA_013400415.1 Scytalopus superciliaris
AGAGCGGGACAATCCCCTCCCTCACCCGGCCAGCGATGCTGTGCCTGATGCCCCCCAGGACAAGGATGTCCCTCCTGGCTGCCAGGGCACTGCTGACTCGGGGCCAACAGGCCACCAACCATCACCCCCTGGGCCCTTTCCAGCATCTCATTCCCCAGTCTGTCCGTTCGTCCATCCAGGGTTGCCCCATCCCAGGGGGAGGATTCAGCATTTCCACTTGTTGAACTTCCTATGACTGGTGATTGCCCAGCCCTCTGATCTGTCCAGGTCTCTCTGCAGGACCTCTCTGCCTTTGAGGGAGTCAACAGCTCCTCCCAAATTTGTATGATCAGCAAACTTACTCAGTACCCCTTCAAGTCCTGCATGAAAGATGTTTGTAAATACAGTTGTACGCACGGATTCCTCACTGCTGGACCTTGTACAAATGAAAAGGTTGGCCCAAACCTTTTGTGGACAATCTCCTAAGTGAATAATGTATGTGTTAAAAAATGACCAAGTTGTGTTAATTCCCCTAAGACTAGCATTTTATGTAGGAGAGGTGCAAAACCAAATACTGGCATCCAAAGAACCTGAACTTTGTCCTTAACAGTGCAGTATCCCTGGGATTTAATGCAGAAGTGAATCTCCCAGAGCCTTTTTGATCACAGTACCAAAGTGCTCACCAGAACAAAATAAATCTTGATACCTCTCTGACTGGCTGAGCAACATGGTTTCTTAATAGGTCAGAAGTTAGAGAAGAATAGGCTGAAGGTAAAGAGCTGATATCTCTCTTTTTTATGTCTTCTCTGTCTTCCAGTGGAGTAAAAAATCGTCTATGTTCTGTTAAAAGTATTTGACAGAAGGAAAGATTATCAGAGTAGTCAGCCCATTTTAAAATGCCATTTTAAAGTTAACATACATTTTTATGGGTTTAACACCTGAATTTTCTGAGATTTTTCAGAACAAATTTTATGAATTTGAAAGGGTCTGTTCTCAGTTTCTTTGATGCTGTGAAGTTAAATTTAACTGTTGTCACTGTTGAAACTAAAAGAAAATGTTGACACGATATTTCTCTTATGTTTTCCATTCCCTTTTGCTTACAATTTCCTCTTGTAAACTTTATGTAGAGTCACATTCAGAGAAAACACTGCCTTAGTTAAAGCTAAGGGAGAAACAGCACTGGAGGATTCCTGAATACACCACAATTCACACAGGATAACCTTTTCGGAAAGAGGTAGTGATTTTTTACTGGACAAGGGCATGGTTTTCAAAAAACAAGTGCTGAGTTCCATGAGGGGAATCTCTGCATTATCTTTAGCCTTAAAACTCTCACTGCTTTTTGAATTCTAATATGCATTTATTAGTTTCATGGAACTTCTTCCTGTGGATTTTCATCTCACCTCACTTCTAGTTTTTTTACTTCATAAAACAACGAGCTAATTTGAAATAAGTGTGTAAGGGGGTGGCATTTTTTATTTTTAGATGGACTTCTTCTAATAAAATTGAAAGTTTCTCATTTTTAGGAGGTTACAAAGATTATTCCAGAGAAAGCAACAAACCTTTCTGACTGCCCCCAATTGTTGAGGGTTACAATGAGGCTCAAGACTATTTAGGAAAAAGAGTATTGCTGATTCTTTCAGTGCCTTTACAGAGCACTTGGGACAAATCAGATTATTTGTTTGGTTGTCACTTACCTTTCAGTGAAGTGTGTGCTGGGGGCAAGGGGTCATTCCTCCATCCACTGATATCTTTAGGAACATGTGACTGACTGTTCATCAAGTTTTACCAACACCGGGCTGTACCCAGTTCTGAGCTCCACAGTTCTGTCAGATACCAGCAAACTGTGCTTCATAGGAGTATTTCTCTACGCTGTCTTTCATCCAAAGAAATCAAAGTGTTCAAAAACGAATTAAAGTTTTGCAATACTTGCTGGCATATCTCCTGCAAGATTTGTCCTGCTGTAATTGAGGCAGCTTTTGATAAATTGGGATCCTTCATCACCCCTCCAGCTGTGGGGCCCAGATAGTCCCACTAGGTTTTTTGGCAAGCCCTCTCATTAAAATTATGAAGATTTTTTCTTAAAACTCTCCCTTTCCTCCCCCACAACTTGCTATTTTATGCATTATGCTGCTTCATGCCACTTCTAGAACAGGCAACAAACGAAAACTACCACCCCTGTTGTCTTGTCTTTGGATGTGGCAATATATCGCCCTCTGAGCTTACCCAACCACACAATTATCCCTAAATTAAAAAAGAGAGAGGGAGAGCAAAGAAGAGCAAGAATGCAGAGTGGGTGGGAATTGGCTGATAGGAAAGCAGCTGGCATATTAAACACAGACAACTGAAGATGGAACGACACGCGGTTACTGCCTTGCCAAATCCCTACAGGGGGGAAAACACCAGCTAGATTTCAATGAGTAAGCAATTAACATTATATTAGATTACTGCAAATAAACACTGATTTGGTAAAAGGCCAGGCAAATCATTAATATGAAGAACAGTGGGACCCAAATGGGGTAATTTGTGAAAGCTCAAGCCAAAGACATTCTGTCTGGACTGTCGGCTTGACACAATCGGTGTCAGGGTCAGTTGGTATCTGAATGTTGTTGGTCTAAATTCATGTGGCCAGATGTTCCACAGGGGTGAATTTGGGAGCAAATCAGTTAAATCAGTGTAATCAGGCTGATTTCCACCAGCCGATATGTCTCTAGGAGTTCACTGTACCTTTTCTGGTAAAATATCATTGCTAGTTAAGATTCTAATCACTTTCAAAAGTACAGCAATAAAACCGAAAGCAAAGGAAACACAGATGCAACAGAGAAGTGTAAATGTGTGGGCAGCCTGGAGAGCAAGATCAGGGGACAGACAGTGTAAATTGATGCATGGTCAGGCACTGCCCAATACTACTTGGCTGCTTCATTTTGGAGCACCGGGGAATCTGAAGTGAGATGAACGGGGAAGGGGAAAGTAGCACCAAAGTTCCAAGCTGAACACATTCCTTTCCCACTTCACATGCCACTCCAAGCCTTGTTCCTCACCTGTATGGGCAGGAAATAATGCTTTGAGTTTTGTCAGGAATATGGTGTTGGAAGGTGGTCAAATGACCTTAGGAGCTGGTCACTGGGACACTTCTGTTTTATTGATGTCCCCATGCCTTGATGCTGCCCCTGGTGAGGAAAGCTCTACAAGACAGAGATGTTAAAGCTGGCTGAGCCTGATACCTGGGTGAAAATAGGATGTATCACTCGATGCAGAGAAGTTTCCCTCCATTTCCTGGGACTATTCAGGTTGGCAAAGGAAGCAGGAAAAACAGGAGAGTCCATTTCTTGTGAGGGAATGCTATAATATCTTGGGTAATCTAATCTGATCCTTTTTTGCCAAAGTTTTTCTCTCGCTCATTGGAATGTTCTCAGTTTATTAGATTGTGTGCTTCCTCCTTCTCCCCGCCTTTCCTGTATCACAGCAGAAAAAAACAAATAGGTTACTGTGGTACCCGTAAGACTGATGCTGGCTTTCTAGGTGGCAGTAAAATATGTAAGAAAAAGATGCTTCCTGATTCATATCTTTTGCTGCCTGATTAGGAACTATTGCAGGAACAGAATTCTGTGATCTGGCAGGAAGACAGTGTTTGATTACAAAGGCAAGAAGTCATGAATTTTTCTTGAACAGATTTAAATATATCTTTCCATTAAAAAAATAGACTAGATCTTCTGAAGATACATATGAAGTGTTTTCTAAGAACTCTACTCATTCTTGCAAGTGATTAAAATAAAATTCTGCTAGTGCAATATTTGTGTTGAATTTAGACGTTTGGAAATTTTTTAAAAGAAATTGTGAAACTTCCCCTTTTATCCTGAGGATGGGCAAAATCTCAGCTGGGGGTGTTTGAGGCACCATAAAAAATACTTTTTTCTGTGTCTTTTAATGAATGCTTTTAAACGGAATTATCGTAATACATCAGAAAGTTAAAAAGTTTTGTCCTAGCTGTGGTAATATAAGTATATAGATGAGATGCTGGGGAAAAAAAAAACTAAAACTTTGTGGCCCACATGAAAGAAGGACTTGTAATATTAAAAACCTTTGATTTTATGGCAGCAGTATCCATCAGTTTAAGATCTTATGCCTTCTTCTAAGCATTATACTACAATATCATGTTAGAAAGTATTGGTTGTGCCACTTCTACACTTTTTGCATTTTTTCTAACCAAGAGTAATTCCTCTGAAATATATAAGAACGTAAAACTTATGTTGAATGTTGGGATTTTTCTTACTCCCCATTCAGAAGTAACTGGAGTATCAGATATTGAACCAGGGTTGTGTGTGAATGTGATTTATTCACTGTATTTTGCAGGTTTTCTAGGTTTGCAGCTCATCGAGATTTATGGCCTAAGTTTGTTCCTCTTTGATCTTATGCTGTTCATATCAGTGAGTTGAACAACTTTGTTTTCACCTCTGAGAGTATTTTGTGTGGTTTGTTCAAGGAAAGTGGCAGGGCTAAAGAACAGCAAAAGTTGCTGAGTTTTTTAATTGCTGGCTTTGAATTAAGCATGATGGAACTGTTGCTTTCCATGGAAATAGGTCACCACTGTGGCCTGAAAATATAGAACTGTTTGCACTGTGCAAATACAAAACAGCAGCATGTAAAAGAAAGGAAGAAAATACTAATGCAAATGCAATTAAGACCACGAGCTGTCCTAAAATTTAAAATCTGACTGTTGGCAGAATCATTTCAGTGCAAGACATTACACCTCCTTTGCCCTCACACACTTGTTGCCGTGGCTACGTCATATTTTATTTCTAATCTTGGACATTTCTTCTTCTCCAAAAGTACTAAATGCTGATTGTATAGAATCACAACAAAAGTCCATCCAGCCCAGTAACCTGCCTCTGGCAAAGGGCCAGAAGGTAGTTTATAGATTGATGTTTTCCTATAACCTTTTTCTGATCTGCAGCACTTTCCAGTTGAGGATTTTCCTAGACTGGAAGTGCATTATGTCCTCTCTGTAATGCTGAACAGATTTGCCTTGTGCAAACTTGTTCTACTTCTTGGATGCATGGTAGCTTTTAGCATCTTCAACATTCTTCCTGTGTTTTTGCATAAATATCTTACCCTTGTTTTCACTCTCCCAGATTATTCTTGCCTGAGCTATAAGCATCTGTATGCTTTCAGCAATCTAGTGTTCATATTTACCTGAAATGAAGGAGTAATGGGAGTAGGTCTAGAAAGAATGGACTTCGTTGAGAATTCAAATCTACGTGGGCTTGGCTACAGATAGGCAATTTGCAGATCTTGTGTATTATCATTACTTATTAACCACAGTACAGATCTTTGAGAAACGACTACACAAAAAAATAATAATGTGCTTATAGAGGCTTTAAGATTTCGGGTGGTCGTCTGGTTGGTTTGATTTTTTTCATTGATACTGAGGTTGCAATTAAATATTTGGAATAGCTCTGCTGTGACTTCACTCAACATATAACAATTTAAACCCAACCCCAAAACAGCATCCTCTAGTGACCCATAGTGTTTTGTACCCATGGAAAATAAAGCACTAGTTGATACTTAAAATGGTGATGCAATTGGATATTTTAGCAAATAAATTAATCTACAGATAATTTGAATTTGCATAGTGAAACTAGGGCAACCCTTCAAAATCAGTAACAACCATTAACTGTGCAGTGAAATAATTGATTTGGAAAATAGGCAGCTTCTGCACTGCAGCAAACACAGTGACATCTCTGAAGCCACTGGAGAACATAAGCAGTAAACTCTCACAGACAAAGGTGATGTGGGACCTGGTGGGAGTGAAGTGCTGGATTATAAATTAGACTCATAAGCCTTGTACTAAATTGCACTTGCTGTTTGTAATGTTAAACAGTGAACTAATCTTTTTTTCACAAAGATGGGAAAATCCTTATTCAAATGTAAGGCTGCTTTTAAATGTGGAAGTGACCTAGCAGCTTAAATGGAAATCTCTTTTGATGAGATTTAAGTTCTTATGTCCCTGTTGGACCTTAAATTTAACCTGTGGAAACTGGGTCATCAGATTTTGTCATAGTTCTTTTGGGGTCACTGCTCCCTCTGACCTAATGCTGTTTTGTGTTTGGTTTTTTCCTTGGTTTGTTTGGATTTTTTAATTATTATTTTCTTAAAATACCAGTGCAGAGGCAGTCCAGACATCAGTATGTTTGGTGCTATGGACCATCCAAATTGCCACCTTCATTGTTTTAAATAGACACTTGTTCTTATGGAAGACTTACAGTGCTGAAAGAAGATTTGCCTTAGATTCATTTAAAACAAAACAAAGTATTCTTTTCAGGATAAACAGGCTTAACAGATGTCTGTGAAATAGTTTTCTTACTAGTTCTTTCTATCTTCCCACTTTAATTTCCTTCCTAGGATTGATAATGTACTTTATCCTGTGTAGCCTTCCCATTTTGTGTCTGAGGAGCTTCCCACACTTAGCCATGGTTAAGCATCTGCTGCACTGGGAGAGCTGTAATATCTGAGGACAGCAACTCCAGAACATTAGAGATAGGAAAGACAAAAGTATTTGATGAGCAACAAGAGAAAACTCAAACCCGATGGGTATCCAAGTGTCATACTTCTGCTGAAAACAGCCTGGGAAGATGTTATTCAATTTCCCATGACAAAATTTTTGCTACAGTTAGTGTAGAAGCTCCTGAAGTAGCAAGTCTACCAGACCATTAAATGAGAAATGCATTTGGCATTACTGTGTGAAATGGTTTCACGGAATTCATCAGCCAAAGATACTAATTTCTATGTTTGGCACCAAAAAAGTTCTGTCTTTTGTTCTTCACTTCTCTCTTGAGTGTGACAGGAAGGGTTTTTTTTCTTTTAAGACAAATTTCACCACCAGAAATGCAAAAAATGCTAAATTATGTCGTAAGGCAACGAGAAAAACTAAACTAAAAATACATAAATGTCAAACTCATAGAAAAAAAAATGAGGGGGCCACAGTATGGACGATGTTACGATGATACTAAGCCAGAACTTTCTTGTGTTTTTGTTTTCATTCTCTTACCATTTTAACTAGGAAAACTTTTTAAGCCATTGGTTCAGATCTCCTGATTTCACAGTCAATCTGGTTTTTTGTTCACTCTCTTGTTCAGCTAGAAAGTATTTGCCAAAAACCAAATGTTCATAGTAATCACGCAGGTTCGAACATAGTTACTTTTCCCAAGGAGCAATTTTAAATTCAATGAAAATAGGCACTTTGGTTTTGGTTCTTTTGACCTAAATAAGAGAAGGAAAATTGAATAAATTTGTTAATTCAACAACTAACAGTTATTATAAAAGCAGTTGTGTACATAAAGAAATCCTTTGTGATATTCCATTTCTGTGCTGGGGGACATTTGATACACTTATGTAGCAGTATCTTTCAGTCCGTGTGTTTGTGTGGGGTGAATGAAGGTAAGTTATTTATCTCATAATGTGTTTTGGCAATTTGGACTTCAACTTACATATAGAAAATACTGTCTATTCTAACTGGTGTCACCATAGCTCCCAAATGTGTTACTAACCCTGTAATTTCTTTGCTACTACAAGGTAATATTAGGAAATAGTTGCTCAGAGATTCCTCAGGATTTCCACTGAAGTTCTGGGCCCTAAATAAGCATCATGGCTCTTTCTTATTCATCCTGTCATCTGACTGCCAACTTTAATTAATCCACTGATGATCTTTCTTTTTTGAATATAGGAGCATAATTTAAGCCCTTCTGCTTTTAACTGAACAAGTAAACATAATGTCCAACATAATTAACTGAGTTACCAACATGTCTTCCCGTTCAAATACTAAATTAGGATGGGAGAAAGTAAAGAAAACGATCAGTGTGGACTCGTCAGATCTATCTAAATAATAGGTTAGGGGGAAGACAAATTTATAATTAGATGTATTTTTGTTTCACACGCACCTTACTGGCTTCATAATTTACATTTTGCTCTCATTAAAAATAGATGTAGCTGTCAGAGGACAAACACACACCCTGCACATTCCGTACCTGCCCTGAACACACACTCATGTGGAATTGCAGTTTTCTTGCTGTACATACAAACTTTCTTGCCAAAATGTGTTCTCCTATGCTACAGTCATAAAAATAGGAGGATCAGTGATCTAGTATTTTCATACACTACAGTTATAAAACTAGAATGATCTTCATCTAGCCATCTTTCAGGAACTAGGTATGACATCAGTTGTGACTTCAGGGAACTGGGCAATTAAAGCTCAGACTTACATGGTGAGCAAAACACCAAGTTTTCTTTTTCACTGCCAAAAGGTAGGATGAACCTCTGGACCAGACAAAATGTATTACAGGTTAAAACTTTTGGCAGACATCAGGTCTTACTGGTCTAATTGAAAGTCCACTGAAGCTTTTTTGTTGTCTCTTTAAACTCAGAAATCTCAAGGATGTATTCCACGCGTAGGAACAACAACACTGCCAAAATCTGCTGCTTAGTATTGCTTGACTGGGGATTCAGGTCTTGTGTCTATGACATTTATTGGAAGATATTTTATTCATCATAAAACTACTATTGGTTGAAAACTGGATACTTATATATAAATTGTCCAACAATCCAGAGATGTGTACACTGGCAGGTGTAATGCTTCTATATTCTGTTTTGCTTCATAAATTCTTGCTGTGCTTATTTTCCCTCTTCCACCTCAATCCTTCATTGGCTGTGCCTTCATTCAGCCCCATATTCATTGTTTGCTGTTTCTGCTCACCGTTTCATAGAGCAAAATCATACTGTGAAAAATGCAAGATGATAGAATCATTTAAGCACGAGGTGTATTTTAACAAGTAGTGATGTTGTTCTTACTGAGTTCTGGATCAGATTTAGAATTTAAAAGCATGAAGGATTAATATGACTCCAGAATAAAATGGTGGAGTAGAGAAAGCTAATTTTTTTTTCCTTTTCTTACTATGCTGTCTTCTGTCTAGCACAGAATAGAAGAGATGAGAATGGTTGGAGTTTTATGCATTTCAGTAGCAGAATGAGCTAGTCAGGCACACCTGTTTATACTGATTGCGCTGGTAGGAGCATATCTTCTTATGCAGATATTCTCTGGTCAAAAGGTGATGTGGGAACATAACAAACCAGATAAAAACACTGGGTGGAAAGTCTGCTAATGGAAAATATTTGTGCCACCTAGACAATTTGTGTCACAGTTCTACCTCAGTAACTAAGCTGGGGCAACAGAACTTCCCTAGCTTTGAAGACAAAAGACTGAAAGGCTTTCAGATGCTACAGTGTCTGTAAGAGCTCTGGAATTTGCAACAGCTGTGCCAAACTGAGAATGGTTCTTCCCATCGTTGCCACTGTTGGGGCAAAGAGGGAGATGAGACCAGTTACTGACTTTGGCCATGGTCAGTGTTTTTCATTTCCATCCCACCAATGTGTCCAGCAGTTCTGTGCAACCCCTGAAGAATGCTCTGTGGGTCAAGGGGTATTTCTTTCACCATGTGTCTAAACTGCCCTGACACAATGGTATCTGAAGCTAGATTAAATTTTTAGGTGGGAATTTAAATTTGTCCTAAATTAAATGTTATTTGTTGTGACACTTCACACTTCTTTGCCTTTCTGCTGCTTTGGTTGGTGGGGTGGTTGTTTTTTTTTTTTTTTCCTTTATTCATGTGACACATTCCTACTGGATATGAGAACTTAATGTCTCTGACATGGCCAGAAACTAGTCTATAAGGTTACTTGAAAGTGCTTTAGTCAGTCCTGCCTTCTGAACATGGAACACGGTAAAGGAGCCTCACTCTATGCCTTGGAAACGTTCAGCAGCTGAAGAACAAAAATTAAAGAAAGACAAAAAAGGAAAAACAAGCAAACAAACAAACAAACAAAAACCTTTGTATTTCTTTGACTCAAGGGATTTCCCATGAGATTAAAAATATCTCTGATACTAAGCCAAACTGTACGACATTATTACCTAAAAATGTATTATAATTTCTAAGGTGCCCTGCACATGTTGTCTCCTGGAGAGACTGCAAGGAGAAAAGTGATTATTAGGTTTTTCTGAAACTCCAGCAGTGTCAAATAAAAGAGGCTTTGCATTATCCATGAATGCTGGATGTGCCAGAGTTTGAACTTTCATTCTAAATGTGTGCAAAGTTAAGAAATGGCTTGGAACCAAAGAAAGAGATGGCAAGCCAGAACTTCAGATGGGGTAAATCAGCACTGCCTTAAATTTCTATGGGCTGGATCTTAGAGATCTAATGCCAAAAAGACAGTTAAACAAGGCACAGGGTACATTATTTGGCAGAAATGTTTGTTGTTTCTATTGAGAGTAAACTCCAACAGGCCTCTGAAAACTGTTTTTTTCTAAACTGGAAATCTAGAGAAGTGTATACTAGAAAATCACAGCCAGTCTGCAAATGAGAGGCTTTACTGGGCCTTTAGAAATGGGCAATAAGGTCATGGTGGCACTGAGGAGGGAAAGCCATTGTAGGTGTTTTTGGGTTTTGCAATACAAAATTCAAAACCCTGTGTCAAGACTGACAAGTGCTGCGATATGTATCCATGTTCCATTGCAGAGCACTGCAGACACATCTTGGAAGGCTTTTCTTTTTTTGATGTTTTTTTTAATATATTTATGTGGAATGTTAGTGGCCAGGGAGGAAGGCTGGGAAGTGTTTGGATAACAAAAGTCAACACAAACTTTCTTCACTTTGTTTTATAAATGGTAATTACTTAATTTTATAGGTGGAGATACAAAGAAGGTTTGAATTCGCTGAACTTGTGGCAGAAAAAAACTCTTGCCAGGCTTCCTGCTTATCAGTATTCTCTGAGGAGCTTCAGCTACTGGATTTGTTAATTTTGAGGAGTAAAAGTATTTGGTGGCCTCTGGAAAGTCTCGCAAGTTATTCAGTTTGGGTAGTTTGGTTTGTGATGGAAGAGGGTTTGCCTGCAAAAATACTAGGTGATAAGTGAGTGTGCAAAATCACAGCTGATGTCAAAGTTGGCCAAATTTTGCAGCTGCATCAAGAGGAAAGAAAATAAATAAATAAACCAAATAAATAAATTAATAAATAAATAAATAGATAAATACTTTTTGCAAGACTCTTCTCAGTCCATTCATTTTTCACTAACTTGTTCAACCAGTTTTGAAGAGCACAGGAACTGAATGATGCACGTTATAGCTCATGTATAAACAATAACAGTCTTTGTTTACAGGGTGCTGGAGCTTCCTACCCTTCCTACCCTGCCTCCAGAAGAATCTTAAGAAAACAACTAGAATCCTTCCCCTCATCATCACCTAAAATACTTTTGGGGATAAAACTAATGGCCACATTTTATATTTGGGTTTTATCTTTGTTGTAGACCATGCTCACAACTCTGCAATCTGACTCTACAACAGCAAGTGTTTGTACCCATTAGTCTTACAGTTCATTGCCCGAGGAACATTTTCAGTCATGAGTTTCATGGATGCTTGTGTTTCAGAAGTCTTGGTTTAGCAGCAGAAAGTGAAGAACACCAAGCTGATCATTTACGAATCTGTTTAAAGCAACTGTGCTTCCAGTTTTGAAACGGACTCTGCGTCCACTCTGTTAAATGGATTATACTGCAAGATACATCACCTTCCTTGAGAAATAACTTGTAAACATTTATGTAAAACATTAAGAATTGATACACACAGATACACATAAGTAAATATTCTCTCTGTGTAAAGCCTGTATGTTTAAGGAAGGAGTAAAAAAGAGCCATCTCTGGAATTAAATACCCTAAGAAAAGCTGAAAATTGCAGTCTGTTCTGGAAGTAGTGATCTGCAGTTTGAAAACACTCCCTGACCTTTCACAGTTACAAACTCTTGATTTCAGCTAAATTACTTGGCAAACTACATGAATGTTTGTTTAGCTCCATCACAAACAGACCTGGCCAAGCTCTAAATGTACCATGGCTGTAATCAAAATATGCAAAATAGACCTGGACATACATTGTTGTTTTCTTTTTTCTTTAAAGCTTTTGGGGTGCTGGGTGTCTTTTTCTTAATTGAATGACCACAGTGGGATATGCTTTGAGGTGGATATGTCTGCCAATCAACATATTTGTGGAATTTTAATTTACTTGTTTCTTGCTCCTTCCTCCTCCGAGAGCTGGTCTGGATTATGTTTGTGCACCAGAGTCAGAGTCTCACAACCCACGTCTCACATCTGCTGAGTGGCTCACTGGAAATAAAGAGTGTAACATTTCCATCCACACTCCCTATGTAACCTCCACTGTCTTTCCAGTCAGCTGATTGGTACCAGTAAGGTACCTAAGAGTTTTCCTGGGAGAAGAGAGGTGGAGCACAACTACTGGCATGCTCAGAATAATCTTGAACTTCACTCAAACTTCTATTTTGACTCTAGCTCCACCTAAATACTTCAGTCCCGTGTTGTTGGCAGCTTGACAGATACCTTCAGCTGAAAAATATTGATTCAAAAAAATAACTTACAGAGGGAGAGGCGGGAACCTCCTTGATTGAAGAGGTTACTCTGAATCACTTGTGGCTTTTGAGAGGCCATTAATGACTGTTTATTCCACTTATAAACACTGAGAACAAATGAACTTGGCATGCTGTGTTCTGTAAATAGCAAGCCTCTTACAGGCAAAATAAACAGGACCCACCAACTCTGGGAGAAGAGAGTGGTGACCTCGGGAAGGTATCAGGAAGATAATGCCTAGAAAGCAGCAGAGACAACAGAGCTTCCAAATCAAAGTATCCCTCCATTTCCTCAGTCCCTGAACTCACTCTGAGTATGCAAAGAATCCTTCCTTAGCAGTCAAATTCGAGTTTCCATGATAGTCATCAATAGAGAGCACAGTCTCCCCTTGTCAGTGTTTTGCCATACCTGTGGATCTCTTATTTTATGGACCTGGGAGAGGGAAACCCCTCGGATTAGATAGCCCATGAGGTGCTTGTTTGAAGTGTGTGAATGTGTAGAAACACGAAAAGGCTTTGCAGAGAATACACAATTTTTTTCCTACACATTTGTTATTCATGAGAAAGGGCAACAGATTAGGGAAGATTAAAGAAAAATCCAACAAAAACAAACTCTTCCCCTAGAGCCTCCTAGCCCATTTTAACTTCTTTCAGCATTTCTGGATTACTCTTCCTCCACTTCAGAAAGGTGAGTTTCCTCCCTCCTTTATAATCTTCAAAACGTAGACAGTTGAAGGAAAGAAGAAGTATGTCTCTGTTCATTTACACTGCCTGGTCAGTCTCCTTCAGTTTCTCAGGTGTGGCTGTCATAAGATTTTGACCCAAAATCCTGCTAGTGCATATAAAGCCCCAAAGCTTAGAAATCAAATTCAACCATAAATTTCTCCTTTATTTCTCAGTGAATTTATCTAATGTTTATGTACCTTTATGATATGTATGAAAAAAAATACAACCCCTGCATGATGAGATCTTTTCCTGTATCACTCATGATTTGAGACATCTCTATCACATCCATTGTCTCTGATCACTCTTTTCAAAGAGTTTTTTCAAGAATTCTTATATTACCTCTTTTAGGAAAACTATTTCACTTTTTTTTGCAAGCCCTGTCTCTGTTTTGTTTGTTTGTTTGTTTGTTTTCTTTTTAGTTCTTCCATGATGTGTCTCATCTGCATAGTAAATTATGGCCATTTTAGGGCAGAGGTTGCTTTATATATTTATTTTATGTGGTGTCTTGAATTCTGATCTTTGGGGTTTTAGGTCATTAACATCTCACAGGTGCATGGCAGTATAGCACTGATGGCCTCAAACACTAAGGAATGTGAATATGTAGCTGATATCTCTGGTGGATTTTAATTGCACGGATGCACTAAAAGAAGGGAAACACTTGATATTGAAAGTGATGGCCAAAGGCTGGAGCAGTGCTGTGGTTTCTGTAAGTGGAATCTGTTTTGCCAGCCTCCACTGTATGTTATGGTACTATATAATTATTAAATAAGTACTTTCCAAATTTTGTTTGTCTTTACTAAGCCACACATTGCTCTGTCTAGCTAATCAGTAGACTTTCCTGTTATTCGAAGATGCACCACGAGTCTCCAGACCATATGTTTTCGTACAACTCAGTTTTTGGAGGCAGTGTTGCTGTAGTAGAATCCAGGCCAGGAGCAAGTCATTATAGTAATGGACTTTGGCTCCTTGCAGGAGGCAAACCACAGATGTTTCTCCAAGTGGCTCCACCTCATTCTCTGGCCATTGGTGACTGAGCAAGTGCTTTTTTCTGGGGAAGGCATGCCAGCTCCAGCTGAAAATACCACATGATGGAGTACTTAATGTATCCTGCCATCATCACCTCCTGCGATTGGGTTTCCTTATTTGCAAAATTGCATGTCTTGCTTTAGGTTGAACTGTGTCAGTTGTCAGTTCCACCTCCTCAGCTGCACTTGGCAAACTTGCTTCATGGTGTTAGGAACTTCTCTGTGTCATGCTGAAACCAAAGTGTTGATCTCTTTAATAAGCCAGTGCATTCGTTGTTATTCTGGTTTCCAATGTTAACATATGTCTAACATTTAAGTTCTATTATTCACGAGCACATGTGCATATCTGTAGCAACCTCAAGAGAAAACTATGAATCTATTATAAAATGCTGGAATCATAACCTCTTTTCTTTGTTTCATATATCACCTAACCCAGCTTGTCCTGAACCCATTTGGAAAACAAACTCTCACAAGAAACCTGTTCCCAAACTCTTGCATTGCAAACACCTTCACATTCCCCTTTTCGGTCTCCTGGGTCTGCTCTTGGCTTAAGCTGCTTTTTGTTGTCCCTGCTTGAGTTGCTGCTGATCTGACTCCATTCTAGCCATGCAGGACATCCTGGCACATCCAAAGCTGGAATTTGCCTTGGAATGACATAAAATTGGAGGTTTTGCTGAGGTCAATGGCAATTGACCTGTAAGTATTTCATAAGAGCTTAAAATTGTAAATATACAAGTAAGGGAAGGGGGAAAAGATTTATTTGGTTTTACTATTAGCAATTCTTTCTGGACAATTCCAGTTCATGCCTGGTGAGCAGAGAATGTTAAAACTTTGGAGGGAATCAGAAATATTTTGTGGGTTTTTTGCATCAATAGGAAACAAACCAAGTTTCAAATTTCTTGGAATACCAATATATTTAATAGCATTTAAAAACAGGAAGGGATATTTTTTTCTCTAAAAAAATACCAAAGTTGAGAATTCTAGTGTCTTCAGGGAAGACACGTCAGGAAAGTGAATGTGACATCATGAAACATGAGGTTTTGCTAACTCCAGTATTTCTTTTGATTAGTTATTTTGCCCAATTAAGCAATTTAACCACAGAGTTCTTCCTTCAGCTACAGGAGACTATTTCCCCTGCCTGGTACCTCTCATTCCTTTAAATTAAGTTCCCAAAAGCATACACTTTTCAGTGAGTGTATTTTAACTCAGCTCACTGTCGACACCATGGAAAGCCACGTTCACACAGCTGGGGTCTTGTGCCAGTTATTAATTGCTGTAACTATTTAGAATTTTAAGAGCCTTCTCCAAGGGTGTGAATAGGCCCCTCTTTAAGAGGGAATATGTATGTATGTGTATGTATGCTCACCACTTCAAAGGTTTTAACCAACAGCAAGGAAAATAAAGAGGAATAACTACACCAGCTCAGACCAGCAAGTAACTCCCTGCAACTTGGGACAGACAAGTCCTTTTGCAGGTGGTCTTCTCCTTGAAGGCTGGTTGAGCAAAGCTCCTGCTTATCTTGATGCTGGAAAGTAGGAAGGGGATAATTCAGGGAAAGATGAATCAATAACTCTTCATTTCATTGCCATATTCTCAGCCTCTGCTGGCTTCAGGGGGAACTCAGAGTGAAAGGTTTAGACATCTGGTACAGCATGGAAGTAACCACTAATTGTATGAATTTTTAGTAATGTGGGTTTGTTGGTTTTTTTTNTTTGGGTTTTTTTTTTTTTTGTTTGGTTGGTTGGTTTTTTGGTGTTTTGTTTTTTTTTTTTTTTTTGTTTTGTTTTGTTGGGTTTTTTTTCCTATTTCAGGATGATGAGCCCACAGCTGTGAGCCCAAGTCTTGAAGTCAAATGCCCTCTTCTGGTCATGAACAGATTTTCTTACTGTTATAAACAAGGCATTTAGTACAAGAGTTTGTTCTAAGCAAAACTCATGCTTAACTGCAATTATTTTATGTTAGTTGTTGACTTATGAAGCAGGTCAGATTGTTAAGTGGATTAAGCTATTCTTGGTTTTGATGGATGGCTGTTTTCTGTTAGATCTTCATTCTCTGCATCTCAGAGGGAAACAACTCTAGAAAATTAGTAGGTCAGGATAGAAAGCAGAATATGGTTGTCATTTTTGTGACAGTGCAGTTTAATGTGCACACTAAAATCAGGACCAAGACATGAAACTGTTAGGCAAAACCCTTGCATGAATGTGTCCTAAAAACTCATGAGCATGACAGAAAATGTGAAAATACAGGACGTGCCCAAGGACGTAACAGAAAGTAAATCAGTGATAAGGTCAGGATTTCAAACCAAATTTAATGAGTTTTCATCACCTGTGACACATGAGACAAAGTCAGACTCTAAGGTGCCTGATTTCAGTTGGGGAGGATAGGATGGAAGCAAGCTTATTCATTGGAACCACAATGCGTGAGGACATTCCCCTCCCTTGGAACACTTACATGACTTTGCCTTTGAACATATGGCCACAGCTCACTACCCCTCTCACCATCCCTTTTCCTTCAGACTGTCCTGCCACACAGCTGTCTTAAATGTCCAAACAGCAAGTTTATCACTACAGAGAATCTCATCAAAAGCAGGCAGAAGAACTCTTCCACTTATTTATATATGCTCTATGCTTAAAAGCATGAGTCCTTTTAAGAAATTTAAGAAGCTATGAAAAGTAAGGGACTTCAGGGTGGGCAATAAGTTTGTAGCTAAAACTTATTTTTCATAGCTCATTGTGATTAATTGACTTCTACATTTTTTTCTTATACCACCAGCATAACTGGGAGGTGAAGAACAGGCTTAAATACTCTAAAGTTATGGGTTTAGAGTCACAGCAGCTTAAAAGGCCACAGACCTCAGGCAGTGTGGCAGCTCATCAAATACACCTTTCAGCTGCTGTGATCTGGTGAGGGCACAGCTTGGGTTTCCATAAGAATCCTCAGATCCTTTTATAACCTGAGAGATACTTCAAGTTAGAGGCTGCACAAAGTCTTCCCTGGCAGGAGCTTTGGTGTCCTGCCACATCTGCATAACCAGCCCTCCCATACAGCTACACTCTCATTACCCTTCTTTGAGCGGTTTCGGTGTCTGTTTTGCACTGTGCAGTTCTTTGTGCATGGATTTCCCCTTTTCTGGATGGGGAAGGGCATAATGATTTTCCAGCAGCCTGTCTTGGATTTCACCAGTGCTCTCAAGGAGACAGGCAGTGGGAAGAACCTATTCAGTCTGTGCTGACCAAGCAGTCACCAGAGTATGAAAATTTCCTGCACCAGCAGCAGTGGCTGTCTTACAATGTCTGTATTTAAACATGTGTTGCTTTTCTCATGGATTAAATCTGTCCTTTAATTTTGAGTCCTGAAAGAAGGATTGTGATGACTTGGGGTTTTTTTCAGGTCTTAAAAGCAAGAACCCAGAATTACTGGTGAGACTATTTCCATGGAAAGCACAGGTATGTAGCAGATGCTATGAGATAGGATGGACAGGACAGTGGAGAAAGGAGGAGCTGTAAAGTAGTGCTTACAAGTTTTTTTTCAGGAGAAACCCTTTCAGAGTGATGTAAAAAAAGAGGAGCAAACTCAAAGCACTGTGAACAGTAACTGTGAACTGTTCAAGGTACCATGAACAGGTATGATGCAATTAGAGGACATTTCCTTCTCAGGGAGAGAAGCTCCAACCCCATTTATGCCACAGGACCCTGCAGTCAAGCTTTTACACCCCTGTGATTGCTCTGAATGAGCAGCATCTGCCCCTGCTGAGGTTGTCCCAAATAAAAGTCAGCTCCGAAGATCAGTTTGAGAGTCACAGCGGGCAAAGGACATATGACTGTCAGATAATAGTCCAGCTCTGTGAAAGAAACTTCCCCTGGACCAAACAACATATTGAATGCACAGATGTGTAATTTAAAACAAAAGAAAAAAGATACACAATCTCCTTGCTTCAGGCTAGTATAAGCCCCAAGATCTCCTGCTTTGTGAATTTACTGTGCAATACAAAACAAATTTGCCAAGACTCATGGCTTTAAAAGGTTCTTCAATATATTTGTGCATTACTTTCACCAATAGAAGAAATATGAAGTTGGGTAAATTTACACAACATTTACTTATTTTTGTATTCCTGTTCTGTGTTCTTATTATCTTTTTGGGTTCATATAGTGACCTTCTGAGATGAGGATAGCTCATGATGGCTTCTGTGGCAAATTTCTGTCTCATGTGTATATACACTCTTTTTTTCCCTTTTTTTAACCTGGAGTCCTAAGTTATGAATTTTTTTTTTCTCTGCTGTCTTTTGTGTTCATGTTGACATTTTACATTCCTCTTAAGCCTAACTGCATTCTCCCCACTGATTGTTTTTAAGCCCTTCTGTGAACACCTTGTTTATCCATTCTTGGGCTTAAGGATTTTTCCTGTCTCCAGAATAGCACCGTGGAGAAAAACTTGGAGGGGCAGTTTTCCCACAATCCAAATGAAGGCTGCTGCTGCTCTTTAAGGAGACAGCCCTGAACACATGAGCTGGATTCCTTACTTAGCAAAGCTTTCTCTGATACATCACTCTCTGAGCCTAGACTGAGTGCAGTAAACATAACCCTCAATCCAACATGAAAGAGGGAGAGATGGTTTTGATGACAGCTCTTGATCACAGATGAAAAAGAGATTAAACTTTGCATGGAAAGGAAAAGAGACGTGCTCCCACTGCAGCAGTTTGTGTGGAGGGGAATGTTCAGAGAAGAAGGGAAGAAGAAAGGAAACAGAAGCCATGGATGTGACTCTTTGGGCTAGAGACAGCTTGGAGAAAAAGGGACAGATACAACTGGGTTTACAAGAAAGGATCCTTAAAGGATCAGTGACTTGAACTGTGCTAGTCAGCACCTGATGATGGCCTGAGTACTTAGCAGCCATGTTGATGCTATTGCAGTAAGTGCACACATGGCATCCTCTGATTTGGAGAGAACTCGGAACAAATCAGTGAGGTTAGACACAAAATGCAGCCCAGGCCACTCTGATGTGCTCCCAGCCCTGTCTGATGAAGAATCTAGTCCCTCCACACAGATTAACTGAGCTGCAAGAAACACTTTTAACATCCCAGTCCCCCTGGTTTGCACGTCTGTGCGTGTGTATTTATTTATTTGTATTACTTGAAAATTACTATTTCTGACAGATCTTGCAAAGCCTTAGTATAATCCACAATGGGTTAAATGCCCATTTCTCATGGCATTTTACAGCACAGAAACAGACAGTTAGACAGCCTGTGCTGTAGGCATGTAACAGGTACGAGCCAGTATCTCTGAGGCAGTAAGAACACTTTAAGCTTTTGGAGCAAAGCCAGGCTTTAGTCATTCTTTCCTAAGGCTAATACTGTGGAGTGCTAGTCCTTGTGCTGGTTTAATTTATCAAACGGAATGTAAGAGTGCACACCATCGTCTTAAAAGCGGACAAGAAAGAAGTTGAGACAACAACAGCAAATAAAAGTACAGAACCCTAATAAAATTAACATCTTGATAAAAGAACTTCTTTCCAATCTGAAGACTAACCTTGCTGCTTTCTCTTAAAATGTCAGTATGCTGCCTTTCCTTTTGTCTGGGCTGGTGACTAAGAGATTCATCCATTGTTGGGAAAGTTGGGTTCTCTCTGGCCTATCCTTGATCTGAAGAGGAATAACCTCTTCAGATTCCCGAGGAGGAATAACCTCTTCCCCTGTGGAAAGAGAGGCCATGGCACCCTGTGTCAGAGCAGAGTGGGGTTCCACTCAGACCAGGAGTGTTGCGTCAGCATGGGGCAGGCACCAGCCTTGGAACAAGCATCCCAGATAAAGGATGGTAGGGGGAGGTCTGGGGAAAGCAATTTTTCATCAACGTGTCCCATTGTCTCCATAGAGAGCAAGATCTGCCAGACACCATGATATCGTCATGTTGTGTTTGTTAAAAAACAGATTTTTTAACGNAAAATCCTGATTTATTCTGAGGTAATGGATACTTTAGATTTTAGGGAAGATTATTTGTAGGGATGCTTCTTCAAAGCTGATCCTAAGACACTACATACAACATGCAATTGCTGGTGTAACACGAACTTTTATTAACCACTTCTATTAAAATAAGATGCTGAGGTAGGATTCTGGAATAGCTGTGAAGGAAGCAGAGCTCTGCAGTTATCTTTATATGTTAACGTCTTTTAAAATAATCAACAACAACAGCAAAAGTTTTGCAATAACCAAACCACTAAGTGTGTTAATCAGTGACAGCATATGATAGGCAATCACTTAATCACGTTTACGCAAACTATTTTACTATAATATGAAGTGTTCAGTGATATCACTGTAAATAATTGCTGTAAGTTCAATTATTACATGTGTCTGTGAAAACAGAGGACAAAGTCTCTACTTGCTTACATCAGTGCACACTACAGTGATGGTACTGCCTTGCATAGAGCTTTGAAGAAGCTATCCAAGGAGAAAAACAACTCAATGAGTTGCAACAACTCCAAACTTAACAATATCACAGCAAAAAGATGTTTCTTCAAAAAAAAAAAAAACAAAACCAAAAACCAAAAACTTACATGCTTTGCTCTTTACCTTTTCCTCGGAAATGTCTTTTCTGTGACTTGTGCTTATATTTTTGTGACACTGCACAGCCCAAACAATGTGGGGTGAACATAAGAGCATTGGAAATGGTCTAGACCCATCCAAGCATCACTTGTGCCACTGGCACTGTGCCTGGGGACTCATAATCAAAGCACTCAAAACGTACAAACCATAGGGCGTTGTGGAGGCAACATCAAACAAGGTGCGTGGCACCAGAGAACTCCGCCTAAGCCCTTTCATGAGAGTAGACACAGTGCAAACANAACAAATTAAACATTATTTAAACAGATACTAAAATAACTTTCTGGAGGGGGGAAGCTCATGGACACCTAGAGACTTTTCTTTTTTTAAAGGAAGACTGGAGACAATGTGTACAGGAGAAACTGTCCAGGAGTTTGGATTGAGCACTTGTGATAGTGCCTTTGAGACTTAAAATTAAGGACTTTGACAATCCTCACTCTTTCTTCCCTTTCCATTGTAGACATGAAAAGACAAAAAAAAATAAAATTAGGGCTGAGTAGAAATGGTATTTCTTTCTAAAAATATTCAATATTTAACTGTAATATTCTGTTTTGCAGTGTATTCAAGCCAGAACTGTCTGTGTTTAATCAAGAGAGATGTAAAATAGCTACCGAGTGTGTGTCTGAGATAATTTATGTCCAAATATGTTGAATACATGTTTGAATACCTGACTTAAAGCAGCCCTAGCAAAAAAATCGCAGTTATTAACATAATGGGTTTGCTTGAGGCCTCAGGTTCTGTCACCTCTCCTGTGGAAATTCTTCTTTTTCTTTAAACACATCATAAGCAGGCCATAGTATGAGTAAGAAAGATAGTTTTTTATTTGCAGGGAGTCTTGGGCTCACCTTCTC
>VXBX01009217.1:184479-224659 GCA_013400415.1 Scytalopus superciliaris
AGGCAAAGAAAATAAACTCAATTTAAGACAGTAAAGAAAGTAATGAAGTAACAGGCAGGAGGGCTCAGCTAACACAAAGCATTATGGTTCTGCTTAGTCCTGAATCCATTGAGCAAAAACAGGTTGATCGTGTTTCTTTCTAATGCTACTAAATTAATTTCTCTAAAGGTACAAATGTGAGTTGCATGACATCCCAGTTGTGAGCTTAGAAATGCCAACAAAGGCAGGACACTCACCCATGTCACTCACATTCCAGGTGATCTGGGGATAATGCTCTGTAAAGGCCTTGGCAAACGTATTTCTAGAGCTCTTTGATCTCATTACAGAAGGCAAGGTGTGTCTACAGATTCTTCTTCAGGGAAGATTTAGTTAATTGCTCTTGTGCAATTTCTGGTTTGTCCTCTTCGTGGCAAGTAGTATTTCCACACCTAGTGCAGCAAAGGACAGTGTGTCACCTGTCCTGTCCCCAGCTTCTTAAACTGTTACTATATACTGTGCTCATGGGAATCATTAAACCTCTAGGTTGTGATATCATGGAAATAATATCTTAAAAAAATTAATCACAATTTATTTGTCCTCCGCTGATTTAAGATAATGTGATATGGTATCTTAGAGTCAATATTTTCCTTGTGCTTTCTGTAGGAACTGACAGAACCTGGCTTACTGTGCTCTTTGTGTTACATTCTGTTCTCACTCACTTATAAAAACTCCTGTAGTAACACACACAAGTCAAAATAGAATCAATGGCTATGACTCAGAGAGGAATCTCTCTCCTCGTATGTAGTTTCAGAAGGAAGAAGCAACTATGTTATTGTGGAGGTTTTCCATGGCAATACCATAACTTTACCATCTTCAGAACCAAAAGTGCAAATCCAGATCCCAAGGAAAAATGGCTCCAGTAAACTACTTGTACAGAGGAGCAGTTGAAGTGGGCTAGAAAAAAAATCTGTCACCAGCAAATGTGTGAACAAAGGATATCAGAGCCAGGAAAAGCATGGCAAAATCCTATAGTGACTCTGCTCTTTCAGTTTATTCGGGTCAGTGGATTAGGAATTGCTCAAGCTGAACATCACATCTCAGGGACTATATGTAAAAAACAGCCACGTGCTGTCTTCTCTGAGTTTGTCCAGCCCTTTCCTGAAATTTCTCTCACCAGTGGACAGTGTTTCCCACCATGAAATGATGGGGGGAAAAAAAAATCTGTTGTCTTAATGGTGTAAACTTGTGTGTTCATTTGTAAACAGCTGAAGTGAAGCTCAAATGAAGAGCTATTAATTCTTCTGTCACAAAGCAGAGTATAAGAGCAAAGATACACCCCAAGAATGAACCCTTTTTTTAGTGATTACAGAAAAGCATGGCAAGAGCGGGCTCTTAACTGCTCACCAAGAAAAATGAGAAGCAATTGAGCAGTTACTGTCTGTAATTCTCATTTTGGGTAGTAGAATAGAAATCTTTGCACCATCATACCTATTTCCAGATGATTAGAAAACAAACAACCTTTCAGACCTAAAGATGGTGGAAGGAAACCCAAATCTGTAGTGTGATCTGACAGTAAAAGTAGCACTGCTTTTATGTTGCAAATATAGCCTTAGAGGGGGAAAGTGTGCTTTCACATCATGAGTTCACCCTATTACATCTGCTCCCAAGATAATTGTTAGAAGAGAAAGTTGGTGTTAGCAAATAAATTCCTAAACTTGGGTGCGTTCACTTAATGGAACATTAAAAAGGCATTAGGCACATTGTCCTTCTAATAGATGGATAAGAATGCAAATTATTAAAAGAAACCATATTCCTAGTGGTGAATAAACTTTTGTAGCAATTATAAGTGATAAAAATATTTGATAATGTTAGATGAGATAATTTTTATTAATTATTTATTGGCTGGTTAAGAGACAATGTAGTTCAGACAGCCTTATACCTGATGTTTAAGGAACCAGACTCAATTCCAGATCTGGGCACTAATGAGCTCCACAGCTACAGAAAATTCTTCTCCAATCTTTAGTGCGTCTCCACCAGGATGACCATTTTCTTTTGCAAGTGGTTCTACAGTTGAGCTCTCATGTGATTTAATTTCAGCAGAGGAGCACTGTGCTACCTTTCAGCCTATATTTCCAAACCAACCATCTGTTGATATGTATAATTTAATTTCCAAAAACTGGCATTTCAAGGAATGGAAAGTGTGTTAATTTCATAGATGACTTTTTTGAACTGAGTAACTTAAAAGCTGTTGAGCACACCAAAAACTTTTTTTCCTGTCCTACTGCAAGCTGTTACTGCCTTCAACAATGGCAAAGTATTTCATTGACAGCACTTTGTCAGCACTGGTATTAACTGAAGATTAATGATGCTTTGCATACTTACATAACTATATCTATAAATGTAAGTCTGGTAGTATGAGTCTGGTAATACTCCTGGTAGTATAGTACCTACTTTATTAAAAGAGACAGAGATATTTTAAGTGGCTGACCACAAAACTTGTCTTTGTATGTGCAGACTAACCATTAGCTGGCAGTGATGCTCCCTTTAAACTAGAGCCTTCGGGCAGCACTTAGAGAGAGGTTGCCTTAGAAACCCCCTTCTCTGTTGCAGGAGTGAGAGGCCCTTTTAGCCAGCAGAAAAATCATGATAGATTATGCTGAAACTCCCTTGGAGAATTTTCCCTCTAAAACCTCACAGCTGGGTGAGGAAGAAGTGGGAAAGCAAAGGAGGTTCCCCATTTCTTCAGAGGGAAAAAAAAAATCCCAAAACATTCTCAGTAGCATTACTTCAGCGTTCAAGTAGAATTGATCTATGTCCCAAAGACATTTTCTTTGTAACTCAGGGGAATGCAAGATGCTGCAAGGGGTTGGAGTAGAAGCACTGCTGGTTTGTTGCAGGTGGAGCAGAGCCCTGAAGCAGCTCCTGTGACAAAGTGGGCTGGGACTTCCAGCACAGATTCCAGCTGAAGGGGGAATCACTCCCAAATCCAGAAGGAGGGAGGGCCTTAACTTCCAGACAAATTAATTACAGTTAGCAATTAATTCCGCTCTAATGTTTAGTAATCTTCAGCTGTATACAGCACAAATGTAAATAAGTACACAAAGCAGGTGATACACAAGCTGTTTGTTTACAAGAGTGGAAAACTAATTGCTCAGCATCCTGCTGAGCTTCAGAGTATAAAGGAGAACCAGTGAGATTTGAGTCTCCACTTCTCAGCAAATCCGATATTAAGTATAACATGCCCGTATGTAAAAAAGGAAAACTAAACACAGGGGGCCAAAGCAGTCCCCTGTGACTTGCTTTCAATGGAATTTCTCCTGAAAGTCATTTAGCCCAAAGGGTAATAGCAGTAGATTCCCACAATGTCTTGATGGATTGGTGTGAATGACTCATATCTTGACTTTTTCCAGCATATTTCATAAGCTTGGCACTGGGCAACCCCAGAAAAACCTTTGAAGTAGACCCTGGTTTTCCCAATCTCTGAATGTAGCTTCTGGCAATGACATGTTTTGATGGGATCAAGAATGATTTGGGGCTGGTTTGGGTTTGTTTATTTTTATTTTTTTTTCTTCATTTTCCAGCAATACCGGACTGGAGTCTTCTGTGCTTTGTAAACACAGCTACTTAAGCTTTGTTTGAATTGTTTGAAAACAGCTCCATACATTAAACATGCCTTTGTTCCTCTGTTGTGAATTTGCAGCAGGTGTAATGTCAGCTCACTAGGGGCTGAGTTTGAGGGTCTCTCCTCCCAGGTCTGAAAGCCTGATTTGACATGTTGAAGTGAGGTAATGAGAGAGGACTTCTGCCTGGGAGCTGCAGTGAGCTCCCACGTTGTATGGACTGTGCACAGGCAGAAGAACTGTGGCTCGTCCTCCATTGCCAGTTGCACATGGCTTAGGAAAGAGTGGGTTAAAAATGTAGATTAGGCTCCAAATTTGCCCTGCTGTCACCATCTGAAACCATCCTAAAGGTTCTCTGGCTGTGAAGAGTACATGACCAGTGCTTTCCATCCATGATCTGACCTAGCCCTGCATTGTATCAACCATGTGGCATTTGGCTCTGCATGTATTGTCACCTTCCACAGCTTTTGTTTTTTTTGGTGTTGTGTACAACTGAATCCCAGCATTCTCTCACAGAAACAAAGGTTCAGTTTATCTCAGTGCCCCAAGAACCCTGACCTCATATTCTCAGGACATGCAGAATTTGAACACCCATTCACTTTACTAACATGCAACCTGTCATTCCGAGTCAGTCATGGAGCGACTATAAAGCTGAAACAAAAAGGCTGATTCTTGATGACACATCCCTAATTCAGTTGGTCTTGAAAAAGCAAGAGGTTTCTTTGCCTAAACCTGCCAGTGGAAATCTGACACCGTTTGGTGGTTAGCAATGAAACGCTTTATTAAACTTCAATCGCTCTTTGAAACGGAATGGTTTCGATTGCCACACAAAAATGAAACTGCAGTCATTTGCTCACTGGTAGATGTTGGCTAGACAATTCATTGAAAAACGCATTGTAGCTGTAGTGAACACACAGTGTTGTATTTCTGATTGGATATATGGTAGGAACCTGATTTGCACCTTAAACAAGTGCCTGCCTGTCCTACTGTTTCTTGCATTCAACCTGAAAACAGAAATTCCAAAATATTACAGTTGGCTTGCCTAATAACAAAAGAGAAGAAACCTGTATGAAAATTCTCTCCTGCCTCTTGTTCCCCCTTTTTCCAGTGAAAATTAGTCAGAATCTTCTTTGCTAATATATAATAATTTCTCCTGAAAAACCTGTTTGAAAAACTGCAAAACATCCTCTTCAGGGAATAATTTTATTCATTGCAGTCACCATGAATTTTATTATTATTTTTTTTTATCTGCCATAACATTACATTAACACTTGCACATCACAGCAAGAAAAATACTTGATAACCGCATACATTGAAAATGTTGATCATTTGGAAAGGTCATCAGACAGAAAGCACATAAAATGCTAGATGACTAAAATAACCGTGATTTCAGCAAAAGCCAGGGCTTTGGCAACAACTTTGGAGTCATGTTTGATGATGCACTTTTTAACAGTGTCTGTGCAGTAAGCTTGTGTGTCCAGCTGCCTTGGCCTTTCTAAAGTCTTGGTAGAATGGGACGATGGGCATCTGATAGGGAAAAAAACCAAGGTGAAACAGTTGTTATGTGATGTCACCAAACCCTTAAACATCTGGAAGCTCTGCTGAAGCTGCTGTGCCTGACAGCAGGTAACATGGTTTGGATACCTTTGTGTTTTCCATTTTCTACATCACCTGAAGCTTGTTTTGTTGCAAAGTGTGACACTGACGTGAGTTTTATTACAGGTCCATGAAACAAAGAATGTAGTTTTACAGACAGTCACTGCTTTTGTCTGTGATTTGATGCAAATTACAGCTTTTTGCCCTATTTTCTGCTTCTCAGACAGTTTTTTAACTATGGCATTGTCTTACGTTTCATCTTTCCACTACTCAGTTTCCTCATTAGTCTCTCTTGAACTGTGCTGAGAGCTGGAATAATTATGATGATGCTGAGTCCTTCTTTCAGCTGCAGAAGAGCATTAAAGGACTGAAGGAGAGTGAAATTCCTCCAAGGGGAATCATGCTGATTTGTCCCTGTCATAGTTGTGGTTATATGAATGGGAAAATCCCAAAATGAAAATATATTTTTGGATACATGCACCAAAGTAAAGGTTTGAAAGGCTTCATCTACCCTGAGACAGCAAAACTAGGAAGGGATGATACACAATAGAGAAATGTCTTTTTATTGTCATTGATAGCTGGTGGATGAAAATCTGTCAAATTTTATTTTGAAATTACCCTTTAAAAGTTTTTTTTCAGATTTTAGTTCAGATGGAGAACAACCTTATGAAACCAGAGTCTTTTCAGAAGCTTTTGCCATAATGGGACAACAGACCATATTCCTGCAATGTCTCCCCAAAACTGAACTAGCTGTATTCCATAAAAAAAACAATAGAAGAAAATGGAAGAGTGTAATCTGGAGACAACCTTCAGAATCGTTTCTACTCAAGAGAAACGTTCTTTACAGTAATTAAATGGAACTCAAATGAATGAGTACTGGAACTCACCCCAAAACTATCTGTTTCCAGCTGATGGGAGTTCCCTCATCCTGTTACTTTAGGAAAACTTTCATTTAAATGCCGATTGGACTGACAATAAATTATTCAGAATTAAAAAGAAAAAAAAAGGCATAAGGCAGGATCACCCTGGACTATGGATGAACCACTGTGTTCCCCACATACACATTTCTGGGATTAGGCTTGTCAGAAATCCCTGCTCAAGTCACACTGGAGCCATCTCTAGGATTTGGTAGAGGCTGCTCAAGACTAAATATTTCCAGTGAGATGCATTGAGGTCATCAGCCTTTCACAGTGAAATGTTTTTTTCATCAGTTCTGTTCCAATCAGCTGTAATAACCTACATGGAGAGAGAGAGAGAGAGAGAAAGAGAGAGAGAGAGAGAGATAAAAGCCCTGCAAGTGAACAAAAGAACTACTTTGTATTTTCAAAATACTTATATTAACAAATGTTAGTGGAATACTTTTAGGAGGAAATATTTCTACAAAGGATAGAAAATCATGACTGCAACTAAAGCAGAATGATTGGACTAAACAGAGTTTCATTCTCTGTTCTTGGCAGGATGTGTGCTGATGGCCATAATTTAATTCTGGAGCCAAATCAAGGCAACTCATCATGATACATCTGCTGAGTTTTGAATATGCGTGGAGTAAGCATGTGTGCTTTCCTGAAAGCTTTTCCTAGAAGCAAAATGCATTGCAAAGATTTATACATCTGTTGTGTCATCTTTTGACATGGCTGATGCAAATCAGGGCATAAACCCATGCAGGAATTTTGGTTGGGGGATATGTATTGGCAGAAGGGAAGAGAAAATATTGGAAATTTTCATGGTGAATTATTAAGCAATATTTGGCAGATAGTAATTTCCAGTCATGAATACATTTATTTTTAAAATTGCTTGAATTTTTTTTTCTTCTTTGTCTCCTCTTTCTCTATTGATGAATTCCTTTCTTTGTATAAGAGCAATCATAAAAATAGTAGATGACTACATGCATGAGTTCTTGAATCTTCTAAAGTAAACCAACAGTGCAAATACGCAAGTACTTCCTTGCATTTGGGGGTTTTGTTGTTGTTTCTTTAGTCATTCATGGTGGTAGTAGCAGCTTGGAAGTGACCTAGACAACAGCAAAAGGGCTTTATTATGTTCAACCTGTTATTATCTTCTGATTGCCTTTTCTCTACAGTGAGGAAGCTCATTTAAACATCAGCTGCAGGCTATCTTAGCAGGAATTAGGAACAGCAATTAGACTTAGCCATATGTCTTCAGATTAAAGAATTTGGTGTTTGAAAACGCAGAATCATAAAATAACGCAAAGGCAACCTTTTCCAAAAATGTAACATCCCGCAGAGGAAGGAAATCACAGCTTTCACGTAAGTCCAGTTGGGATGCCCGGGAGAAGTGATGCTCTGTGGCAGTACAGGAGGGCATGCTGAATACGTAATTCCCTCCAGGGCAGCGTTGTCCCCTTCAGTTTGCATCATGACTCTGAGCCACAGTTTAATTGCACTTTGAAATGGACCTTGGCTTTGACAGAGGACACTTCTGAGATGTTAGTCCAACACATGACCACGGCAAGCAAAGACTGCAAGCATCACTCATCCTTGCCAGACACTGAAATGGGAAAAGCCATCAGCAAAAGGATTTGTCAATCAACAGAGAATGAGCCCTTGGGGAATGTTCTTGAATCTCCCTCTCCTCCATGAGGTGTTAAGAGGGTTACAGTCCTAATACTTGCTAGCTTAACACGATTTTGTGGCTGTTGCTGTAAAATTTAAATCAGTTTGTCATTTATATTCTCTCAGATGAGGAACGGTCAGAGCCTTGGTGGCAGAGGGATTACAAAGGCAGTTATGTTAGGACTTCTTCATCACTTTGTGTGTACCAACCACCCTGCAGGCAAAACAACTGCTACATATTTAGCACAAGATGGAAATCCACCATGAAGGTGGGCTCAGACAGACCCTCAGATGTAGGTTCCCACTGCAAGTGGAAGGCAACCTGCAAAGGCGAAACCAGTCTTGCTTGGCTTCCCCCTCGTGGTATTTCTTAAAGTACAGCAAACAAAGTATTTATGTGACACAGGGTGCAAACTTCTGTGTCCTTCAGCAGCTTGTGTTACTGTTCCCAGCACGACTTTGGTTACTTCAGCATATTTCTCCAGGCAAAATATAATAACAAAAGGAACGTACATGTATTTCTGTAAACAAACACACACATGCATAAATCTGTTCATATTAGCCATTGTATAGGAGTTCATTTCTCTCAATTAGCCTTTAACCATGCTGCGAATGAGGTGATGGATCTGACAGGAGCCTGTCATGTTTGCTTTAGTGCTGACTGTTCCTCTTGTTGTGAAGGATGTCCAGAGCAAACATTGCCAGTGAAATGGTTGCTTTTCATCCTCCTAAGCAGAAGAGGTGAGGAAAGGTATCTGTTGCTTTTTAAACAACAAGCAGGCAGAAACCACTATTTTTTTTTCTTCCTCCTCCTGTCTCTTCTTATTGAGAAAAGGAAACCCACCTTCACTGAGTGCTTCAGTCTTCCATTTCGTAGGTCATATTGCATTGAGTCATACTGCATTAATCTCCAGGATTTAACGGCAGGGTTTCCTTTTAGTACAGGTAGTGGTTCCTGTCCATTTGAATAATTCCTCATTTATTTCCTTTTCACATTTTTTCTGCATTGCACGGCACAGCTGTTTCTTTGTAACTGCAGGAAAGCACCATTTTTCACTCTGCTTTCACAGACAGAAGGCTGCTGAGTACCAGAAATTAAGAAGGCTGGCTGGAGCCATCCTGCTTGCTTGTGGTGCCACCATTGGACTGACCATTTAGCAGAAATTAGCAGGTAATTTCAGCCTCTGGAAACTGAGAACAATTTAGCTACATTAGCACATTAGTTTTCCCTCTGTAATTAGCTCTGCCATGCTGACACGAAAGATCATTCACTTGGGAAGGAAGTCAACACTGCTCTAAAACTGTTTACAAAGAGCTCATTCCTTTCTGCTCTGCCTTGAAATCCAGTACTTCTGCATCACTGTTCTTCTGAACACTTTCATCCTCAAGACAGAAGACAAGGGGAAATCATCTTTCCCACTTACATGCTTTCTGTGGTATTCTAAAATTTCATGCCATCCTTCATGTTGGTACAAACTGTGTTAAAACAAACAACGTTATTTTATTAGCAGAGGAATTTGAGCCAGTAACCGCCACACTTCATAATCTGGAGGGTATAGATTTCACTCACGTTCCCTCGTTGCTGTTGCAAAGCAGGGTGGGGGCAGACTGAATTTACAAAGAGCTCTGAAGCTGCCAGGGAAAAACGTGCTTCCTAAGAATTTAATTCTGCGGAATGTTGGCTTTTGATTCAATTGCTCATGCAGTACTGCCATCTCGTGGTCCTTGCTGCTGCAGCTTTGCTTTGGCAGCAGAAAACCAGGGGGAACAGTCTGCTAATCCTAGCAGAAATAGTTTATGCTGTTAAATTGTGATCCTGCCAAATGCCTACCTGAATGCGTGAGCAGAGTCTGCTCAGTTCATCTGCTAAAGCCCAGAGAAGAAGCGTCTAATGGGAAGACGCTTTAGAGCAGAAAAGGATCCTGCAACACATGGATTTAGGGAACTTCCAAATGGAAAGAGTTTACACTGCAAAGGCAACGGCACAGTCCTATTTTCAGACACAAAAACCCAAACAATAACAAGAAATCACTTTCTTCACCTTAAAAAAACCCCAAAAAACAAAAGCAACCACCAAATAAAAAAAATAAAATAAAAAAAAATAAAAAGGAGGCAATTAGAAATGAGTAGTTGGATTAGGAAGGAGGTAAAGATGGATGTACTAAACCAACTTTAAAACTGCTGGTCTAAGTGCCTTGTGAACAACACGACTGACTTTTAGTATAACATGCTCCCCCTTCCCCAAAGACCTATAGCTGTAAATGTATGGTCCAAAAAAAAAAAATCACTAAGTATTTAAAAAGTAGAAAATGCTCACAGCAAGCTGCTTGGTGGATGCAATGGAATTTAAACTGTATGGAATCATTCCTAGGCAAAGAAGCTAACAGAGTAAGACTAAGATTGTAATTCAGTAGGTTCATGAATCACCTGCTGAAATCAATGGGACAACCTACTTGCTCAAGATTACACATGCTTACGTATCTCTATGAGTCAAGGCTTTATGGCAAAGAATAAATTACCCAGCAAGGCCATTGACGTATCAAGAAAGATGTACGTCTAAGATTGAGATACTTTGATTGCATTAAGACGCTGAAGATGCTGTTGAATAACACACAAATAATCCATTAAAAATCTTTTCATCTTCCAACATGGTCCGATAGCTGTTGACATCAGACTGTAGCTGTGTAAATACCACTTAAGATTGAGACATGATTTCTTAAGATATATGATGGATAAACTTGTGCCCATGCCTGACTGGTGACCCCAAAGAATGTTCCAGTAGTGCTTGTGTTTGGCCCATTTTATCTGGGCTGAGCTTTGTTTGTTATCATCGAAGAAAACAAAGTTACTACGTTTTCATGCTTCCATCAAAACTAAATGCTGATTGTTTATTATGCATTGCTCTGAAGATGACGCTTCGGTGATTTTTATTAATGACCATTATTATAGATGATATAAAATTTATAGTTTGCAATTTATGGAGATTTTTATAAAGAAAAAAGTCTTTCTGTCTTTCTGTTTTCAGTTGGTTGAGAAAGCTTAGAAGGTTAATGGCAAAAAAAGTGCCTGAGCTCTAGGATTGAGACAGTATTTTGATGTGAGGGGTTGAGGTTTTATTCCTTTTTGTTTGTTGGTCAAGTGAGTGGTCATTTGCTGCCTTTCAGGTAGCAAAGCTGCTTTCTGAACCACCTAGCCATCACTGCACTGAACACTTATTTTGCTGCAGGCAGGAAATCAAATGTAAGCACTTAGTGTCTTACAGCAAATGCATTCTGAGTCTTATGTGCTCCCATGCAGTTTCTTTCAGTTCCTTACCATAATATAACATTTCCCTTGACAATGCAGATTGTGTGCATGCTTTCCCCTGGCTCTGAAGAAGAGAATGTTCAGTGGAGAACAGGCAAGTCTGTAATGTCATGTTGAAATGTCAGGCCACTCTGGAGCTGGGCATTTCTCTTTTTCTTTCTGTGCTGACACACTTTATTTACCTCCTAGTGTTCTTTTTTAGCAAAGTGAATCCCCAGAAGTGTGTGTGGACTTTTCAGTCCTGTGGAAGGAGATCACAGTTCCATTTTGGGCCACTGCTGCTACTTACAATGTCTGTGGACTTCATGAACCATCTCCTCCAGCCAGGGGTCAAATGTCAGCCACAATGACTAAGAAATACTCACCCTGAGGACTCGAAGAATGTGGCATCATGTCAATAGTCATTAGGTTGTTCTCACTGAAAAAAACTTAGAGGTACCAACTAAAAAAAATAAGTCCACATGTGTTGAGATTCAAAATACCCTCAGAAAGATGCAATCTCTGTCCCAAGAGGTGTGAAAGTAAAGGCTAGGGAGACAGAAACATTCTCCAAAAATGTGGAGAGATGCTGTAGTTTATGGCTGCTTCATCATGACCAAATTGAGCTGACACTGCTAAAAACTTCAACCTCAGTAACTCTTGTGTTCATGGCATTCTTCAAAGGGCAATGGTTTCCAACAATAAACAATGAGCAAACAAAGGAGCCGGGCAGAACACAGGCACCTTCAGTCTGTAGGAGTGGCACTTTTCAGAGCATCTGGGTGGTTGTTTGGATAGCATTTTTAGTTTGGCAAAGTTGTTGCATCAGTACTAGAACTGTAGAACCCTTGTGAATGGACTTTACAACTTCCTCTTGAAACTCTTAATCACTGCAGTCCCTTCCCTGGGTAGGCAGGTGATGCCACATTGCTACAGAGCTGTGCTACCTCACATTGCAGAATTGCTCGCTCCTATGAAGAAAAAAAAACACACCCAGGGAGTGGCAGGGGAAGAAGTGAAATGACTCATGGACCACAGCAAAGTCCTTCCTGTCATTCAAGGCTGAGGAGCCCAATCCAGAACATAAAAAATTTGAGGGGGAGATGAAAAATTATTGTCATAAGGGAAAAAAAAACACTGACCATTGCAAGCAATTTTGTTTAGAGTTGCACAAATAAAGGTTAATTCCAATGATAATAATGGCTGTTAGTGTTTATGATGGCTGGAATTTAGAGTGACTACTGCATTTGGGCATACTTGAATAAAATGAATATCTACAGTCACTTTCTATGTCGTGTGTTGAAAAGGGAGTGCTTTGTTCTCACCTAATTTTTGTATGTTCTATAGTTCTTGCTTTGCTGGAGGAGATGAAGGGATTGATTTACAAGACATAACTTGACAAGATTTATAGAGACAAAAGAAACTGAGCTAATTATAAGGGCTTTGCAGATAATTCAAATAATTCATCAGACCATATGCTGGGATATCAGGGAGTAATGGCAAGCAGAAAATACCCAGCAAAATCCTGAGGCTGCTGGAAATTTGATACTATAATCCAACTTCTGCTAGTGGCCTCATCTGAAGATAATTTTGAGCACTGTTCAAATACTTCAGATTTCACCATTCCTCACACAGTTCTTGAGGTAAGGATGGAAGCCCAACTGTCATGTTTTGAATCCTTCTGCAATCCAGCTTCTCATTCAATACTTTTTCAGCTCCAGCAAATATTATAGTTATGCAATGGATTTATCTAATCGAACCTGTCCAACACATGCTTTGGATGTATTTATGTAGGAAGGTGCCAGATTATCTCACTGGATTCTACGTACATTGGGATGAAGCACCCTGACTCATGTCTTATCAATGACATTCTTCATACATTCAGCTCACTGGGATCATATCCTCTCGGATAAGTTTAGCCAGTGTTTGTCAAGTGTGGCTGCTGAAAGTGGAGCTGTCTTAGCAGACGGGGTGTGATTACAGAGAATGTTGCACAGCTGCAGGTTACAGTGCAGGTAGTAGAAGAAGGACTTGCTTGGTGCTTCTGAAAAAGACTGAAATTGCCTTTTCAGGATAGACTAGAAAATGTTGGTCTGGTTGGCTAAAATAGGCATGGAAGGAAACCTACAGATTATGTACCATTATATTGAGTTGTATTTGTTGTATGGAAATAGAGGCATAAATTGCTTTCAGCATGCAAGGAGCAAAATGCATAAGTTTTGTTCACTTCTGAAACCTGGGAAGGTATTCACAAAATGATTGCTGCAAATTTTATGTTTCATAAAATATCAAGTGTACTGTTTAAATTAGGAGAAATTTATAAAAAATGATATACTCTTTTTCCAAGTAGCAAGTCATAGGACAAGAGGAAACAGTCTCAAGCTGTGCCAAGGAAGACTTAGGTCGGATACCAGGAAAAATTTCTTCACCAAAAGAGCAGTCAGCATTGGAAGAGGCTCCTCAGAGAAGTGGTTGAGGCACTGTCCTGGAGGGACTTCGAAGATTTGTAGATGTGGCATTTGGGGACATGGTTTAGTGATGGATTTGGCAGTGATGGATTAACAGTTGGACTTGATGATCTTGTTCACTGAAATACATAGAGATGTGTTGATTAAAAAAAAATAAAAATAGAGCTTTGAGGATTTATAGAAATAATTCCAGGAACTTCCTTAGACATTCTCTTTTTATTTTTATCAGAGAGGTTGTGAGGAAGCACAGCATCAGAAAATATATTTATGTCCTTTAAGATGTCAAAAAAAGCTTGTAAGGAAAACTTAGAACACAGTGGTTTAACTGAGACCATTCTTTCTTGGAGAGTGTCTCATCAGAAGATAGTATCCTGAGAAAATCAGCTTTCAGACCACCCAAGAAACCTGAAAATGCATAAGTCCATAGGACCCTGAAGCTGCCAACACACTCTCCAGTGTATTTGAAAAGTCATGTCTGTCAGGTGAAGTTCTCAATCACTGGAGAAAAAGGAATATTACACTCTTTTTTTAAGAAGGATAGAAAGGAGGACCCTGGGAACTACTGACCAAGCAGCCTCAACTCTGTGCCTGGTAAGATCCTGGAGTAGAAGCCCCTGGAAAATTCATTGATACCTGGAAGACACTGTCCAGAGAAGTCATGCATTCCACATTATTGGAAATATTCAAGGTCAGCTTAGATGGGACTTTGAGCAACACAGTCTGGAAAAACAGCCCTGACCATGGCAGGGAATTTGGACTAGATGATCTTTAAAGGTCTCCTCTGACCCAAACCATGCTATGGTTCTATGAATCTTTCTTTCAGACACCATATCTCTTTAAGATTACTCAAGCCTTGTCTTAATGTTTATTACAAATTTTGCAGTGCTCTGTGGTCAACCAGTCAACTATATTAAAAATATTTTCTGTATGTTTCTTAAGCTTAATATTTAGCAGATACTATTTCAAACAGATACATGAATACAAATAACAAAGTTAGCAAAACTAATGTTTGTAAATTACATTATTTTTTTCAGTCTTTCTGAATCTCCTGCAGTGCTAAATGGACAGATTATAAAAGCTTCATAGTGTTATTTTCTGTGCAGTTTCGTCTTACTTCAACAGAGTAGAGACAGAAAGCACAAATAAATGAAGGATAATAATTAAAACGTATGTTATGTATTGTATATATACATACACACACATGTGCATGCCCACAGAGGCACATTATATGTATATTTACACACGTGTGCATGTACTTGAACCATAACATGTTCTGAGAAAATTAGAGTATGTTGTGCCTCAGTTTTCAAGAGAGAAGATGGTGCTTTTTGCCTTTGAAAATTCCAGTTATGTATCTGCCACTAAGATATTCACTTTTTCTGGCATGTTTCTTGAGGCTTGTAAAGGGAAACCTGAGTGCTGAGAGTCTGCTGCCTTTCCCACATCTGTACAAAGCAGGAGCTCCCTGCTCACTCCTCCCAGCTGTTCCCATGCAAGGATGCTGTGTTGCATCTGCTCCACACGAGGCTCGTTTGGAAAAGGACAGCTTGTTACTGGAAACAGTCTGCAGTCCTTACAGCAGGAGGCAGCCTGGAATGCCACCCCTGTGGAAGACCGCAGTATGCTGGGTGTATGGGATGCTTTGCTAATATGTCCTCTGACTTACAAAACATCTGTTCAGCAGAGTGAAATATGTCTGCTGGAACTGCAGGAGAGTAGAAGAAACACTTCAAGCTGAACAGTTGCTACTGTGCTTGCTACCTCCACAGAATTCTGTGTTTTCTTTTGCACAGGCCCCCACATTTTCTGGTTTGTTTACTTAGAGTGGAATTATAGTCTACTGTCAGCTTTATGTGAGGAAGCAGTGAAACATTAAACTAATTGTGTTAGTCATATATTGAAATAATACCGGAACACATTGCTCAGTGATGCTCTAGGGATGAGGAAGGAGGGAGGAGGAGTTTTGCAGAGCCAAGAAACTTGCTTCCAGTAAAAAGTTCCTGCTACTTCCACTCTCCTACCTTCTCCCTGTTTTATACCAGAAGCCTGCTTCCCAAACTCGTATTCTTCCATGGACACTTGTGTTTTAGAAACTCCAGCTCAACAGCTATTTTAAATTATTTTGATATGTGTGCTACAAGACTCCAGGGTAGAGGACGCTTTTCCTCCCACAGAAGAAAGTGTTGGCATAACATCATGGATATTTGGGAATCTCTGACTCACTCTACAGAGGATAATGGGCAGGACTTGGCTTGAGACCAGATCCCCTTCACTGGAGAAGGTTTTCACTAATCTGCAGTATGGGCTTGGGCACTTCTCAGTCATGAAAAGTGACCCTTATCTCACTGGCTCCCAAAAGCCAATCTGCTCCCAGCTGAATTTTCTAGCACTTCAACCATGTGCTCAGGTGGGATCAAATCTAGCTTGATCACAGGAGATATTTATTCCAAAAAAAATTCTTATATTTTGACTCTTTAGCTCGCTGCTTTTCTTGAAAGCACCATTGTGTTCCTAAACTGCCCTCAATTGAATTTTCCTTTCCTTGTATGCCGCTTCCTTCCTCTTCCCCCACAGAAACTGCTTCCTGATTGAACTTCTCTTGTTGCTAGTGTCCCTTCTTCACCTGCACTGACCTGGGGCAACACACACAATTCCAGTGGTTTCATTCAGTGTGAGCAAATGTGCCTGACAATTTGAATTATCTCCCTGCAAAAGCAAGCAGCCAGGGATACCCAGAGTCTAGTTGAAGTTTTGTTAATTAAAAAATTGGGCCTAAACAGCTCCAAGAGGAATAATGGAGCAGATCCTATCTTCTCTCTCTCTCTCTTTGGTCCATCACCACAGTATCTGTGTTGGTTGGAACCACTCAGAGTCAAGAAGTCTGACAGGAATTAACTCCACCTGCTGTCAGTGCTGCAGCCAACTGGCACAGCATCATCAGCTGTTGCAGGGTGCAAAACAGGAACCAGCTCCAACCTGTCCTAGAAATTTGCTCTCCCACTTTGCTGCTGTCAAGCTCTTCTCCCTCCTTCCTCTCACCCAAAGGTGGTTGTCTTTTCCCGTTCAGTCAGCTCCAGTGTTTCCAGAAAGTCCGAGGCTTTTCACGTTTTCCAGAACACAAGTGTCTTACAAAATAAATAGCCTGTTGTCTGTCAGTTTTAGTTCTATCTCCACACTGGTGTTGCAAACTGCAGGTATATTCAGATTAGGGATGCTGACAAGTAACTGTGGTGGTGTTACACTGATGAATGTTTATAAAAGAAGAAACAATAAATACTGGGAGTGGTCTACGCTGCAGAAATGATGGATGGACCCACTTAATCAAAAAAGAGAAAACAAAATTGTCAGGAAATAGTCTTTCTGCTACCCTGACTCTGAGAGTACCATAAGCAATATATTCCAGGCAGGAGAAACTGGATTTGATAATACAGAAAGGAAGAGAAATATGTTGCATTTTGATTCAATTAACAAAATGGGGGAGGGAGAAATAAAAGATGTATAAGGGTCCAAGTGTCTGCAAGACACTTAGGAAGGAAGGCTGTGAAAAGTGAAGTTTAGGAAATGAGATGTGATTCCAACGTCCAGAGCAAAAAAGTCATTGAAAATCAGGGCTGGAGACTCTTTCAGGTGAAAAAATAAATCTTGTGTGAGTGAGGACTGAAAACTGAACCTGGGAGAACTAAAACTAGTATGTGACAGGGAAGGGAAAATGTGCTTGGACAACAGAATAATAAAGAACAATCGAGAACAGATGGAAGGGACATATTACAAAACCATACTTATTTGATTAGCACTCAATATTTATTCATGACTTTCTCACCTGACAAGTCATAACAACTTTCCAGTAACTGGAAAGTGAGGATTGAAACAAAAACGTAAAGCAATTTATGCAGACTGTTGTTTCACACACAGAAACTCCAAAAAGCTGTGATGATATGAGCTTCTGGATTACTTTTGTCTGTTAGGTACCATCATCTCTTTGTAGCCATGAACTAATGTAAGCTAAAAATAATATACTGCATTAAAACCAACAGGATCACTAAAATCAGACCTAAGTTGCTACAACTACTTTGGCTGGCAAGCAGGGTGCTTATTCAAATAGAAAAACAGTGATATTTACTTCTATTTAAAAAATAATTAGAAGTGTGCTTGGACAATCACAGCCTGTTGAGTTGGCATGTTTAAGGAAATTACAATCCTTGATCTGTGCGTTACCACCTCTAAGCTGAAACAAAGTAAATTGAGTATTTATCTCTTGTGTTGATGTTGCCATATGAAATAAATTTCCTCATACTGTGAAACAAGTAATGTTTCAAACATAAGCTTTTGTCATTTGTGTCTGCAAAAGATGAATTTTGGAGAGTATTTCCCTAGAAAAACAGAGACAATTGGGAAGGAAAAACAAACAAATCAAGTCTGACACGTTATGCAATGCAGATTCCCTTGGGTGTCAATAAACATGGCAAAGCCAGGGAGGGTTTTATGGATCAGAAGTCAAAAGAACAAAGCACAACATCGCACCTTTATAAAAAGTGTCTCATAACGAAGAAACTAAATTAAATGTTTCCTCCAAAGAGCCCCAGTAACCAAAGCAAACAAGAGAATAATAATGAGCCTTGGAAATATTACCCATGAAAGAGGATCATGTAGTTTTTTTGATGAAAAGTGAAAATCACCCCAAATCAAACAAGCCTCTGCACATCGTCACGCTGAGTTCTCACATTTTTGGCTGCAGGCACATTTCATATGTAACCTGGTTTGACAAGTTGCACTGGAAGAACGCCAGGACTAGAAAATCTACCTCTTTCAAACTACACAACTACAATAAATATTAACTTTTTGCATTGATTTATTAATATTTTTTCTTTTGATATACTGAATGTTGAGGTCCTTTCAACCATGTCTGAACAACCTCCTCCAAAACTCTTTGTTCCAGGAGTGAACAGAGAATGCTGAATGCTAAAATGTAAGAAAGAACTTGATCTGGGCATCAAACTCCAAAACTTACTTTGAAGACTGTGTTTGAGTTGAGGGCTGTCAGAATACATTCTGCCTCTACCATGCTTTGTGCAGTCAGGTGAATTCAACAGAATTGCACAGGATGTATAAAAACGCAGTTTGGTCCATTCATTTCCACTATTATCTAACCATGTTTAGTTCTGGGTGTAATCTCCTTATAGTGGATTAAGTCCTGTGCCAAGCAGATTCACAGAATCACTGAATTCCTCGGGACAGCTTCTATATTCCCGGTTACAGACATACCCTGTGCTGTCAGGAATAACCTTCTAATTGCCTAGCAGAGATTTTCCAAGAAGTTCTGGTTCGTGGAACTTTTTGATTGTTTAAATAATGATAATTATATTAAAAAACAAAAAAAAAGGCAATACTGCAAAATACTGATGAGTGATGAACAGAGCAACAGAGGTTCTTAAATATATACTTGGTTTACTTGAACTGCCACTTCTGTTTAAGTGGGAGGGCCGTTTTGCTAAGGGTTGATGTATGGTGAGTGCTTTGCCTTTATTTAGCTCTCAACATTTTAATACTGGGATTCATGTGATTACCCTTGAAGTTACTGGGAAAATTCCTGGCAAGAACACCATGAGGTTCATCCGGTCAGTAACTCCTCTTTAAGGTCATATAGGAAGTATGTGCAGCAATGCTCATTGCCTGAACAGTTAATCAGACCTGTGTGATACTTTGATGCGCAAATAAATAACTAAGCACATTAGACCCTGCATTCATGTTCAGCTGTTTGTTTTTAGCCTATTCATGTGGTCTGGTTGAGTCCACTATGATAGGATGGATCTGACACAGTCACTGGTATTGAAGTCTGAAACTGCTCTCTTAAGGGGCTTCAGACTCTGGGAATGTAAACTCTGGTCAAACTCGTGCTTAATGCTGTGATTTCAAAACTTTATATATTTGTGCCCTTGGGTAACAGCAACCCCCTGCAGCAGTTAAAAGACATGGAGGTGTGGCATGTAGGGACATGGTTTAGTGGTGGGCTTGACAGTTGATGGTTGCACTTACTGATCCTAAGGGTCTTTTCCGACCTCAATAATTTTACTATTCTATTATTATTTACTACAGTTTTGGGGTAGCAAGGAGACATATGCTACACAAGACTGTACTGAATGTGATTTTTCAGTGTTGTGGGTCAGTTATAAGAGTGCAGACAAATCCCATGTTATTGAAAGGTGCAGTGATGCTGAAAACAAACAAAAAAAAGTCAATAAAACCAAGGCAGCTCTAGGTAAAGTGCTGATGACTGAGAATGGTGAGATCTCAGATAGATACCTAGCCATCACGGTTCATTTCAGTTTTGCTTGTTGCCTGTGAACACAGGTCCTTCTTTTGTGTACCTCCACGTCTTGGACTCCCTATGAAGTCCTTCACTCTTCACAGTTTGTAGGAAGGCTGGACACCTCATACAGTTGTCTGTATTCCTGTCATGAAGGTAACGCACTAAAGATTAAGTACTCTAGCACCTTGTTTTGGATCATTAAACCTTTCACAGCAGAAAATTTAACCTCGTTCTCTAGTTGTGAAACTGGAGAACACAGTTGTGTGTCAAGTCACTGTGCCTGCTGGTCATAACCATATAAAAAAATGCTGTTTTACTGCACACTGCACTTGAGGAAATGAGTGAGAAAATTAAATTTGACTTACACATGCAGAGAAAGAGCTTCAGAAATCTACGACTCAAGTCACAGCTAATTTCACCACAACCTCTCACATTTCTCCAATTCCTGCAGAAGCTCTTTTCAATTAACGTGAAATATTTAAGTAGACTCTGTTTCTGTGTTCTAGCATCAGAGATCTTGAAGAAAAGAGATTTCATATGCTGGGACAGACTAAGAAAGCAAAATAGCCCAGAAGCATTTGGGAAAATACTGTACTTGGAAAAAATTATTTTGAAGGGGAGCACAGAGGAAAGAAGACTGAAAATCATTCTGCAATGTCACTTTAGAAATTTTTGATGCCTCCTGCTGTAACAGTGTACAGTGTAGGACATGAAAAATGGGTTTCTTTGGAGAAATAGACAATGGTATCTTAATTGCTACNAGGGAAGGAAGGAAAGAAAACAGATACTTTTGGGCCTGAGAATCATTTTGAAACATACATTTTTGTAAAGTTGGCAAGACTTGTGGGTGCCTGACAATAATTGCAAGGGGCCCTACAGGCACAACCTCAAGCCAGGACTTACTCCTGTTAATCACAGAAAATGTAAGAGGCCAAATGTACAATTAAGACAGGCTATTGCAGAAGAGGAAACAGGTCACACAACAGGAAGATGTTCCTTTCCCCTCCCTACCTCTTGGCAAGACATGGCACCACACCAGGCAACAGTGAAAGATGCTCCAGAGATGTTGCATAAAGTAAGCAAGCACACACATACAGCTGGGTTAAAAAAAAAGAGAGATGCAAGGGCAAAAAACCTTATGTCACATTTAATATTAATCACAAGACGGATAGTATTCAAACAATTTTGGGAGCTTCAAATGAGAGGTTCAGCTTACAGGAACAGAGCTGGCAGATTTCTCTGAAGGTTGGAATATTCATATAACTTTACCAATCAAAGGGGAAAATGTAGGAAATCTGACAGAACAAAACCCATTAAATAAGGGGCTAAAAATTGTACCTCCTGGAATTTCATGGTTAGATTTTCAGAATCAGCTTTTCAAGACATTAACTTCTTTTCACTGAAAGCCTGAATTTAGACTATCAGGAGCTGTGAATCCAACCAAAACATCATCCTTATATTCAGGGACTGCACTCAGAGCTTTCCTCACAAAGGAGAAACAGACCAAGTGTCTACCCTTAAAGCTGTAATGATCCCAACTTTGAATCAGCTAGCTAGAATCTGCTTCCAGGAAACTCAGCAATGGAAGCCAAAATATCTAAAGGAAGAAGAAATCAACAACAACTGAACAACAAAAGCATTCTTAAAGGTAGTGTGGGACGAAAGATTTGTACTTTTCAGGTCAAAAGACTCTTATTGAGACACAGAAAGACGAACCACTTAGCTTAAATCTCATATTTGCCTCTTCATGAATCTCAAGCAGGAATTTATCAGAGCTGCCCAGAAGTTACTTGAACCCAGAGTGCCACTCTTCTGGCTTGGATAGCACTAGGAGATGGATGAGATGTTACAAAGGTGTCCAGATTTGGTAAGACACTAAAATTGGGACTCTAAGAGCTCTACAGCTTGTAAGATTGAGAGCCTGCACTGTCAAATGTGCACTGTACCCAAACCTTCACCTTAATTCTTCTAAGAAGGCTAAATTGGTCTACAGCTAAACATTATTTATCAGCCTAAGTCTCAGGAAAGGCAATAGGGCTTGAATAATATNCAAGGAATTTTGCTGGAATTTAGACTTTAGTATAAGGCCTTGAACTGAAAGAGTTGTTGCACTGAAAGAGCTCTGGGTTTCTGTGATAAGCCAGTTGTTTTCATAGAGGACATCTGGTGCAATTTTGTATTCGGCATCATCAGTCTGTCTTTACATATACAACCTTAATGTTTATCATTATTACTCCACAATTTTTTTTTTTTTTTGCCTAGTAAAAGAAGAGAAGACTTCTCAACTCACTGGTGAGAAATAAAAAATTGGAGCCTTAAGTGTAATAATGTAATTAGTATGTAAGATTGGGAGAAAACTCACATTTTTTCAACAATCATAAGTTCTTGTTTTCCAGTTCTGAAGCACCAAGATCAAACTTGTAAGACCTCAGTTCAAATGTTTTTTCTGGAAAAGAAAAAAAGATCAGCAATCAGTTCAAGAATTAATTATGTGTCTATTGAGGAAACATGTAATGTTTTGCAGGGTTGGTTTAACAGTACCTGGCTAACTTGTGGAGGAAGTGTTTATACAGGGCATTAGAAGAAAAGTAAAAGTGTACTGAAGGAAGATGATTCATGGGTGAGGAAGTGTCAAGCCTTCTCTTAGAAGGCAAAGCTGGAATAAATTCATAGTGAAGAGGACTTGGCAGTGGGGAAAGCAAGGAAACAAGGCAGCTGTGAAGAAAAGCTTTAATCTCTACAGGCTCTGGATCAGAATTACCTGTCTCAATACATTTAGGGGTGGAAGACATCATGGTAAGTTAATTCCAAGGTGTAGAAAGTGTCTATAAGATATGACATATTGCTAAAAGGATGAAAATATGAAGTAAAGAGAAGGTGACTCGGATCGGGCAGGTCCCAATACTAGATAAATCATGCAATGGGACATGAAAAACTCAGATTAGCAGCAAGCCAGCTGGAATTTTCTCCATTTGAGAGGAGGATGAGTTATTTTGATAGCATTATCCCCAGAGAGGTGTCAAGCTTTAAAAAATCTGGCTGCAGAGCCAGAACATCATAAACGGACTTTATTTACATGTCTTGGAGCAGGATGTGTTTTCCTATGCCTGTTAGCACAATACAGAGGATTAACCCAATTACAGCTTCTCTCACAATTCTGCCCACAGGCAAGGGCAATGAGAGAACATATGAAAGATTATTTAGTATGCAGAAACTCTAAGTGCCTTCTTTTTAAGTCCCATCTGGGCCCATAATATCTTTGGTGTCTCAATTTTTTTTCTGAAAGGTGACATCTTAAACTTTATCTCTACAAATTTTGATTAAAATCTCATATAAACCTACAATATTCTGATCCTGTTCTTGCTCCATGATAACCCCAGACAGAGTGAGCTAGAGGACTAATGCAAGAAAGAAGCAAATACCTTCTATGAGCTTGTCATCGAATTTACAACAAGACAAAAACTGTCTTGACTAGATAAAGAGATACAGTTCAAACTAATAGTTGGAATTATGACACCAGTAAAGGCGAAAAATACAGAGTAGAAAATATGTGGCAAACAGAGAAAACAGTAAATACATATAAATAAAAAGTGCAGATGGTTCTGTGTCTTGCACAGAGGCAGGAAAGTGTTCATGAAATCAAATGAGGCATCTACCCATCTGTGCATGGACTAAACTGTCCAAAAAGGCAGAATCAGATCAACTGTTCAATTGCTGAGAGAAATTGCTGACTATTACTCCCTTTATCACGGGGAAATCATGTTTGGACTTAGAATCTTCACCGTTGGTGTTTCCCTTCTCTATAGCAATACAGCCAGTAGCTTGCTAAGGATTAAGCTTTGGCAGCCTGTAGAGTTTGCTTTGGGGTATGACTTGGAAAGAAAGTGAAATCCCTTCAAACTGGAAGCTCTTTGGTCTCAGTGACAGATGAAATAGATGCTGTGGAAGATGGAAAGCCAACACCCTGCAGAGTGCCCTGTGGTCTCTCAGGCAGTGCAGCAGGAGATTAACCTCATGCCCACACAGTAGGAGGAGGGGGGACATACTCTACTGTGTGTATTCAATAGATGGGGAAAGTCCCAGAGCAGCCAATAAGCTCCCTCATCCTGACTCCCAAGTACCCCCACAGATAAACTTCCCTCTGCCAGCCTCACCTTGGGGTGTGTGAGTATTCATTTTGAATAACTCGCTCTCCAGAGGTGAGATGCTTGCTTACACTCAGTTCAAACACAGTTCATACTTACTCATCACTGGGATCAGGCACTGGTCAGACAAATCTATAAATATTGGTCAGCAATAAGAATACTGAAGTGCTGTGTAGACAGGCACATGTAGCAAAAATATGCATCTACCATTCTGCTATAGTCCTCCTGGGCAAGGCTGTGTCTCTTGCAGTCTTGATGCATTCCTTCTCTAAAAAGCATGTTCTTAGTGCATTTATTGGTGGTAATTTCCCTTCCCTACAAACACATCTGTTTCTTCAAACTATGTCATAGTTCCTATTGGCTCCTCAAGGCAAGTTCCACTAATACTACAGGAGTTTGCTGATTTTTTTTTTTTTTCCTTTCTGTTCCCTGGGCTTTTAGAGAAGAAAAAGTGAGGGTGAACACAATAAAAACAATTTGAACTTGGCCTATGAAAAACAAGATTACTAATCAGTGTTGACAAATTCATCTCTTGAAAAATCTCAGAAGAGCTACCACAGGTCAAACCAGTAACATGCTTTGTATCATACCTTATCTTATTAGGGATTAATGTGCTTTCAGAGAAAGGTTCATAAAATCCTCCCTTTATCCCAAGATTTGCTTCCCAATCAGCTTTAATCAGATGAACTGTCATAACAAGTGCCCTTAATAGTTACATCTTTTCCCAAACAATGTTGAGTCATTTGGCCTAATGGAGTGTTTCCCTTGGCATATGAAAAAAAGGAAACTTGCCACAGCAAAAAAAAATCAGAATTTTACTTATGAGTTGAGAGGGTAGTTTTGTTCTGTGAAAGTATGAAGAGGCTCTAGGTAGCACCAGAAAAAAAAGTAACCCAGGTTTAAAACAAAAATCATCTATTAGGTGCTTTCAGCATAGAGTAGATTTAGAAAATTATTTGTGGCCTAGCTAGGATGGTTAGTGCTAGATCTTTAGAAATGAGGTGTAAATGTATATATGACCCCCACTGGATAACTGAGAAACACCAGCAGGAATTTCTGCTTCACCATTCAGCCCAGGATACTGGGGAGCCACAAATGGAGGTGATTAAGAGACAAACACATACATGGGTGCAATGTAGGCCATTAATGGTTTCTTTTTGCAGACCTGTGACTGAGCAGGGACCTGAGCAGAGCACAGACCCACCTAGAACCAGGACAGTCTGTCCCGGGCTCTCTGTGTGCCACAAGATATATCTATGAGGGTATTGTTCAGGAAATGCTAGCTGTCATTGGGAACAGGCCTGGAAGGAGAGACAACAGATAGCATCTTTATGTGACTCCAGTTAAGGCAATACCGTGCAAATGCAATTTAAAGAAGGAAAATGGCTGTTGCAGGTGATGGAAGGACTGTGTAGTGCCCAGATAAATGTCTCTGTATCAAGAGATGCACTAGCAAGAGTGTTGGGTTAAACTCCTTTTATCTGCTCTGTAACAGACATGGTGTGAGGGAGAGTGGCAGGCAACTTCATGCCTCAGGGAGAATCATTTCATTTCTTCCCATCTCTGACACTCTCCTTAGTGTTGCTCACATCTAATTTCACAGGAAGTGGTTCAAGAGAAGATGTGTCATCCCAGATGTATTTGCACATGAGTAAGTGAATCCTGTGACCTTGACTGGCATCTCTGGAAACACTACTAATAAATAAGCCCCTTATGTTTTACAAGAATGCAGTTTTTCACCTAAGCAAACATAATTTTTGTAGAAGCATGGGCTTTTCCGCATCAACTCATTTTATTATCCACATTCCAGCCTATTGCATGGACAGCAGCCAGAGAGTGGAAAAGATGAACTACATTCCCACCAAATAAGAAAATCACATCCCCATGTTTCAAAGTCTTTTGCAAATTGTTATCAGCTCAAGGTGAGCCACAGTGATCACAGCATCTGACCAGCTCAAATCTTTCCAGCATGCCCCTTTTTTTATTCCAATTAACTCGCCCAAATCATTGCAATTTAGAATCCATTAGCACAAAAAAGAAGTGCAGACTGTGAGTCAGCCTGCCCAAATGAAACCATTTCCTCACTGCCGCTTCCAAAGAAAAAAGAAGCATTTTCTTCTGGAACAGCCTGACCCCAATACCCAGGAACAGGGTGATCTTCACACTCATCTTCCCAGAGTGCTTCAAAAAACAGGTTTTTAAACATACACGTGTACACAGCACACATCTACATCCGCAAATGTTTTCACAGATCAGAAATTAATAGAACATTAAAGCTAAAAGCAATAGTTACAATGTAAGAGTGAGATTATTTATGTTGCAAAGATGAGTTCTAAACCATTCTAAATACCACAATAATCTGCTCAGTGAAGCTGCCAGCCCTTAACTTGGATGGCAGGATCCCTCACCTTGAATTCACACAATTCCATTAAAAAGTTAATTAGACTGCTGTGGGGAGGAGTGGAAATTCATCACAATCTGAAACAAACTGAGTCTGAAGTACACAAAGGAAGCTGTATTTTCTTTGGGGAGAAAGTATTCAGCTCTGAGTTGATTTGCAGCTTCTTTTGGAAACTCTTCCCAGCCCTCATCTATACAGATACCTTATATAAGAATATATCTGCATCTCTGGAGAATTTCAGATGGTTGCTTTTGTCACCCTTTGTTCACAGTGGACACCACCATAAACCTCCCTGATGTTGAAAATAACTATGGTCACCTGCCATGGTTTAATGGTGCTGAGTTAATGGTTGGACTTGATGGTCTTAGAGGTCTTTTCCAGCCTTAATGAATCTATTCCTTCCTTCCTTCCTTCCTTTCTTCCTTCCTTCCTTCCTTTCCTCCTTNTCCTCCCTTCCTCATTTCCCTGTTCCTTCCTTCCTTCCCAAAAACTTTTACTGCTGGTAAAGGCTAATAGTCTGGGAAGTCTGCTATTAAACCTGTCTTTGCTGTGCTACCTAGTTCACAGTAGGCAAATTTGCGTGATGAAAAGTGCTGGTTTTGGTATTGTGGTGTGGGTCAGTAATAAACATTTAAGAGTTCTCAAACACATATTTTACATATTGCTGTAATGATCCATGCTAATGGAAATGTCATTCCTTTACAATCCCTTCCAAAACTGCATAATGAGAGCGTATTTGATAGACTAATCCCCCCCCTTCTAAGCATTTAAATAGAAATAAAAACTCTTCTTATTTCCTTGTAGGACCGAAGGGAAAAGGACCACCAACATTTTCTTGCCTTCTGGTCATCTCGAACCACTGCAGTCAGTTTTATTTTTTATTATTTTTATTTTTCTCTTTTGTTAAAAACTGTTGAGAGTTTTAACACAAGCTTCTAAACACTAATGTAATGATGTTGTAAAGGAAAGATAAAAATGGAACAGANGTACAGGAAAACCCTTCATAATTACATTCAGTGTATTTGGGAAAATATGCTTTAGTTGCTCTAGTTTCTATCAAAATTATGAAAACACCTACTCATAACAGCAGCTATTTGACCAAATAATTAGGAATGTGCTGAAAAAGGCATTGATAACCAGCCAAATAGGAGTGTTTTCACAAACTGAGATCCTAGAGAATTAGCCAGGGGAGGTCACATTTACTCCAATACTCTGCAATGCAGAGCTTAAAACCACACTGTCAAAAGTTAATGGTTTTCTTGAAAGTCTGAGTAAATACCTTCAGATTTCTAATAAAATTTATTTTTTAAAATTATAAATGGATAGGAAATTTGATGACATGGTGACTTTAAGAATATTAATGGAATCCTAAAGATTTAAAACAAGTATGAATCCAATGTGCTCCTTTTCCATTTCTAATAGTTTAAGTATTTTTGGCACTGTTAATTGACAGGCTTCATTTTGAAAAAGTAGTTCCAAAATCCTATTTTGTCCTGTCTGTTTTCCACAAACTCAGTAGGTTTTGTGTTTTAAGGTGTTGCTGTAAAACACACGCCTTCTGCAGTGCTTTGTGATATAACTATCTAACAAAAAACAAAACAAAACAAAACAAAAGAAAGCTGTATTTCCCTGTTTGTTAGTTCTTATCCAAGGCACTGTTCTCACCTCTGTCCTCTGTTGGAAATTATTACAACTGGTCCTGCCTTTGATGAGCGGGACAAAAGCGAATTGACACACAGCAGTGGTTGGTTTCGTTGCTCTGATGAAACTCATTGCATAACGTGAGCAATTAGATGCCGATTTTACAACCTGGGTGTCACGAGTGAATCTATTGTTTACAGGCCCTTATTGCCCTTGACAGGCCCATCCTGCTGACTGGAACCCCTTGCTGGCTTTGATTAGACGCGGGTGCTGAGCACTGGGTGCTGAGCACTTGGTTACTCACGCACTTTCTGCACGGTGAAATCCATGTCACCCCACCCCAGTGTCATCACCTCATGGGGAAGCCCGTGAGTTGCTCTGGCCTCTCCAATGTGTGGAAACGAGAATCTGATGGTTGGGAAGCTGCTCTGACCTCACCAAGGCAACACCTTTGTGGTGTTTCTCATGCCCCGGACAGAAGGTCGTGAGTGTGTTTGGACTTGTGGGGCACATTTTCACAGGAAAACCTGATGATCTGCAAAGCCTTTATGGCAAACCCTTTTTTCACTTTGTGAAATGGAGTGATTTTTTTGACACTGTTGATTCAGAGGGATGCTTATCATCATGCTGGACCAGGTTTTATATTTCTCCCCACCAGTAAGGACACATGATCTCTTCCCCTGATTCTTAGATTCATGATTCCTCCTGGTTTCTAAATGCCTACTGTTTACAAGAGCAGGAGGGAAAGGGAATGGCATCTGATCCTAACCCCGAGTCTTCATTTTTCATTTCTATTGTGGAGAAGGATTGTGGTTTTGGCAACTGTAAACCATTGTCACAGAAATCCACAAAGCAGGCATTGATTTTTAAGGCCTTATACTCTTCAAAGTGTGGTGGTATAAACCTGGAATAAGTTCACTCAAATGGAAAGTTGTTGAGGCAAGAGCACTGGCATCTCAGCAAAAGTTTGTTGCAGGTTAGACCCTAAAATATAGCCAGAAAAATGTTCTCATTGCCTCTCAAGCTCATTTATTTTAAGTAATCCGAAGGATATAGAGGTAGAAGTACTATTTAATTTCATGTCTATGTAGGCTGAGAAACGGTGAGAAGACTAAATGTGTTTTTGAGGTTGGATCAACTTTTTTACAGTTTAAAAACACTTTAAACTATAAAATTAAGTTTGCAACACTTGTCTGAAGGAAATTTTCCTTTACTAAAAAGTTTGTGTTTTCATACTTCAAATTTCAAAGAAGAGTAAGCGGATCAGAGGTTTTACAAGTCCAAATCTAAAATGAGCAATTTTGTTTCAGGTCAGGCAAATTATCTGTGTTGATCTGGAGTGTTTTGCTCCTTTCTTAATTGCGAGAAACAAAACCATTTTGAGGCATCCTGTTGCTATGGTTATTCCTAATTCAATCAGAAGGAGAATGCTGTTCTCATTAACATGCCAGGCTGATTCATAAAATTAAAAGAGGCATCCAGACATTTCTGATTCTTTCTCCCAGAAATGTTCAAGGGCCATCTAGACTGAGAAGTGGTGCACAAAAGAAAGCAAAAAATGGAGAGGTGGTGAGAGGATCTTCAGTAAGAATACAATCTGTATCTTGGTACATTTGTGATTGTTGGAGAGTGTAGAAAAGGTCACTTTGAAATAAGGCAAAAGGGTTGCGTAGACCTTCATGGTTGGCATTACCATGGAAATTCCGTGTTTGTAGCGATACTGATTGTTCACTTTGAAAGGAATTTATTTACAGGCTAGGACAAGGTGGCTTTCACTGTCAGTTCTGTCCTTAGAACAAAGCAAAAACCAAGGCTTGTAAACAAGCTGTCTCTTTGTCCGGGGCTGTTTTCAACGTGTACTTGAGAAAAGCAGTGTTCCAAGAGAACCTGATTCTGAAAGACCTGGTGACTGTGTTATATTTCTGAGTAAATCAGGATGCTGAGACTTTCTCAGAAGCACTGGCAGGAGATGTAAGGAAAGTAATATTTATTATTTGTGCAGAAGGATTCCCACTAGATAGAGGAACAGCACTGCTGTTGTCTGTCTGGCAGAGGGTACATGTTTAATCGACAGCAGAGTGTGTCCAAATCCAAGTCAACAGAAATGCCCCATTAGAGGAAGATGACACTGTAAGACGCTGCTGCCACATAGCCAAGAACACACCTGTGCCCATCCAGCCTTCCCCACGCTCAAGGCAGAGGGTGGGAAGGAAAATCTTGCGTGCAAGCCAGGCAGGAGCAGCCAGCTGCTGCCAGTGTCCCTTGGGAGGGCTTTTCCCACTCGCCTGCCAGGCACCATAGCAACTGCCAGCCACAGCCTGCAAGCAGCCACCCAGAAGGCTGCTGGCCAGGCTCTCCTGGATGGGAGCTGTGTTTGTGTCCCGTTGCCATGGGACAAGGGATCCTGCATGGTCGGAGGGGAGTGTGTGGCTGCACGAAGAACCCCCCACAGGCGAGCGGGGAAACCCACCGGTGGCACGCACAGCCATGGGATGGAATCCTCCCTGGGAAAACTCCCTGCTCCCAAGCTTACCAACCAAACCATATTAACTTAATCATGTTAATTCAGTTTATTATGCCCAGCGTGCTTTTGGCTGAATCAGTACGTGTGAAATCTGGGGTGGGAAGAGGAACACGTCTATGGCTGGTTTTTACCCTCTCAAGCCAGTGGCACAGAGCAGACCCTCGGGCTGGCTTGGCTGTGTGGGAGCACTGGTGCCTGCAGGTTCACGCTCTTTTCTCCACTCAGGCAAAGCCTCTGAGTCACCATTGCCTTTGTGCCTCACCAGGTCACTCACCTGCAAGTAAAAGATGAGTAGAGTACACCGCTGCCTTGCTTAAGAAACCAGGGTAATACCATGCAGGGAGGTGTTACTAGCAGTCGGGTCAAGAATATTTGCTTCATCAGAGTGAAGAAGAGAGGAAATATTTAAAACAAAACAACACCACAAAAACACCATCTAAGTGTTTTAAATACAACCAGCCTAATCACATGTCCTTGTCTGAGCCAAGGTATAAGGTTTTGGGATTCTGGTTTCTCTCTGTGGTGTTCAGATGAGTGGCAAGGACAAAAATGCAAAAAGTAACATATTTTGGCTTTAGGAATGAACCCCAAGAGTGTTGTAGAAAGTTGTAGTGCCCTCTGGACTTCCTAAGAGATCCCTGACCTATGTCTGCCTGTTTTGAGCCTTCCACTGACAATTACAGCTTCAGTCATAAGAGCTGTTCATGAGTCTATGATTAAATCCCGCACATCTCCCCATCCATTTTGACATTTTGGATCAGCATCAGCTTGGACGAAGTGCTGTATGTTGAATTGCAATGGGTAAATGTAACCTGCTTTTTTTCCAATAAACCTGCGGTATATGGACAATGCTCTCCCTCGGGGAAATGTTCTCATCAGCTTGATTCATGGCAAGTTACTCATCTTTCTACCTCAAGGAAAGAATATGTATTTAATTCCTGAGAATAGACTATTACATCACGTGTGAAAAGATGGTTTAGCATGAGGCAGAGCCGTAAGAACTTCCAAAGGCAGGAAAGTTTGCCATGCAATCAGATGCTGTTCAAGTGACTTTGTGTAGCATCTGTAGGAAATACTTCATAATTAGTATAAGATGAACATTCTTGTCCTCTGAGATGACCTAATACTACTGGCCTTTTCCACCTCATATTTTGATTGAAATGCAAGTTACAGCAGATATTCTTGCATTACTTAACTAATTGTCATCACTTGCTTGATTCATTCCATTATATTATTTGTGGTATCCCATGAAAGCCTTGTAAAAGTGTGCTTGCACATCATTATTATGGGGTACTGATGTCAAAATGGGAAAATGTCATGAGGTAAATGCCTAATAAATCATTGACTTCTGAGAAATTCACAATACAAATAGAATATGTGTACTTGGAAATATAATATGAACGAAGAACTGCACATGATCTTATTAGGTCTGATTATTGACAGAGCAAACAGGTATGACAGTAAGTTTTCTGAGGTACAAGATATAAGCTGGTGCAATTATTTTAGTGAACAAAATTTTCTGTGACTGAAGCCTTTTGATGTGGCTGAATATTTTTCTCACCTGACACTGCCTGCCCTTGTCTGATCTTAAATGTGGATTAGAGAATCTTGCTGAAGGGTTGGCTGGAGTACCAAAATTACTTCAACATAATATCATTTTAATATAAAGTGTGTTTTTGTTGGCTTCTAAATGCCTCATTATCTTTCAGGGGGAAAAAAAAAAAAGGTTTAACTGATATTTGCAGAAATTGTATTTTCCTCTGCCCCTCTGTAGGTTAGGGAAACCTGACCTACAAAATAAAAGCTAAATGGATTCTTGTGTGAGTAAGGTATTGGATTAAGACTAAGATGTTACTGGGAAGTAAGAGACCTGTGCTAACAGGGTACTTGACCTAAGAAGCCTTGTACTTACAGGCTGGGTTTGTTAGCTTGAAAATGAAGTCATAGCAACACAGCAGTATGGCATCTCTCCAATATATGGCTCAGAGGGGTTGAGTTTGTCCACACATGCCTGTTTTAGCAAGACCTTGCTTTTCCTGGACTAGGTGCTCATGGTGAACATTTGTGGCCCATTTAATGCCTCAAACCCAAACCTGATTTTCTTAAACTCCCTGTTCAGCTGTGGCCTCAGCCTGATGATGAGAGCCACAAGTGTTCTTCTGGCTCCTAGAGGTCTGCCTGGTGTGCCAGGACTGCCTCGTACTTGAAAACACTGAGTTAGAGATTTCCCTTTCCATCTAACCTGTAGAGCTGGACCAATGAGTGTGTTCAGCACATTCCTACCAAAGCTGTCTCTGCTCAGAGCATTGTCTGCAGCAGAGAAAAATGGGCTTTTTCATCCAGAACTTCACTGGCTCATGCACAGGTTATACATATAGACTGTTTCACCAGTCTATATGGATGATTAAAGACACAGTGGTCATAGGTAAAGCAGGCTTCCCTGTTTTATCTCATGGCTTGTCTTTTACAGTATTTATTGCAGTGAGATTGGATATGGAAAATGGTGGGGACTAGCCACAGTCACGGTGGTAGGTCAGCCAATTCAGAGGCAGAAGCACTGAGATCCATAACCACCAGGAAAAGCATGGTATTGAACAGAAGGCTTTCATAGCATAGCTGAAAATCACCAGCATGTCACAATATGTTAATAAAATAAAATAAGAAATAAAAGAAAATGAGAAGAAAATCAAGACTACGTTCTTGTCTTGACCTGAAAGGGGGAAAAATGTGCTTACCTCAAAAAATAAAAATCTTTAGATTCTCCACAGAAGGGAAGACCTTCCTCAGTAAAGCTAGAACACTGGAGATGTCAGGGTGGCTGATAAGGATCCAGGAAACATCCCTCTCTTCCCTGTTTACTCTCAGCCACCTTTAGAGTATTTCCAACACAGATAACCACATTCTAATGATCTACACTGCATCTTGATCATGGCCTTTATCTTGGAAGGTAAGACAGTGGGTAGAGAAATACATTCCACACTATTATGTCAAAGTTACCCCTAGGGTTTCTCCCTCCCTGTCAAATGGTAATGATAGCTCCACCTTATCACATAAGGATATGGCAAGGAAAGATGCTTGTTTTGTTATCTCTGTTATTACTGGATTCATAAATGTAAAGAAGGAAAGGAAATAGACATCACAGGAAAGGCCATTCTGGTTGCAGATTCTTCTGACAGTTTGAAATTTCCTCAAGAAGAACCTATCAGGAAAGGTGTTCAAACACAGATTATAGTCTGAATAAGCAAAAGATTCTTTTGCTTTTTTTCCTTCCCTGTCCTGGCCATTTAAACACTTGATAGTTTAATATAGCCCTAGAATCTGGAAAATACACACGATCTGTTTGAGTCATATATGTTTGTTATGTCCCTTGTTGTATCATTATTCTTTACATCACAATGGTTATTGCAATAAAAAGGTAGATTTTTCTGTGTGTTTGTTTTGTAACATAGCAGAATAGTGGATAAATATTTACTACATAACATAGAAACTAAATCTCAAAAGTTCTTTAAAACAAATCTCTGATGATGGAGTATACTCTGCTCTACTAATTTCCATGTCCAAACAAACATTCATTGCACAGATTTCAGTCATTGTTATGTTAATTCTGTGTTACAGCTAAAAAAGATAAATTCTTTTCAGCAGATCTTGTAGATTTATTTCTTTTCTTTTCCTTTGATCACATCTAGGGTCTTTCTGCATAGTACATTGTTAATCTAAGCACAAAAACTCCTGGGATAGTGAGATGCATGCAAGCTGATTCAATTCTTGAAGAAACAAAGAGAAAACCCATGTGGAAAAGAATTCACTAATCTAAAATTAAACAAATAATGCCTTGACATGGTAAAACTGAAATTCTTTCTTGCCAAGATTTCCTTAGTCTCCTGCTCTCCAGTTGATATTAATGTTTTTGAATTACAGTGGCTTGGTCAGATTATCAAACACACAAATGCATTAGGTTCCACATACCCGTTTGTTACTTTTGATTGTTATTTAAAGTAGTCACTGTGGGCAGACCTTAGAGCACTCTGCACACACCTGGTCCTTCAGCAAGCTCAGGGGCAGCTTCAGCTCCTAGAAAGGGGAGCTGGTTTCTCCTTATTTTCCCTGCCTGCCATTCCACCCCTAGCTTTGCAGCATGTTTTTGGCCAGATTTCTAACGCAGCTCAGACTCTAAGCTCTGCTGAAAGTCTGACGATGCAGCTCTGGGGCCCAGATGGGAGGAGAGCCCGCTGCAGACTCCAAGCTGACAACCTCTGGTGTGGCTGGCAGGATGGTTCAGGGCAAAACAGCTGCTCGTGCCTTGGGAAGTCGCCTCCTTTGGAAATCGCCCCAGTGCATTTCTCCTGATTGCAGCAGCATTGAGGTCAGCGCCCTGCTGTGCTCCGACCACCAAGTCTGAGGCTTGGCCATTTGGTTCTGTTAGCAGGCAGAAATATCCAGTACTGGTAATTAAAAGACACAGCTTAGTCTGTGTGGGATTTTTCACGATAAGAGAGCAGCAAACAAAGTGCCACTTCCTGAAAACCTCCTGTTTCTCTGTCCCTCCTCAGATTCATGTTTGTTCTGACAGTCATCTTCTGCCTCAGGGAAACACATAACAATCCTCTGTTCTGAACACTGGGGACAGACAGCAACTCCTGCTGATTCCAGAGGTTTCACTTAGACTGAAAGCCAACTGGACAAAACCCTGTCTTGTCTCAGTAAGTGCACTTGTGGGTGACTTTAGCAGTACCTCTTTCCACACAACCCTCTAAACAAAACTGGGTTTGGCTTTGGTAGGTGCATCCCTGAAGCACCTGCTCATTGCAAGGACTTCTGAGAGAAGCTGTGGGAATGAAATAAATCCTACTACAAGGAAGGAGCATGTAAAACTTGCAGGAATCTTCATGTGTTGTCATTTAGTATTAAGTTATAGCTATTACAGGCTACCGTTAGTAGTTTTCAACCTCATTCCCAAAACTACTAATAAATAGTTTAAAGTGTATAAACTCATCAGTGTGATCAAACTGTGCTCAGAAATATTGTAAGAAAGGACTTGCGACTCCACTGGCATTAAAACTACAAACAGATATCTTGTAAAACAATTCTCTGACTTAAGACAGAGGAAGCCCTACCCAAAAGAAACAATATAATTAGATCTTTTTTATTACACTGTGCTTGCGTAATTCCTCTCCAAGATTAAGGTTTTGAACAGGAAGGAAGATGGCCTTTGGCTACAGAAGTGCAGGTAATAGTATTGACAGCCACTAGATCTGAATATTTTATGTTTGCTCCCAAACAGAACAGCAATGACTAAGGTGCAATAAATGAGAGCAGCTGGACAGCACTCTACGTATTGTCCTCTCCACTTGTGAAAAGTAACTGGAATTCAGTAACTTTTGAACGTTTACAAAACTTGAAATTAAGGCCTATCTTAAGTGCAACCTTTTTAGAGGTATTATTTTCTGCAAGATTACTTGTGCTGCACACCCAACTATTTTATTTTTTTTTAATACATCAAAGTACCATATTAACTCTCACTTGACTGAGGGGGATTCCTGCCCTACCTCAGAAAAGCGCAAACCTATGTCAGTGAGTTTTTCAGGTGGTGCAACTGCAAATTCTTAAAAGCTATCTATGCAAAATAGAAGAACAATGATGTAGGCTCTCTATTTCCTTAGCTAGTTTGAATTAGTGTTGTTGGCTTGGGCTTTCAGGCTGAAGTTTTTCCATGTCCAACAGGGAGCTTTGTCTGCTGAAGTCTGAATGAAACAGAAACTGTGTCTGTTATTTTTCAGAAATGCTTCAAGATCTCCTGTGTGAAGAAACAATTTGAAACAAAAAGAAGAGCAATATCAAGATATTCTCCCTTTTCAAAGTATTCTTCAGCCACTCTGGGACATGACTCTGGACTTTTTGTCAGCTGGGGTGGTAATGCTAAAGTAAAATCTTTTGCCCTGGAAATAGTCTGTAAAATTTTAAGTGGAAGAGGTGGAGTAGGGATACCCTAATGCTGGTGGTCTTTAGTGCTTTTGGCAGCAGCCATTTATGCCAGCTGTTTGTCCAGATGAATAGTTATTAAATTCCAGCAGACACAAAATTAACCATCTGTCTCAAATCCTTGATTTTCCTTGTATTTTCTCTGCATGTGACAATTTCCATGTTCTTCCAGAAACAAAGATTTTGATGCACATTTCCATTATTCTCTCCTTCTGTAAGATTCCATGTAACCCATATATAAAAAACATCAAGGAAATAGAATGATTCAATGTTTTTTTACACAATAATTTTAATCCTGGAATAATTAAGTGTTCCTTGAGGTTGGAAGATTCATAGAAACGTTGCTATAAACCAGATGTCATTTCAATTACTGCTTTGTCTTCCTAGTCTCTTTAATATGTCTTCTAGGATGCAGTTTATTATGGTGCCTGGCTATTTATTGTTTGGGGTGATGCTGAATCAGCCATACCTTCAAATCTTTAACCAACATTTGTGTCTCTAGCATTAGTGAAAGACCTTCAGATAATTCAGGCAAATAAATCATGCCACTTCCTCAGAGCACATAATTGTCCAAATAGTAAGACTACTCAAAAAATAGAACATCAGTGACAGAAACACCAAAGAAAATATATGAAGGGTCCCATGAATTAAATCCCCCAAACAAAAAAAAAATAAAGCACAGATGATCAGAAAATTTGTACCTTGAGCAAAACCCATGCAGATTCTTGTTAAATCAGAAACTGAAACTATGAAGTTCTTTGGTATCTGCATGTAGAGAAGTTACTTCCAAATTTTCTCTTTCATGAAGTGCTAGTAGTTAAATTAGGATGTTTCTGATTTCCTCTTTTTCATTTTTACTTCCAAAATAAATATATTTTAGAATTCCATGAATAATCGGGCAGGTGTTGAAGACAATCATTACTCCTTTTTTTTAAACTTTTTTAGTTATTTTTCTAATAAGAATTAACCTCAGATTTTAAAGTAATAGATTAATCTGGATTTCCAAAGCATGGACTATTTTTCAAAAGCCAGTATTAAAGCCAGTGGAAGCTGCTCAATAATTATATCACCTAACAGACTAAGTTGTCTGTCTTTGACCTCTGAAACAAAATGGACTGTATGGTGTCTCTGCTTTCAAAACTTGAGTTAACTTTGCCTGAGCTTAGATGTCCAGCTTAAAACAACAAAGTAAGGCAAACAACATGAGGTTCAAAATGGGAATAAATACTGTCAAAGCAAATTTGGAGGAAAAGTGAACCAAGAGATGCAATGGCAAGTGGGAATGACTCTCATATTAAAGACATGCTGCTGACCATTTCTCAGAAAATACATTATCCCGATCTTCTTTTGCCCCAAAGTGGTAAATTTCAGCAACTTTGGAGTTCGTTTGCCATTCCCAGAATCCAGGCTGGCCATTTACTCCATGGAAGACTCAGGGAAAAAGATTTGCTTTGCCCTTTTGGAAATTACCTCTCAAGTGCAGTGCTGGGAAGCCTCATGGCTCTCAAGTAACACCACAGAGCTTGCGGATCTCGGAGCTTGTTTGACCTCAGTTTCTGCCAAACTCCTCATGCTGTTTGGTCTCCAGGGACAGCGAGAGCACAGGTTCCTCCTGGTCATCCTGTTAACCACATTGTGAAGCCAAACATGCTAATTTCTCAGTGCTGTGTATGCAAGGTTCTCATGATGGGCCACGGGACAAAAACTTGACAAACTTAAGTCCCTACACTTCTATGTTTTCCAGGCCTGAAATAAAAATATTTAAATTCTGAAACATCCCATCTGGAAGACCAAAAGGAGAGGCAGGGAAGTGAACACCACCTCAAGGTCAGCTCAAGAATGATTTACTGCTTTGTCCCCATATAAACTGAAATAACGATCTCTGGGTCTGAGTCACCTGATTTAGGACAGGGAGCACCTTGTGTCTGGGCATATCTGGCTTCACAGGAACTGTCCTATGAGAAGTGGTCAGGATCCACCCTACTCTGTAGAAAATTTAGCTACAGACCCTCTAAGCCTCATTTTCATCTTCTTTGATTTTTGCGGAAACCTGTGAGTGGCTGCTCTTTGGTGTTCAGAAGTCCCCTTAAGGTCAGCATTTAATTTCTTCGAGAAGATTAAATGGCAGCAAGGCAGAGAAGTTTTACATTTGTATGCAAAGTTTTATCTTCAAAAAAAGACAGCCACCACTTTGATTTACAGATGTATGCACTGCAATAAAGGCTCTTTTAGACATTGTGGGACCTGGCTTGCTAGTAATAGTTATTGATAGTTTGGCCCTACCAATAACTGCTGTGAATGGTGACTCTCCCCATTTTAACCCTGTGTTCATGAGAAGGCCATTTTCTGCCAATATAATGAAAAGCCTGCTATTTCATGCAAGAAAGGCAAAGATCAGCGCAATGGAACAGGGTTATTGCCTCTCATGGTTCTGAGATCTAAACCAACATATTTCCTCTTTTTACAGAATATTTTAAAGGACAGATGTTGGGGGTTTGGTATGTTGGTTGGTTTTTTGGTTTTTTTTTTAAATATTGGAGCACCAGATCTTCACATGCATTGGGAGTTCCAAGTTCAGGTGTAAGAAAGTACCTTATTACACAGCAAACCTGACAACTTGCTTTTTATTGGTTTCAAAATGAAGGCTTTGAAATCTCAGTTTAAAAAAAAAAGAAAAAGAAAAAAGGGGAAAAAAAAGACAAAAATCCCCAACAATATAAAATAAACCCCAAACAATCAAACAGAAAAAGCACCCATTGTTCATGTCAGTGAATTGTGGGGAAAGAGAGTGCAAATGTTCTATATAGGCATGTGATGTGTAACTACCTTAAGGCTAAATCTGCACCCCACAGGCATCAAAAACAGCAACGATATAAACTTGTCCCTTCACTTCAGTTGCTTTTGGATCGCGTTTTGTGTGGTGTGGCCTTGGTTCAAAATAGTAGCAGAAATGTCCTTAATTAATATTTAGCCCTGGAGGGGAAGTAAAAAAGCTGTCCCCCATTACCAAAATCAAAGGAGTCACAGTCACAATTGTGACTATATTAAGGAATTTGTGGCAGGAAATATACATTTTTAGTGAGTTTTTCTATAGCAAAGGATGAGTTAATGGGGTAGAATTTCAAGTTATACATTAAAAATAAACACCTGGCAAATCACTGCCACATCTGGAGCACACCACCGTATTTAAATTACATTTGGCTTGTCACTCTATGTTTCACAGCTGTTACAGCACTGAGAAGGATAATTAAAAGCAGCAGGTTACCATGGTATTTAATGGATTGCTGCTGAACTATTTGTGTGTTTGTGATCCAAGTGAAAACTGTTGGGCAAGTTATGGCTTTGGAGGAGGAAGGTGATGTTTATGAGTGACAGTGAGTTTATTGAAGCCATTTATTTACCTTATGGTCTGGGGCAAGAAGCAAAGATTTCAGAACATTGGAAAGCTACAGGAATCATAATGTAGTTATGTTAGGAATGTGCTTAAAGCAGAGTAAATTGCATCTTGGCTAAAGAGAAATCCAAAATACATACGTTAACATGCCACGGTATCAGCCACATCAGCAAAGGCTGAGTCACCAAATAGAGATCACACGTAAAAGAGAGTTGGCTACTGACAAAAATAAAAAAAATTAGTAAAAAAAAAAAAAAAAAAAAAAAAA
>VXBX01009217.1:239287-255028 GCA_013400415.1 Scytalopus superciliaris
GTGGGATATCCTTCTAGTATTTGGCTCCTTTTCCCCAGGAGAAAGAGGAAACACCATACAGGATCACTTAAGAAATAGGGGATAGCAATGCTGGGAAGTCCCAGCTCTCATTGCGGGGAGCCAGAATTTGCTTCTCCCTGTTTCTTCTGCACCAATCAGTTCTACCCCTCTCTTGAACATATATTTAAAAAAATATATATATTTTTAGGTGTTTTTCAGTAAAAAGGAGACTCACATCTGTTGCAAAGTGTCCAGGAATATTGTTTTGGGGGAACTACTCCCTGGATTTCTAAATGGTTGTGGTGGACTCTTCATTTGTTACTTGCATTCATTAACTTAAGAGAAAAGATGACACAGAGAACTTGGCACTTCTGCAAATGTTTTCTTCTGCACACATCCCCTTGTGCAAGAGAAGGCAGGAAGAAATGAAGGATTGACTCTTCACAACACTCATTTCTCTTTATATCACCCTGACTGCAAGAAGGGCTATTCCTTTCCCTGCTGTCTAACCCTGCCATCCTCTAGATATGTGTCCATTTTCACCCACCAGCAAGACCTGGTCAGGCTGACAAGAGCACTTTGGTTAATCCCTCTTGAACAATTTGCTCTGGCTGCCCAACCTGTGTCACAGCAAAAGAAATAGTTTTATATCATTTGGGTTACAGTGCCATGACCTTTTGTGCTCACCCACCCCATTCCAAGGTCTGTTCTCCTGTTCTCAAGGCCAGACCAGTTTTCTGGTGTTGCTGTGCCACCTTGAAAAGAGCTGTTTGAGGAACATGAGAAGGCTCCACCAGGCACGTCTTGTCTCTCTCTGGAGCTCTTGCCTGAGCTATGCTGGAGTCATCACCACACCCGGGGATGGATATTGTTGATCATCACTCACTGACTTGACTTCCTGACTTGATTTTGGACCTATCCGGGTGGCTGCTGGACCCTGGCTGACCCAGGCTGCTGTGACCACACCTGTCCTGCCCTTCTGGCTTGGCCACCACAACAGGTCCATGCTGGGAAGGTAGCACGGTGCCACCCTGAGCTCCAGCTTCCCTCACCTTTCAGAGCAGTTTTCTGTAAAACTCCCTTAGGGACAAGGACTGGCTTATTGCTCTGCCTCTCCACAAGGGCTGTGCCCACTGGATCCCTGGGGTCCATCCGCTTTTCTGCCTTGATCTAGTGAGTCCATCAAACATGCAACACTGAGAGCATAGGTTTGCAGGTTTCTGTGTTACACACCCCTTGATCTTCTGTTAAAACAACTGGTGTGTTTCTTCCTGAGTTAACTCCCACCTGCTGGGAGAGTCAGCCCATCCTGTCTGTGCTTGCTCTCTGCATCTCCCCTGGAGCCTGGCAGATCTCACAAGTGCTGCCTAGGTGGTCCCACTCCCGATCTCCCTCTAGGACAGCCCTACTTTTAACCTCGGGCCCCGCACACTGTTCACTGGCATGGACTCAGTTCCAGGCTATTTCCCAGTAAAACCAGCCAACCCCGCAAATCACTGGTATCTCCCATCATGACATTTCAGGAGGTTTCCCCCTTTTCAACCCCGACAGGATAGTATCTTGCAAAGAAATGGATAGCTGGACACTGTGCAGAAAAATCACCAGTTCCTTCTCCAGCAGGGTTTATGCAACCTTCAGCTGTAACCTCGGGGGCTGAGACCAAAACCATTAAAACTGTTCTTTAGAGCAGCTTTTTGAGCAGGCCTGCACTAAAAGCAAGGCATGGGGGGAAAAGAATCCATTTGTCTGCAGATGCTGGAGGCTGAGCTGCTGTTCATGCCATGATGGGCATGTGTTATCTCAGCCTGTCCCTGTAGTGGTGTGAGAGAGGTGAAGCCAGGCAGGAATGTCTTCCAAAGCACATGTATTTTAAAATAATGATAATAAAAGTAATATTCTGCTGAGACCTCATATTCTGCACACCCCCTCTGTCTCGGTTATTTTTTTAATTTTTTTTTTTAAACTTCTTAAAATGCTACTGCAATTGCACAGGTCAGATGGGATGGCAGATTTGGCTTAACAAATGACAGACTATGGAAGGTGACAATGGGGATAGTTTTTCTTAAAGTCATTCTTTCTCAATTACCCCAATTTTGAGGCAGGGGGTTGTCTGGACAGTATAAGGGAAGCAGCTTGAGAAGAGACTGTCAGCTATAATGCTTCAGTGTAGCTTAAACTCTTCTGTGTTGACTTGTGGTATTTGCTTGTACCTTTGGGAGAAGAAATGTCTGCTCAGATTATATACTTGTCAAATGGGCAATGTCTGCCTGCAAATGCTAGCTTCGTCCACTGAAAATATCCTGATTAGGACAAACTGCAGTGATGAGCTCTAATTCCACCAGACCCACTCTCAGCAGATGCTGAACACCTGTGAATTAAACAGCAATAGGAACCAACAGCACTCAGTGTTGTATGAGGCTGTGTTCTTTGCTGCCTAAATGAACATGCCTTCAGCATTAAAAAAATAAATATATATATATTTATATACCAAATTTCTATCAGTGTCTGATACAAGACCTCACACCCTCAGCAGGAAGGGAAAATGGTCAGCATGTCAGCAGGTTCTGATATTGCAAATCCCATGTGAATATGCTTCACCACCTCTCTAGTCGTCACCACCCTCTGATAACTGTGAGTGATGAAATTCTCCAATAGGCAGAGAAATGTGACTGGCACTGCTGAACAATTAGTGACTGTACAAGCTCTTTCCCAGACCATAATGCCTAAAAGAACATGATTTTGACAAAAATCTCAGGAAGAAGGTTTGCACTTTCACACGTGAAAGAGATTTTGATTTTTAAGAAAAACTGTTTAGGTCTTCTCTTCATGCTTTCAGTAGTTGTACAGAATTTACCACCTATACACTGATTTTCAGACCTACACCAGGTACAAGGTGAGTCATGACTGTTCCCTACTTGAAACCCCCGCAATGTATCCTGAGCAGCCTAAACTTTGGTCTCTACAGATAAACAGGTTGATATATCCAGTTTCCTAAGTGCAAGCGGCTTATTCTTCACTTTGCTTTACATTTAGGATACATTCTGCAGGCCTAACACTATCTTTTTAAAATATAGTTTTTAATAAGGAAGCAAGTTCAAGACTTTGCCAAGAAGATATTAAAGCAGTTTTGGTATTCCCCTTGTCCTTCCCCTATCCCAGCAGATCCTTAGACAGATTTCCATCTTCCTGAATTAATTAGAAGTTAAATAGCTGAACTGCCTAAGGATGATGTCCCATGTTGTGCAACGAAGCAATCAGGAATTATTGTCCCGGTTTCCACCCTGTTGAAGCCTGTCTGTCTTGAAGTGGCAAGACCAGTATTTTCCACGGTAAACTGCCGATCTGCATTTTTTATCTCACAAAAACAGGCATGTTAGATATCCACTGTGCTTGAAATTCTGGCTGTAATTTGTGTCACCGGGGTGGCTGCTTTCATGTAGAGAAAGTCCCTGTGAGCTCACATTGCCATGAACCTCCCACAGCTACAGGCTGATGGCCCCCATGGCTCATTGAGCCTGTGACAAGGGGATCTTGCCCCCTCCTAATTTGATGTAATGAGCTGCATTCAGTACTCCTTGTTTTCACATGTATCCTGACTCCTGCTTCAGACAGTTTTTTCCCTCCCAGGAGAGTGGTGGCCTGCCTTCTGCTCATTATACATCTTTCTTTCCTACAACAGTTTTAAAGATGGACAAGGTTTATTTTTAGGGAAGGCATTTTGACCTTTGCTAGCAATGGATCCTGCTGTTCAGTCATGTTAGAGTGCCTAAGAAGACCAGGATGATCAGGAGAGCAGAATAAATGTTTCCTCTACATATTTTCTGTTAAGAAGCTCGTGAAGCAGCCTGCAAGTCTCATGCTAATTGCTGCACTTTTAAAACAGAAACTCAAATCTGTTATAGGCCCAGAAGGTGCAAAAAAAAAAAAAAAAAAGGAATATGTTTTTCAAGACTGACTCTGAAATAATCTTCATAATTATAAAAGTGAAACCGACAGGCTGAAGTTTGGGTATAGGGAACTAGTTATGTTCACTTGCTTTTGTAAATGTTTCTCTCTTGAAATCATGAACTGAGGAAGTACATTGTTTTGTCCATTTGATTGTTGTTGGCAACATTTGCAAAAAGCCATGGTCACAGTTCACTGTGATTCACAGGCTGAAGACAGGCATGTATTGACATAGGGAACAGTACAGGTATTGGATCTGCATGTAAAAGTAATTTTTTTTGGCACAATGTCACAAGCTGGTCACTGTGCAAAGTCAACAGGCTTAGGGTTGGATCCTGTCAAATTCTGAATGATCATCACACATGAACTGGTTGTGAGGAGGCAGGATTTCACTCTTAACAGAGAACAAGATTTTTTTTCTTTTTTTTTTCTTTTTTTTTGTGACAATGAATGATATTTATAAATTGCATCTTCTCACAATGTAAAGGCTGCTGATTGCTTTCAAGACAATCTTACACTGTGGTGAAAGGCTGTGCCAGCACCAATCTGCAATCACCAGGTGCTTGGTCAGGCTGGTTGCTTTGGAAGTTATTTCACCGAGTTCACTCAGGTCACTAGAAGATGGATGGATGTAAATGACTTTCTTCCCGTGAGCTCTTTGTTCTTTCCATGTTGACCTCTCTCGATCTTTTTTAACTTGCTGTGAATTGCTGGACAGGGTGCCCACAAAACAGGAGAAATAGAAGGGAGGTGGGAGGGGAGAAACTATGTCAGGATTTCTTTGAACTGGTGACACCAGCTGGTTTCTGCAACCTAAGGATGGTTTCCCAGTGTCTGCAAGACCTTCTGTTAGCTTATGTGATAAAGCTCACATGCAAAACCAAAAAGCAGCATAGAGTGACAATGGCAGAAGAGGGACCCCAAATCATATCCTGTCCTGGCTGCTCCCAGGTTTGTCCCAGGGCCACCAGGCAATCAAAGGCCCATAGCACAGCCCCTCAGGGGCAGGATGGCAGGCAGGAACACAAATCAAAGGCTCCTGAGGACCCACCTTGCTCAGGATTGCCCCAGCTGATGCCCAGCATGAAACCCACCACCAGCAGCCAAGGGGCTGAGGTGATCAGGGGAGGAACAGGAGTGGTAAAATGAGGGGCAAGGGGGCAAAAAGAACTGGCACTAGTTGGCTGGTGGGTGCTTTTGTAAGCCATAACCTGCCTCCAGCCAGCTCAGCCTCTCCCAGCTGCTCACCTGAGCGTGCGTGTATACCTCTGGGGCTGTGATAGCCCCGTGCCCAGGCTCAGTGACCACAGAGGGTGTGGGTGTGCCAGTGAGTGTGCAAGGGCCAGCAAGGGTCATGATGGATGGGACACTGGGCTGGGCATCCAGCAGGAGTGGGGATCTCTGCAGGCAAGGTCACAGGGGGTTTGGGATGGGGCAGGAGAGTCCCAGCCAGTTCTGTGTGTGATTCTTTGAGTGGCAAGCTTTCTGTGGGACTTGGTGGGGCTATGTGCCTATGTATATTTGTACATAGATATACAGACATATATCTATGCATATGCTGTCAGGTTTTGGTAAGAATTCCTTTCATATCTTCTGTAAATAGGCAACAGATGTCCCTTATTAACTCAAGCTCCTGGAATTCAGATGCACTTGACAAGTGGAATTCTCACCAAATGAGAAAGCACAGTTCTGTGTTTGGAAGTCATTACACATCTGCTTCTTATATGTGTGACAGCATAACTCAAGCTGAAATGTAGAATGGTCTTGCAGCCTAAATGATCTTAGATCTCTTATTTTTCCTCAAGTCAGTCTTATTCCATTCAGTAAAAAAATGGCTATACCCACATTCAGTCTTGCAGCAAAATTAGTGACAGCCAACATAGAAAGAATCTTATTTTTTAATTCACTTTACCTATAGAAGTAAAGCTAAATAGCCAGTCTGAAAAAAAAATAAAATACAACATTTCAGCTTGTGGGTCAGGATGTGTCCATTTTCTGATGGGATCTTCAGGAGCACAGACATGCAGAGCTGCTTTTTCCTTCCTCCCCAGTATGGAAGCAGCGTGTCATTGCTCTGACATGGAGTTTGAGAGGGAAAGTTTCCAACCAGCCCTTTGGAACCAGTTGCAAAACCTGCACCCTTAGAAAAAGGATTTGCCATTTTAGGAATCACACTTACAACTCTGAATTTCTGTATTGTTAGTTTCTCACACTTTACCACACTTTACCACCAGTGTCCCATATGTATTTTCTCTCAACTCCAAAGAACTGCTCTAGGACTCTAAAGACCTAAACTCTGCTTTGTCTAAGTGTGCTACACGTGGCATAGTGAGGTGATGAGCAGCGCTATTTAAAACTTTAAGACCAAGTGCATCATTGCACCACCGCTTCATCAGCAACCTTAACAAGGAGCAGTCACATGTTTGCATTTCCTTTCTTCATGTCTGCTCTCACTCAACAGAAATCAGGGGTAAGGGGAGATCAGCTCTGCATCCTGAATGCACTGCAGGCTCGCAGTGGTGTGGAAGGTCTTACTGTGGAGTGCAGGAAAATGATCAAGTGCAAGATCTGAATTCATGCAGTGAAAGACAAGAAGTCTTCCGTGATGGGTCCCTGCCGACTGAGATTCTTTCCTATTTCCCTTCCACACTCTTGGCTTTCAATCTCTGTGGTTTAAATGTGTATTGTTCCCAAAGCATTCCTTTTTTGTTCTCACTATCTCTCTTTAAGACGGGTCACCCAATCTGTTATGGACAGGGACTACAGCCATAGGAAAAACAAGTATTTGAACCATTATCTCTGCTTATGCACACTGCTGTGAGAGAGGGGAGAAAAAAAATGAAGATAAATTCTCCCACTGTTTCGACTGTCACCCATAATGCGGGAAGCTAAAATAACTCTTTCTAGACCTGGACTATGTTAGGTACGCCTTGTAAGCCCCACTCTGGCCTTTGTCTTGCTGTCTGACACCTTATTAGCCTAAAGAAGAAATACGGGATGGCTCCCCAGGCAAGGGAAATGGAGATTAATAAGGAGCTCCATTAAAGGTATTCTCTTTCTGTCATTCATATTTTCCTCACTCAATTTTCCTACTAAAAGTGAAAAACAAAGACAAGGGCCATGCACTTTGCAATTTTTTTTCCCCTTCAGCTGGACATTTCTCAGAAGGAAAACTCTCTGGTATCAAAAATACTTGATCCTCTGTTTTCATCCTGAACAACTTTCCACATCAATAGAAGAAATAAAAACTTCCTATCATGACTTGAATGCACGCATACCAACTTCTACCAGGACACGATTTAACAAATCAGAGCCTTTGTCTGTGCCAATGGCCTCACAGTACTCATGCTCCCCATGTAGCAAAAAAATAAGGCAATTCTTCAATAATTCTCTAGTTATTTAACTGGATTGATATGCCAATGTATTTACAATCAGTTCAAGTACTACTTAAAAGCTATTTTTTTAAGGTTAACAGCTATACTTTTAAATTATGTGTTTAACTCTGCCTACATCCAAATTAGTCTTAATTGCTTTTCCAAATTAGCAGGTGAGGAATATGAACTGTGTACTTTAGGTGTGCTGTTGGAGTGAAAATTTGTGCCAGAGCCTTGTTCTAAATCCATTTTAAATCCATTTTAATATTAAGCTATACATTGCATGACACATCTACTATAATGCAAAGTGAAGAAGAGATTACATCACAAATTTAAATAAACCGTTGTGAAGGTAGAATAGTAGTATTAAGAAAGACAGCAATATCACACAATCAAATACTCTTTGTGTAATGACACTAGCCAGCAACCTTTTTTATTATCTTCATTTTCTAGTGTTGATGTTATATTGGTAGCATTTCTAAATAAGTTGAAAAATGTTACCTCTAGGAAGTGGTGGCTGAACCAAATTACACATAAGAATACAGGTGCATTAAATACTGCCCAGGTGGAAAGCCACTTTGTGTGCATATGCATATTAGAATTGGTCATTTGGGTGGGTGGGGGGCTGTTTGAAGAAAGGGCTCAGTGAGGAAAAGCTCTTAATAAAATAAGCGTAACTAAGACCTTAAGGTAAGTTACAAATAACTTTTGTTACCCTCTCTATCTCAAAAGGATGTGTACCTCTACGTTGTTTGACAAAGAAATAGATGGAGAAACTACTCAAACTGTTATTTTAAAGAGAAATTTACTTTTGGTCAATTGTGTCACCTTTGTCAGGCATATGACACAAGCAGGAACAAAGGGACCTGTTGAGAATACAAAACATTAAACCTTTGTTTTTCTTTCACTAGAATTAGTTTGAAGTTGTGAGTGGTGGGAGAGAGAATTTAGTTAATTTTCTGTAGGAAAAATAATATACTGAGAAGTAAAATACATTCTAACACTGATACTAACATTGACCATGGGAAAGGAAGAAAAGGTGAAATAGGAGAGATGTAAGAGGTGTCAGAGCACGTAACTAACTTTGAAACTGCAGGACGAAGGCTAGCATTTCACCACTTGATGTCACTGTAGCATTTGATGTTTGTGATTCCTTGCCCATTTGTAGTTGCTGCTGTTGCTTCTGTTGCTGCTGGACTGTTTATTTTAATTGTGGTCTTTGCGGCTGTTTTTAATCAAAAGGGAAAGGCACTGATCAACCTGGCATCTTCAAATTGCCGTCAAGTCTCACAACTAATCTTTTTGAGCATTAAACAAACATAAAGCCTTGGGCACCAAACCGATTTGTAATAAACTGATTGAGAGATGGATAGAACTTGCACAGATCAAAGTTTGGAAATCTCTCAAATCTGCTAATGGTGAACTTAACCAAGTACAGAGTCCTCTTCCCTCTACATCAACGTCCTTTTCCTTCTCCCTAAAAAAGGAAACTTCTGTGCACATCTTTCTCTCAGCGACACAGACAGCATTTACTTCACACAGAAACAGTTCTATTTGAAAACTGTTCAGACCATAAACTCACTTCAGGCAGTGATTGTCTCTGTGCTATCTACAGTGCATAGAATGTCAGACAGAGTTGCCATCTTTCCTAATGGCCCCTAGGTATTAGGAAAACGTGCTAAACTTTCAATGAATCGACAAAAGAAGCAAAGAAAAAGAAGGAAATGCCATTTTAAACTGAGAATATCCTAAAACTGAGGCTAGCAGATGAGGGTATGCTATACCAGTGATGGACCAACTGCATCCCTCGATTCCCATGTGTAGCCAGCTGCAAAATTTCATGCCCGAAGGTCATACACACATAAATGTTTTGGAATAATTCTTTAACAGATATCTGTCTCTGCTCACTCCTCTGCCGGTTGTGGTGGCTTGACCTTAGCTTGTAGCCAGGTGATCACCAAGCCACCTCCTTGCTTCCCCTCCTTAGCAAGATAGGGGGAGAAAATAAGATTAAAAGCTCACACATCAAAATAAGGACAAGGAGATTACTCCCCAGTTACTATCACAGGCAAAACAGGCTCAGCTTGGGAAAGATTAGTTTAATTTATTGCCAATCAGTAACAGAGAAGGATTAAATACCTTCCGCACCACTACCACCCCTCCCCCCCACACCCCTTATTTCTAGGCTTAACTTCATTCACAACCCCTCTACCTCCTCCTCGACAAAAGGCACAGAGATATGGAGGTTTTGGTCTATTTGTAACACTTTGTCTCTGCAACACCATCCTTCCATGCTATCCCCACATTCAGCACGGAGTCTCTCCCATGGGAGACAGCCCTTCATTAATTTCCTTCAATGTAGGTCCTTCCCACAGCCTGCAGCTCTTTAAGAACTGCTCCAGTGTGAATCTTCCCCACGAGGAATGGAACAGCCTGCCTCAGCCTGGGTCCCCACAGGCCAGGAGCCCTGCAGGGGCTGCAGCTTCTTTCAGCCTGCATCCACCACCTGTTCCAGCATGGGGTCCTGCAGGGGCTCCAGGTGGATCTCTGCCCCCTATTGGCCCCCATGGGCTGCAGGTGGATCTCTGCCCTCCTGTTAACCCCCACAGGCTGCAGGTAGGTCTCTGCTCCCCTGTCGATCCCTATGGGCTGCAGGTGGATCTCTGCCCCCCTATTGACTCCCATGGGCTGCATATGGATATCTGCTCCCCTGCTGACCCCCATGGGCTGCAGGGGCACAGCTGCCCCCACCATGGGCTGCACCTTGGGCTGCAGGAAACCTCAGCTCTGGTATCTGGAGCACCTCCTGCCCCTCCTTCCTCTCTGACCTTGGTGTCTGCAGAGCTGTTTTCCCCACATTTTTCTCTCTCCTCCCTCTCACACCTGCTGTGCAGTGTTTTTCACCCATTCTCATACCTGCTATCACAGAGCTGATACCAATGATACTGATGGGCTCAGCTTTCCCCCGCTGGTCCATTCTGGAGCTGTCTGACACAGGGGCCTCCCACGATCCTTTCTCACCAAAGGTGCCCCTGCAGCCCACTCACGACAAAAACACTGCCAACACATATCTCTTATTGGCCTCAATTGTTTGCTGAACACACATATTTTTGCATTTCACCCCCACTGGTCTTAAAGTAAAAAACATAAAAGAGAAGGCTGCAGTTAAAATTAATAGTGCATATATTATGCGAGTCAAGTTTCCTAAGACATGATTTCTTTGGGTTTAGTTTTGCCTTTAAACTTTGGAAATGCTAATTGCCAGATTTATTTCTACCATCAGCCTGTGCAAGGGAGGCTGAAGTGAGGGATTAGCCATTAGCATGAAGGCCAGTAAGATGACTAGTGTTCACATAGTCCAATTTCCAAATTACATAGATTAATCAATACAGTATTGGAAAATATACAGCCTCTATGATATTGGTCAAATGGATCACAAACAGAAACAAGTAACATTCATGGTTACCTCACACTGTTGTATTGAGCCAATTAACACACATCCCAAACCATGCTAATATGTGTTATGTTGATTATATGCAAGTGTTTACACATTTTGATGATCTGGAAAGAACGGATAAAGCAACAAATAAACTGGGGAACCTTCAGCAGATCTTTCCTGTCATCTGTAGACTTTTCTAAGAGCCCTCTCTTCAGGGGAGAAAAATAGAGCCAGCAAACCAATCTTCCCAGCCTGCATGAGCTGTACACACACGTAAGACATGCTGGCTCTCACTGCTGTGGGACTGCAAGGACATCTCAGAGAATCAACTGATAATTGTGTCCCACACACATGTCCAGCCTTACCAAGTCAACTCCTGCAAGTACATCCACAGCTAAAGTTACTGCAAATGCCCTGACCTTGGTCCTTTGCTCATTTACCTCATGGTGGTTTATTTCCTTATCAGTCCCAGGGCCATCATTAACCACAACCTACCATAGTCATCGTGCCTTGTATATCCTTCAGTTCCCTGGTTCCTTACAGAGGAATAGCAAGGAAGCATCCCCAGTGAGTTTAAGTCCAGGCATTGACAGAGCTCAGAGCACACCAGAAGTAGCTCTGACACCCCCACAAAGTGGAGCTCCAACAAAAGGGGAACCTGTGCCAGCAGCAAGTGCCACCACCCCAATTCCTCCTTCTGCAGGGTGTCCTGACTTCACAACACAGACCCACCTCAGGGCCTTCCCAGCATCAAGGGAACCTGCCAAAACCACTGCAACAGTCTGCCTGTGGAAGACACCCTGCTGCTTTCCAGGACAGCCTGACAGGCAAGACCCCATTGCCCCAGACCAAGAGGCTCTACAGGACATCATCCCATGGTTCCCACTGTAGTCTTAGTCTGAAAAAGGTCAAGAATTCATCTGCTCACCATAGGCAGCTGCCAACAGCTGAAGATCAGCTGGATCAGGCAAAACATGAGCAAATGTCCCATGAAATACCAGAGCTAAAAAGTCAGACGAAGGGGTTTGTCCTCTTTCTTTCTTTCCTTCCTTCATCCTTTTTTAAATCTCCACTCAGCTGGTTAAATCAATTGCAGTAAGAAGACATATTCCAACTCCCAAGACATTACCCTTATTGAGGGATTTTGTTTCCTTCACTCTGTAAAGCTACTTCAGGATTTTAAATTAAACATGAAATCCAGTCTCCCTGTCTCTGTTTTCATGTGTTCAGGACGTTTTTTATTTTACATCTAAACCTGTGCATTAGCTGAGGCCACAGCAATATCTTTTGTGAAGGTGCCCAGGGGAATGAAAATGCTGACAGGGAAATGCGTATTTATTTTAACAGTATCAGATGAAGGAAATAGATTAACATTATAAACCACGTCAAAAATTCTTGACTTCACAGACCAGGAACAGAGTTTTGGGAATAAAGTGTGCAGCTGCGACTCTGAAAGTACCTCCTAAATCCTACAGAGAGTTACAGTGGTGGTGAGGTAACTCTCTGGTGAAATCCAAGTTTGGTTAAGCCCCTTCTGGGTTTCTCTCAGTTGTAAATTACTAAGGCACAGAAGCCTGGGAACTTCCCTCTTTGCTAACCCCTTTTCAAGATGGATTTTTGATTATGCACGTATTTGGAGCTTTTCCTCATGAGAGGAGATGCTGCTGCCACCCTGCTGTGTGACAAACGTGTGCTCATTCAGCTGCAGGTAAGACCACGCCACACAGAGCAGAGGACAGGCTTATGTTTCTCCCTTTCCAGACCAAGGGTTTCCGATGACTTCTGGCAGGCTGCAAGACCTCTGTGCAGTTCTGAGATTAAAAACCTGGCCAGCTCTCTTCTGCATCCAGACCCCAGGTTATACATCATAAAACCTACACCTTCCCTCCCCCCCTCCCCCCTATCTTTCATAAAGCTCTTTGGATTGCTTGGGTCTTCTGGGTGCTGTAAATGATACTAACTGGAGAGCAGGGAGGAAGGCTTTGCAAGATGAGGGTCTAATTCTCTTATTTCACATACTTTTCCTGTGTTAGGCACCTTGAGTCCCCAGACCAGGAGTGAGTGATAATTTAAGCTGATGCAGGTGCTTGTTCTGGGAGCAGCAGACCTAGAAACAGGAATGTTTTTTAAAAAGATGCTTGTGTCTCCCGCCAGTGCTGCTGATAATGTTGTGGGAGCCTGCAGGGGCTGCCTGGTCTCTGACCTTGTGGTGGATGTTGTTGACTGAACAATAAACTGCAACACAGACTGTCTCCAGATAGATACAGGAGTCCACAATCATAGTTCAGCTTGAAAACACATGTGCTTTATTCAGATCACTGTTTTTCCTCCCCAGATGCTGCCCTGAGGCAGAGAAGCTAACAAATTAAATGAAAGGTGCACTTGATATCTCCTGCACTAAAGAAAACCCTGTGTAAGAAACTTGAAAAGTGCCAGAAAAGGATCCAAACTGCAGCTTTATGAGTAGTCCTATTAATATCAGAAGTTGATTATATTATTCATTAACCTGTGGCAACCAGAAGATTTCATGATGGAAGAGGATGGTCGGAGAAAGAATGAAAGAAAGAATAGTGATGGGAAAGGGAAGGGGAAAGGGGAAAGGGAAAGGGGAAAGGGAAAGGGAAAGGGAAAGGGAAAGGGAAAGAAAGGGAAAGGGAAAGGGAAAGGGAAAGGGAAAGGGAAAGGGAAAGGGAAAGGGAAAGGAAAGCTTCCTAACCTAAAGTCTCTACCTCCCCTGACAGAGACTGTTCAGAGCAGGATCATAAGTAAGCATAGACCATGATACTGCTTACAGAAATACATATATCCCCATGCTGTAGGTACTTGTCTCATACTCACCTAGAAAAATGATCTCACTGATGTGAAGGATGGGGAATAAGGAAACTGCAGTTCATGTGGCACATTTTCCTAACACCATGCATCATCCTGAGAACAGACAAAGTAGCTTAGGAACAGCAATTTCAACATCTACACATGGGAATGGGAAACATGAGTGTATGAATTTTGCATATTTAATATGAGTGTATGGTTTTGTTTCTCTGTTCTCCCTTCTCCTCCCTCAGTGTGCTGTAGAAGCAGCTGTGGACCATAGCTTACCAGATTTTTGTCACTCTCCATCATTTAGAAGCTGAACCATGACTGGTCAGATATTTGTCACTCTTCATCATTTGGGTGCATAAAACAGTTGTGTTTTGAGTCAGGTTTAGAGGCAGTGGCACACATCTGCTGTAGAGTCCCATTTTGAAGCAACTAAGAATTAGAAATCCAAAAACTGTGTTACAAAATGCCTTTAGGAGCAGTGGGTATTTACATCATTTGCCTCCTCTGTCTCATCTTTGGCAGAAGTAACAAAAATTTATGAAGAGAGGGATACTAAAGGGAGTAGCACAAGTTTTCCTTCTCTACAATCACTGAACAGAAATCTTTCTATTCTGGTAATCAAACTGTGGATGGCCTAGTAAGTCATGTTATCATGCTTGGGGTTGAAATGTTCTTATTTCTCACTCATGCATTTGAGGAAATTATGCCATTGTGCTTGTAAAAGTGGCAGTATAAAGGGACAGCCTTGTTCAGCCCATTTATCAAAGCTCTCATTGTTCTTGTTACAGGGCCACCTTCAAGAAATATTCGCTTCTGTGAGCACACACAATACTCAAAAGATCGAAGATCTTGACATGAACAAAGCTGCATCTTTTTCTTCTTCTCAGCCCTAGTGTTCTGTACAGCAGGACTTTTCTTCCAGAGGCCACCAAGATGAGTGAAGTTAGCATAAATACCCACACACAGGAACACCTCAAGGTGCTGGAGAGATCAGAGCAGGAGAGCTGAATGACTAATGCAGATGTGATTCCCTCAAAACATTTTGCCTTAAAACTTATCCCAGGCTATGATGAAAACAGGTGGTGGGGAAAGAAAAAAGCCTAACAGACACAGAAAATAGAGCCACTAGGCCAAGTGGTGGCAGCCAGATAACCTCCCAAGGACAGTTTCTGGTGTGCAGTCACTAAAACTGCAACAGGAAGAAGGTAGGACTGGGTGTAGGTCTTTGTGTCCAGGGTGTAGTGTTAGTTGGATCCAAATGTCTTCCAAGACTGTGCTGATTCCCACTGTGAACCTGGAGAGCTTCCCTTGGTGAACTGCAAACTTTCTGAAGACAGACAGTGGCTCTCATTTATGTGTCACTGCCCACAGTGTGGTTGAAGCATCTGAGATATCCAAAGGCCCCTTGCAGCAGAGGAAACCTAAACCTGAAGGGGTCCAGTGAACTGTTTCCTTCAACCAAAGCCATTCCTCCCCAATTTTAATGCAGGTATAGCCAGAAGAAAGAGATGTCCAACTCTGTGCTTTGTCTTTTCAACATGATGCCCATTTTCTTTGCTTGAACCTTAATTTACTTGGGTTTTTTGTCTGTATACATTGCAAAATCACTTTCTGCTGTTGTTTCTTGTCACATGAACTCAGCAGTGCATGCACAGTTAACCCTTGTAGGGTTTTCCAAACGAAGTCTGCATGGAGATCCCAGGAATGGTTTACTAAACACAACAAAACTCACTTCTGGAAGTATCTGACCAGCCAGGCTGGTTTTGTTGGTGAATAAAGAAAATTTGATTCTCAGTAGCTAGAGCANATATTGCCACTTCAAGATGTTAGAATCTACAGCAGTGAAATGCTGCTCTATTATCCCAGACAGGTTTTTCTGCATGCACTGCAATATCAGCTGTGTAATTACTATTCCTCAGTGACAGTCTCAGCAGACCACTTTTTTTTTTTTCCATAATTATGCATTTCAATGACAAAATTCTAACATAGCCTTTCATTCTTCCATGGCACTGGAATAGAAAACAAATATGGACATAATATTTTACCTTCATTAAACTGTTTACTTTTCTATTCCAGAGAGAGAGAGCAGTCAACTCCAGATTCTTCTCAGAGACTCAACTCTTCATGGAATAACTGGGTATGTATAACTACACTTTTTGACTT
>VXBX01009217.1:277244-289607 GCA_013400415.1 Scytalopus superciliaris
TTTTTACACTTATTCAGTTACCACTGATGAGTTTTGCACTGACAGCCTTCAACCACTGGAATGTCTTTATTCAGAACTGGCTGAAACAGATATGGGGTCTGTGTGACCCAAAAGGCCATTCCTTCTTGGAGCACCAGGAGAGACATGGAACCAAAAGAAAAGCCCGCTGGAAAAAACAACTTTGGGAAATTATAACTGCTGATATCCCCACACATTCCCATGTTTCCAGATCTTGGGCATCTCTGATTGCTCTTGTATGCAGAAAACTGACATCCTGCTTTTTCCTCTTATGAACAAGCTGGAACAGAATAGCATGTAATGTTTAAATGGCATACAAAATTGCAGCATGCTGTTCTGTGGACTACTATATTTACACAGAAAAAAAGTAAAAATTAAACACCTCCACTCCCCCCAAAAAAAACAATCCACAAACAAACAAAAAACCTCCACACAACTTGCCTTAATGTTGACCTGCTATTCTTGATAATTAATATGAGACCCAAAAATATTTTGGATTCAAGATTTTGGTGGAAAAACATCCATGTAGATGTGCAGGAGATAGGTAGCCCAATTCTATATTACCTCTTGTCATTACAAAGATATTATCACCCACCTTACCTTCTTCTTTTGTTTTTTAACTTTTTTAAGCAGTACTCCTATTCCTCTGCCTAATATACAAATAGACCACACTTCACTTCCCTAGCAGGTATAAATTACTCCCAAGTCTATACAGTGAACTAAGATTATCTGAAGGGACAATTTGCCTACAGTCCCTGACACCTTTTAAAAGAAAAGGAGACAAATGCAGAAAGATTGTCATGAGCCATCAGGAAGAGTGTGTTGAAGATCTAAGGGAAGCTGATGTAAATGAAGGTATAAAATAAATAACAAACTCCACAGCTGACACAGGTGGTTCCAGCCACCCAAATTCTGTCCCTGTAGGGCTGTCAACCCAAACCTGATACATACATCCAAGAAGAGGAGTCATTCAATTTTGCAATTCTCTTGCCAACTCCTCATTGCATAAATACCAAATTGTCAAACGCCAGGGGAAATCTAAGGAAAAAAAAACCTTAAATTTTGCAAGAGTATTTTTCCAGAAAGTGTTTCAAATATCCTGGGTACCTCCTTGCCTTTTGCCTTACATTATACAAATAGGTTTGTCTATTGTAATGTTTGTCTAGATACTTTATTATTGTCTTTGAAAATATGATAAACTAAAGTTTAGTCTCTCCTTTGAACAATGTGGCTTATTCCAAGTTGCTGTATTTTCACATTCTATTTTGTAGAGGACTAACTCTATTAAATCCAACAGACACAAGCTCATTTCAAACCTGTAGGTACCTTATTAATAGCAATACAAAATTGACATGGAAACAAAAAAGAAGGGCTTTGAAGACTTCTAATAATTAGTGTGTTTAGTTTTGTGTACACAGAAATACCGAATCTCAAAATAGTGTTATTTTTACTTAAGTAGTCTCAAACCTAAAAGAGTTGTGTTTATACTTACTTAAGAAAATAAAGAAAATATATCTGGCACCTTGTTGTTGCTCCCTGAAGAACTTCTGTCACAGTGAATAAAGATCTATGCTTGGCACAACCTTCTCTTCTAAACAAGAATGAGCTAATGCATCATTGCTACTAATGCTGAGACAGTCTATTTCCATGCTCTGAGAACATGTAACATGTTCTCCTGTCTCTTTTTATTTCGGTTTTTTTGGTTTTAATGCTGTTCCTCTGGGCTGTTTTCTGCAAACTGCTCCATTTCTTACATTATCCAGATGTTCCCCCGTGAAAGGCACTTCAGGATTAGTTGCTGTGCAGGAACATCTTCGGTACCTCTCAAAAGGCTGGAATCTTTTGCAGGCTTGCATGCCTCAATTTAGCCCAAAATAAAAGTGCAGTGTAAATGAATACTGGAGCATTACAGCTGTAAAGTGTAACCATCTTTGCAGTTTCCAGTGATGGAATGAGATCAGGGTGCCAAGCCAGCAGGAAAGGAAGGGGTTTTAGGACTCCCTGTCCTTCGTAGGAAGAGATGATGTTTTCTGGGGTTACTCCCTCTGCCCTCTCAGTCTCTGTGAGCTCTCAAGAATGCTCCATGCTCAGCAGCCAGCCCTGGCAGTGACCCCCTCTCCAGGAGTTTTCTGCAGATATGTCCAAAAGCACTTATGGGATAAGCAGTGTGCCAAGGAGCCTGGCCCCTCAGCAAAGCACTTCCTTCTCTCTCTCCCTTCCTTTCTCCCTGATCCAGGTTTGTTATTTTTTGGGGGTCTTTTTAGTGGTTTGTTTGGGTTTTTTTTCCAGCAACCCCAAGGCACAAGGATCCTTAGCAGGAGAGTGATTTCACATGTGGGAGGGAGATGTAGACCTGCTGCAGTTTTCTCTGTACAGCAACCCCATAGAGAACAGAGGTTTGTGTGTGTCTGTGTGTGTGAGAGAGACAAGCCATAAAGTAATTCCAAGAGTGAGCTCACCTTAACAGTTTCATGAGGAGTTAAACAGAAGAGATTAAGGGGGACATAAAAGAGGTTGTTCATGTAATTAATACGTCACTGCTGATACCCAAGAAACCACAGTCCCTGCCCAAGGAATATCAGAGGGTGAAATCAACAGGTTCCTCCAGCAAGCCCAAAAAAAGCAGGGAAGGGAAAGGGAAAGGGAAAGGGAAAGGAAAAGGGAAAGGGAAAGGGAAAGAGAAAGGGAAAGGGAAAGGGAAAGGGAAAAGGAAAGGGAAGAACTGCACACAGAACAGCCCACAATATTCCACTGGCCTTTCTGGACCTTTTAAAGACTGCCAATTCTATGTAACAAAGCTTATGAACTGAAACTGATAATACTGCTAAACAATCCCTGTAAAATTACTTTATCTGAGTGATAAAGTAGTAAAATAATTTAGATTTTTTTTTTTTAATGAGGAAATGAGTTTAAATGGGCAAAACCAGAATAGTCTTCCCTGAAGATGTAATTGCATGCAGTTTTTAAACTGGCACACATTCACTGTGGTTCAGAAATTCCCAAAAATTACTAAAAGTAGATACATGTGCCTTGATCTACCAGGTCAAGGTAAAGTAGGGTATGTTAACAGTTCAACAGGTAAAACTTTCAGCCTTTTAACAGAGACCACCACACAGTGTGATTTAATGAGCTACTTTAAAAAGCCTGTGAACTTTGTATAGCCTGCAGGGCAGAGTTTGCAAGGGACAATTATAAGTGGCCTAAGAAGTTGATCATTCCTGTGTATGTATTAGGTCATAACACAGAAACCAAGGCTGTGCTACAGCTCTCATTTGTTTATCAATCTTTGATTTATGCTGTGTAGAAAAGAGAGAAAAACATTTCCATTGAAACAAAACTGGGAAAGTAAACAATGATTTACTGCTATGCCTTCTGTTCCCATACAGAATTTTAGAGTTCAAAATGTTGGCTTTTTTAAGTTGCATTGAGGCTGTTTGAGAAAGCTATTTTCAGAAAAAGCTGGGGTTGGTTGGTTGGGTTGGGTTTTTGGATTTTTTTTTTAATAACCCAGTTATTGACTCTTTTTATCCATGGAGTTGTGGTGGAAAGAGTAATTTTATTTGGGATCTTTCACTACCACGCAGGGGAAGGGAAGAAGGCTTTAAGAGCAATATGTGAGCAAATGTAGGTTACCTGAACTCCCTGCATGGCTGTTCCTGCATTCCTTCATTCCTGTGACTCTCTCCAGAATATTCATGCAATTCCTGCAGCATTGCTGATCGTCCACAGTTCCTTTTCCCTACAAAAGTACAGCAAATTTTTTCCTCCAGTTGTCTCTAAGGGTGACCAGTGCACAATGCAGACCCCTGGGCTATTTTAAGTGTTTCAAATCCATCACAGGAATAGTTTCTACCCTGTCTATTGTACAGTATTTTGGAGCGAGAGTCAGACCTTTAAGGAGGTGGAGCTCATTTTACTCCCCATTGCTGGAGAAAAGGGAAAGCACTAAGGGTGACAGAGTGTCTGAAATCTTTCAGAGGTCATTTAGACCTGAAAGAAACTGGCTGTATTTTGTTAAACTGAAAACACACGTGGGAAAGAGTCAAGTTCAGTGACTGGTGCTTCAAGCTGAAGACGTGGGAATGAGACCAAACTAAGAAGTTGCATCCCAGATGGAAATCCTCCACAGATGCTGGATAATGTCTGTGAATAAGCCTGTGAGAAAGCTAGGAAGAAATCTGGATCTGGTGTGTGCTGGGAGGTCAAGCTTCCCCAGAGGAAAAGTAATGGAAGAAACAAAAGAGCTAAGGAGGTGTTATCAGCAGGACCTGGAGCCAAACTCAGTAAAGCCTGTCCTAAAAAGTGATGCTAGGAGCTCAATGAAATCCAAACAGGGGCACTCGCCATATCCTTGGCTCAGCATGGACAGGAAAATGAAAATTAGATAAATAGACACGGAGAGAGAGAGAGAGAGAGAGAGAGATTAGATAGACACACAAACCTATTTTTTAAAAATGCTAACTGTGTCATCTCTCCCCTCCTCTAAGTGTCGCTCCAGCCCCAAGCACTTCCTAGCAAAGGGCAAGCACGGAAATAACTTATTCTCAAGTGGACCTGGCTGTGAGATTGTTTGTGCAGGTTGCTTATCAGAGAGCAGCAGTATTTACTTTTAGGAATAATAACAATAAAAAAGATAGCATGTTAGCACTAGTCTGTTTCTGAGCCACTTTCTTGAAGGCAGTTTTATGATGTTTGGCTGTAGAGATGTATTTTTTCACCTTTAAATCTTAGTCAGGTAATTATGCAAGAACTACCAGGGAAGGAGGAAGGAATAAAGAGATTTCTGTCCTGAAGAATGCAAATAGTCTTTTCAAGTTTAAAGATTTAAAATCAATCAATCAACCAAGGTAATTATTAATTAGATTTTTAGGGCGTCTGTGTTTAGGATAGGTCTTTTTCTAGCGCTTGGTAGCTGATTCAAAGTGAAGCACAAATTTTATCATGCAGGGTGAAGTGAAGAAAAAATAAATTACTTCCTGATTCTTTCTTGGTTGTTCCTATTCAATGTATTTTTTTCAGGGCAATATCCTTAGATATTTGTATACAGGAGAGAAAGTAGTATTTTGCCATGGTTTCTTCAGGGGAAATCACAGGCAAGAAAAATTAACTACCTCCTGAAAAGAAAGGCAGAAAAGAAAGCAACAAATTTTATTGCTTTAGGTCTCTAGCCCAGGATTTGGAGAGGATATCTTGCAAGTTCACTATTGCGTATTTTCAGAACTAAGTCATCTCTGCAAGATGTTCAAGCAAGTTTTGGCACAAGGCCTGAAATAACTATTCAGTTGTCTCTGAACTTTTGCAACCAGCAGAGTAACTATTTGAGCCTTTGAGAAGGCTGGAAGATGAACAGATTCTTAGAGATTGCAAATGTAGTTCTAGAAAGCATTGGAGTTTTATTTTGCAGGCAGCAGATCAATGTCTTAGCAATTACCTTATTTGTATTACACTACTTTCCTTTTAAGAACCTATATAAGATAAGAACATTATCTTTTAAAAGAGCTTTGCTATCAAAAATGTTTTTTCCAACTCACAGGCTACCACAAGGCACAGCACCTTTCATGCATGAGATAAGATTTCTGTCTGCTAATTCTAAACTGGTCTTTTATCAGTAAAAATATTAACTCAAGTTGTTTCTCAGTACCTTTTGCAGCAGTTAACATTGTTTGCCACTTCAATAATGCCTGAAGAGAAGTATAAAGTATTTACTTTTGCAAATGGGTGCAGAATCAAATAAGAGCCTTTTGTGAAATCCTGTCCTCTGCTGAGCAGAGCAGATCCCATTAACGTTGGCATGGATGAGCAGTCATCTATCTCTGGATGGAATTTGGTCCTTTGTGAGATGCTGTTTGGAATTAATACCTAAATCTCTTAAACTAAGCTTTAGGATTCCAAAAATTCTTCATGTGCAAGGCAGCCAATTATCAGTGCAAACTAATATTAAATACAACCATAAAATAATTTTACAATGAACCAAGTAAAAACATAGCCCAGTAGAAAATAAACAGAAAACCTGAAACTTAGAAAGCTGTGACTTAAAAATGCTGATTCCTTCTCTGTCCTGCTTAGAGAAATTTATAAAAGTAATGTGATTTTAAATGTAATTTCTAGTGGTTAAGCAAGAAGCACTGGAGTGACCAAGCATCACATGTACACTCAGTGTACTCAGTACAAAAATGAAACTGATTTGGGGAAATCAGTGCAAATGGTGCCTACACATCTGTGACAGCTAAGGTCCAAATTCCTAATGAGACACACACAGGTATGCATTGAGAGCCTTATTTGAGAAAAAAACTGAAATGAAATAAAAGCATGAGCATGAATCTACAGGTATAGATATAGGGCTCATTGAAAACAGCTGCAAGTGAAAAATAGTTTAAAAAAAAAAAAAAAAGATTCTCATTACAGAACAAATAATCTTGTCTATAGTCAGTCCTTTGTTAATTTAGCAGCTGAGGGGAGTGGTAGATAGGCTGCTTCTCCTGGGAACAAAGCTGGTGTTCCAGAGAGCCATTACCTTGGAAATCCCACTCAGATCCAACAACTCTTTCACGAGGTGCCCGAGTCTCTCTAGGTACTGGGAGCATCCACAGACCACACCTGGGAGCAGAACTGCAGGAAGATCTCTTCCCCTCCTGTGCCCACCACAGGAATTGTGATCCCCAAGTTGGAAGATCAGATTTGTATGGTTGATCCTTGGTTTATTTCATCTTAATTCCTTGTTCATCCTGGGGTAGTGAGCTGATTTTTCAGAGAACTTCCTTGCTGAATGCTGGAGGCAAGGTCAAAACATGATTTCAGTCACTGAAACCAAATGGAAACAAACAACTCTTCATTTTCTGTAGTTAACTTTAAGGCACTCTTGCACTAGTTTAATATGGATGTAGGGAAACTTCAAGAAGTGTTATTCTGTGAGCAAAATTATTCTGTGAAAGGCAGTTATTAGTGAAAATTATAGGGTTAGATCACTTTTGCTGAAGCACTGGGGATCTGGTCAATAAAGCTCTGTATTCTAGTATAGATTCTTCCTTCTGAATGACTTGTCCTGTACATACCTGTTCAAACAAAAAGCTGCATGTGGTTCATTGCTGGTAAGAGAATCCTCCCCAGCTCCCCTAAATTGTGGGGCTGCATCAGCACCAAAAGAACCCAATGTCCCCCTGAAGCCCTCTGCACTGGGGGCTGCTCTCTCACTTTCTGCTAGCACTCAAAAGAAGAATGTTTGTAATGATGTTACAGGGGAGACATGGAGAACATCAGTTACATAAGCACACACCTCAACTCAGAGAATCTGGGAAACTCACTGTGCCTGCTATTACCTGTCAGATGGTAGTTTAGATTTAGGGTGAGTATTTAATTTTCTCGAATATGTTTACTTTTGCACTGACTCACACAACAGGTTTGTTTGTGGTTTTTTTTTTCTCTCTGCCTCTAAGGGGAAAACAATCTATTAGCTAAAACTTTGAGTTGTGATTAATGAGAAGAACTCATATAATGAGTCTTTGAAAACAAATCCCACAGTCTCATGAAAGTAATTACAAAGTCATAGAATTTGGCGACAACTGATGTATTCTCTAACAATGCACTTACAAAGTGAATCAGAGCTGTTCTGTCACCAACTACAGCAAAGCACCCTCATGTACTTGTAGGGTTAATGTTTCTGTAATTTCCTGGCAAAACGTTTTTTAACAAAAACGAGTTTTTCACCAAAAACGAGTTTTTCTGCACAAGCACAGGCCACCTGTTCTAATGACTGGAATCTCAGCAAGAAGGTTTTGTGTTTGTGGTCTGATCTGCAGCCTGTTCTGCAGAAATGCAACTTTTCCAGTTTTGCACAGTCCTTTTTTAAAAGTGAGCTTAACCAGATATTCCTGTGGAGCTGTGTAATTATGAGCTCCTGCTTCTCCTTTACCTTCAGCAGTTTCTTTCTCCCTGTTTTGGGGTTTTGCAATCACCGTGGGAAGGGACCTCAACTACAGCTAGCAGCCATAACACTACAACTCCCCTGCGGGTAGCTCAGAGGTTCGGGCAGGCAATTCCAAGATAAAACAACCCTCCCATCCCATGTGTGCATTCCTTCAAATGTGTAACCCAAGAATGGCTTATGATCTGCTTAATCAAGGCCAGCTGAGGAGTGATGGTTTAGGTAACGAAAATGTGCTGGTTTAAAAGTAAACAGGTGGGAGAAATGAACCTGACTCAAGACAGATTACAAGTCAGAGTTACAATTTTCAGAGTTACAATTTACTTAAAAAGATTACAATAAATACAGTGATACAGAGAAAAATTGGTTTTAATACACAAAAACCAGAGGTATAACCCAGCACCCTGGGGCAAGAACAGGATGGTGTTCATTGGCCCCTGTGCTGAGCCCCACGTGGGCCCCCTGAATGTAAAGTAAAAGGAAAGAAAACCTATTGGTGAGGATGATGGTCATAGTCTGGTCAAGAGTGGCAGTCAGAGTCCTGTTGGGGTTCTGTTCCTCCTCTGTATCCCATGAGCAGGAAGTCCCCAAAGCCCAAGAATAAATATGCTCAGGTTCAGGTGGGAATGCCCAACCCCTCCCCCAGGTACAGGGAGCTTCACAATGGATGATTTAACTCTGTGAGTCAGGGGATATTTGGGGATTTTTGATGGTCTAGGTCGATGGAACTGCCTGTTGTGCCAGTCCCTGATGGCCCATGAGCAGAGATGACCCCTCAGGCTGGGTGTGAAGGTGCTGATGCCTCCCTGGATGGGAGTTATTACACCTGAGTCATTTGTGTAAAGACAGAATCATTCCCATGGCTCACAGGATCCTTTAACACCCAACTTACAACCTGCCAGGTCAGGTGTGCCCCGGCCAGCTGCTGTAAAAGATCCAGTAGTAAGAGTTCATCAGAGATGGCACAGATGGCGTAGAATACAGTTTTGGTTATACCCACACAGTGACAAACTGGTCCTGGCTGCTCTGACTAGGGCAGAAAACCAGTGCAGTTCTTTTTTGCTTCTGTTTTTCCTACTCTGCTCCTCCTGCCCTTGTTGTCCTCGACCTTGCAGCCTCTCACATCCGCATCCCCAGCATGTTTATTCATCCCCTCTTGTCTTCTGCTGGAGAAAGATAAACCAGGGAACACTAAACACAGATCTAAGAAAATTTTCAGTGGGAAAGATTCAGCAAGAATGAAAAACAATTTCCACTGTACCTTAACAGTAGCTTAAAAAAACTGTAATTTTTTTTTTGGTTTGTTTAGTCTTTTTCATTTGTTCATTTTCATTTCAAATGTTCATTTATTTCAAACAATACTGGTAGCTCTGCTTGAATCCTGGAAAATTAATATTTTAGAAGTATTTTTTTGGGCAAGGCTTCAAGTTATGCATGAGGGAACTTATTAAGTGCAATGTAGTCATATATGAGTTATTACTACACAGAGCAGCAATTAGAAGCACAGGGATGATGCAGCACTTAAAATTACCTAACTGGCAGCATTTTCACATTATTGAAGCCAAAAAACAGGGAGGAGTATTACTATTATCCCATCTGCTCATGTGAGGAGCCTCCAGATTTTGCTGTCTTTCTAAACAGCTGCAGAGACCCCGTGGTCCCTCCTTTGGCTATGGCAAGATCTCAAGGGAAAAATAAAACAAGATACTGTTTCCTAGCTGGTTTTTCCTCAGAAATGGTCTCCAGTCAGCCCTATTTAAGCAGAGGAAATTAATATTTTTGTCAGCTTGCCAGAATTACAAACTGTAGTATTTATGATATATATAACACAGAAACCCTGAGAGAAGTTTCTCTTGTTTAATATGGATTGTAGCTGAGAGGATCCACAATCCTGTTACATATGGAAGGACTGTAAATGTTTCCTCTGTAGCTGCTGCTGCTACAGAAAAACATTTCTATTCAGGTTTTTTTTGTTGTTGGTGGTGGTGTTAAATTGTTTAGTTTCTCGAAAGCACACGCTAAGGCATGTACTCTGATTCTTCTTTAGCAGACATTTCCCAAGTGGAAACAGACGGTCTTTTCTCATAAATGCCCAAACTAAATACCATCAAGTTAAAATATTTCTCCACTTCTTCTTTAGGAGAACGATATTTCAATCACTGAGGTAACCCTCAGAGTACGGACACATACACAGATTNTAGCAATACAAAGTTGGCAACAGTAAAAATGGCTCATTTACTAGGAATTACTGAATCTATGCTAATTTCCCACAAACTTTATCCCTTTAGAATCCCACAGATTCTAGCAGTTTATTCAAATCACTGTGCAAAGAAAACCTTTGCTGTTAAATGGTGCGCGTTGGAAGGCTTTTGTTTGAAATGTCTCAGTGAAATAGCTTTCACATTTAGAAGAGGTGAGTCTAACAGGTGTAATCTGCCGGGTATGTAAATTATGCACATGCCCCATATATACAATTTATGCTGGCTGTAAAACCGTAAATTAAAATTAAAACTAATAAATCGTGGCTGCAGTGGCATTTTGAAGCTGCAGCACTGGATCTGCAGCGGGTTCAGTCCTGGCACCCACAGACTTTTCTGGACAGAGGGAGTACATCACATACGTGCCCTGCATCGGGCCAGAGCTGCCAAGAATAAAGAGGAACAATGTTGATACTCAGTCAGCCCAGGCACAGTTTGAAGGCCAATTCTTTTCTCGCTTCCTTCTTCAGCTTAGTGCAGCAGGAGGAATTCAATCACACAAGTGGCAGCAAGAAATCTCAGGTGAAAGCCAATGGCAGGGAAATGTGGTAGCATGACTAACTTGGTTCCTTTTAGAAGCTAGTCTTGCTTTTAAAACCAACAAAAGACATATTTTTATTTTTTTTAACAGTAAGATATTAATAGATTCAACTATTATCATCAACTATTATAATTTTATATGCATATAGGGAGTGCTACATCAATATTTATTTTTCTAATGAGATGGAAGCAGCAATCTGAAAATACAGGCTGGTGAAAAGTAAGCTCAGAATTGGCATGGGCAACCTTTTTTTTTTTTTTCACTGGGTAATTACAATAAGCAGACTGATCTGCCTGGCCACTACTACTACAATGTTTATTTACATGTAATTTTCATCGTATTAGCTAACCTAGTCTGCTAAAGAAGCACCATCTAACTTAATATCATGTGGTAGGCTGGGAACCTAAAATGCAATGGTTTCAACAATAAACACTTAAAGGTTGAGGCTTCTGAGGAGAAAGGAAGGCTGTCTTACATACAAATCGTTTGGATTTTAAATACATCCCGCTGATTTGGAAGGTGAAATGGAACTCAACCCAGCCATGCCTCTGTAGGAAAGAAAAGTGCTGTTTTTCAGGCACAACAACTGCAAAACAGATACTGGGAAGCAGGGAAGGAATGATAATACGTATTTTTACAGTGAAATGAAAACTCAGTGGTTTAAAACCCAGCATAAAATAATTCCTGGAACCAGACAAAAATCAAAGCTGGCATTAAACACCTGCAGAGGGCTCAGTTTGTCCAAAGAGAAAACCTCTCAAACTTCGTTCATGTCTTGTAGTGCCCGTGAACACAGATCCTTTCACACTAGTGCCAGCTGCAGTGTAAAACTATCCTGGGTTATAATCCTACTTTGTTGACAATTTTATGTTCCAGCAGGTGCTGCAGACGTTTTTCCCCCCCAGCTGCTATCACCCTTTTTATCCAGCTTTTCTATTTTTCCAAAGGGCTGAAAAAGAACAAATTCTAACAACTCGCAGGAAGGGGAAAAGGAGAAAGAGATAATGGTTTGTGTCAACAAAGGCAACACGTGGAAAAAGCAGGAGCTCCCCACTGTGGCTAAATTAATTGGCTTTAATTACGTACATCCCTGTAACAGGAACACATCTTTTTCCGCTGAGGGGATGTCACTTAACAGTGGAAATTTGCAAAAGTATTCCTGCTTTTCCTGCAGAATTCACATTCAAGCTGAAAGTGAGAATGTCCCACTTGCAACCAACCTTCAGGAGCCAGACTGACATCAGACAAGGAACCAACTCCACAGCTTGGGCTGGCTCAACCTGAGGGATGGCGTTTTGGATACCCAAAGGAGCAAACTCGCAGAATAAATCAGGTTGGGTAAGGAGCTCTGAGATCATCGAGTCCAACCTGTGAACTGAGACCACTTTTTCAAGCAGACCATGGCACTGAGTGCCGCATCCACTCTTTCCCTTATACACCTCCAGGGACGGTGACTCCACCACCTCCCCGGGCAACCCCTTCCAGTGCTTAACAACCCTTTCTGTGAAAGAATTCTTCCTGAAGTCCTGCTTAAACCTCCCCTGGTGCAGGTTAAGGCGGTGTCCCCTCATCCTGCCTCTGCTCGCCTGGGAGATTTCGGTGCACAGACACTGAGGGGCTGGAGC